>JBAWJQ010001845.1:0-590226 GCA_037783105.1 Bactrocera zonata | reverse complement strand
GTTTGGGGAAAAGACATAGAATCTTCCAATTTAACAAGAAGTGTTTATTATCATTCGAAAGATCATTCTTTGGCTTTTATTTTTTGAAAATTATCTTTTTAAATGTTGCCCACTTCTAGCTCTCAGATGGTCCATCAATTGAATCCAAATTTCGATGACTCGTTCGAGCATTTCGACAAGTAACTGGCGAATGACACGAGTGATGTTTTGCTACAAGGCCTAAATCGAAGCGAGATTGTCGCAAAGAGTTCAGACTATACAAATCCCCACAGGAAAAAGTCTAACGGTGTGATATCTCAGGATCTTGTTGGTTAATCAACCGGCCCAAAACGTGAAATTATCTTCTCACCGAATGTTCTCTCAATTGATTCTTGTTTCAGAATCGCTTTACTCTAATGATTTTATGCAAAATAAAGGATGATTGCTAACTGTCCCACTACATTTTGTAAAAATTTACCTCCCATAAGGCTTCAAAGCTATAAATTTGTTGTTAATGCTCAAAATTTTTTACTTTAAGTCACATTTTGAAACTGTATGTTTGGTATAAATAGATTACTCTTATGTGTTGCTACTATGTCGTTATGACTTAACACCTTGCTATGGTTAGGGTACTTGTCAAATTGCCGTCGGATGATTTGCGTTGACATTTCCACATTTGTCATTTACGTATCTCATTTGTAACGCATGTATGTATGTATGTATGTATGTATGTATGTACTTGTAAGTGCAACAATATGGATTTGATGTTAAATTTGTGGATTTGAATCAAGTAACGGCGACTTAACGTGAATGTTATAATTTATCTTAAACTATAGACATTTATGGATAAATAATCCTAAATTTAAGGAATTATCCTTCATTTATCGTACATTTAGCTAAACTTCTTAAAAGTGGTATAATGTGGTTGTTTATGGTATATAGCTTTGAGCCAATCTGCGTTCAAGTACTATAGGAATTTTCTGAAAACATTACGAAGTTGGAGCTAAATTTATTTTAATTACGGCAAACATAAGATTGTTATATTGGACCTTTTTCACTATTTTAAGGCCTATGCAACTACCTAATTATAGCCAGCAATTAACCCGTCGGTTACGTATACACACTAAACCATCAAAACCATGTTTATATGTATATTTTAATAAAAAATTTTATTATTGTCTTCAAAATAGGCTCCCTTTGAACCGATATAAGCATGGCAACGTTTATTCCAATTTTTTAATCACTTGTTATAAGCTTCTGCTCGGGGTGGCTTCCTGTAACTTTAGCGAATTTTGGGTTTTCCAATTTCGACGCATTTTTCGACGTCATATTCATATATTCACGTTTCGTAACCAACAATGATGCATTCGATGAATGTAGGGTCCTCAGCTACTTTGCCAAGCATCTATTTTGTAACCTCTACTCGACGTGGTTTGCAAAAGATTCAGGTCTTTTGAGGGGTTAGGCGGGTTTCAGAGGCTAAAAATAAGCGTATTTTCATCATTTTTTTTAATATATACAATCATATATTTCATTCAAACATATCGAAAGTACATATTTAAAGACTATTTTGTGAAATTTTCATGCAAAAATTCTGAAAACTCAGCCGTTGACAACTCATCTCCCGTGACGTCTCAAAAAAAAAGTGATCTTGCCGTGGACGTCATAACTCATAATTGGATTATCTAAAATCAAAAAACCAAAAATTTTTCTTTAGTACATGCATAAATCTCTTTATTGAACGAAGGAAAAAAAAATAATATTGAAATTTAACATTTTGGTTAAATTTTCGCCATATTTTGGCTCAAAAAAATTATTTATTATAAAAAAAAGATCGTTCATTAAGTAGATAATGTTATTCCAAAGATGTGTGCAAAATTTGAGCCAAATCGGTTTATAACTTTTCGAGAAATCGTGTCCACCGACTTAAAAAATAGAGTTCTGAGATAAACGTTTAAAGTTTTGAGTTGAAATAACATGCGAAAAAATTTTTTTTTTCAACTTACATCGAATCATCGATTCCGGCACCATAAAGCAAAGTACCTGCTGCTGTGGCAATATCTAGGGGATCCTTTTGTTCTTGCCTGTGACGAATTCCTGCTTCGCGAGTCGTAGGGTCAGCTTCTTTTTCGGCAATGAGTATGCGGTTCGCATCTTCATATCGGGCATAGTCATGGCTGGTTCGGCCAAGCTTCAAGTCCATGCCATGCATAAAAAGCAATAAAGCTGAAGCCTCTCTCTCTTCTCTGCTGAGCTCTTCATAAATAGGCTTGATAGCTAATGAAACGTCACTTGGTAATGGTTCGTAGTCATGTTGATATGATGACAGAGTATTCATTGCTGAAGCACGTGCTGGTAAAAGATTCGCCATCTATCTCCGCAGTTTTCGGATTAAAATATTGTTTTCTTTTCTTTGGTTTATCTTTTCTTAGACCAGAAGTTGTTCTAACAGATCTTGTAACTTTACTCATATTTTAGTAATAAAAATTTATAAACACTTATAACCTCAAATCAACCTATAGTCTCAAGAAGCAACAATAGACTAACAAAATATTCAAAACTTGTTTGAGTTGCCCTTGAATTGTAAAAAAAAGTGGGAAAGGGCAGACTAACAATAGCTAAGCAGCTGCTTCTGTATACCTGTGAAGCGCTGTGCTGACGTGGCCTAATGGGCGGAACTTCCGAAGGATATATCTCCTAGAATTTTACTCGGATCAATTTAAGGAGAATATTCTAAACATATTGGACTATTTAATAAGACAAAAAAAAAAATGGATTTTTTAAATTTTCAAACCCACCTAACTCCTTGATACGAATCTAATATTGATATGCTTCATACTAACCAAAATAGGTTGAGTTGATCTATAAAAGATGCTGAGATCTTTTGTTATCTCTCTGATACTAATACGACTTTTTCAAGAACTATTTCTTTCATCATTATCGGAGGTGGATAGACGAATCGCATGAGGCAAGTTTTCGATCATTTCACGACTTTCACTCAATACTTTGTGTCACTCAAATGATTGTGCTCGTGTTAAAGTAGAGTCACTAAACCTCTGCTGCAACATTTGCGTAACAGTGATTCTATTAGAAATACAAAATTTTAAATCATTCTTAAACTTTTTTTCTATTCGAATCTCCTTCTCCCTAAATATCAAATTACTCTTTTTTGCTTTTCATTTGGCTTTATTTTTGCTGCGTAGGTAGTAATTCGTCCTTAAATCAACTTGTCTTGCGAAAACCATTCTCGATGTAGCAATATTACAGATTGTGCCACCTGATTTCGACAATAAATTCACAACTACACTTTCCCCACACTTTGTCATTCCCTAAAATTCTTCAAGTCAATTTTTGCGGGCAAAATTTGCAACTTTAGCTTTAAGTTCAACTTTAACTTGTCACTGTGAGATGTGACCAACTTCGACTGTTATCAATCAAAACACTCGCAGCTATCAGCGTGTATCCTTATCGTGTGTTTATGTGTGTATTATTGTAAGTCTGTATATTTTACTTCAGCAACAACAACCATACATCAACGTCAACTGAAAACAGACGAATAAGCACACACGAATACACAAACACACACTCTCACCCACTTGAAAAGCGCTCTGTTGCAAAAGGGACATAAAACCTAAGCCAAAGATTTGACATGGATCAGTAATCTAATGCCAGATTACGATTCCGCATGAGTCGATGCTCAATGTGTTGGCGTAGGTATTGAGGTTGCTTTTACTGTTAGTGTTACTGTTGGTTTTGGTTTCGGTTTTGTGTTTTAGTTATGTCGCTACTACTATTACTAAATCCAACCCCACCACACGCCCCCTCATACTTTTTCATCCATTCGATACACTTGTGTAATAGACCACCTTGTATTCCACATCCTTGCCACCACTGTTGCACAGTTCTCTCTGCTTCTATGTAAGCGTGTTGTGCCTTATCGTTCATTTGGTTGGTTTTGCCGCTGTTGCTTCCACTGGGTTGACTGGTTTTGGAAATACGCTTGGTTGACTCGGAAGTTACTGTGTGGGTGGTTGGGTGGGCTTTACAGTGATTTCAACTTGTGAAAGCGTGGAATAAAAATTGGAAAGTTCTAGATTTTTCATTTATGTTCAAGATTAATAAATTCATTCATTGGGTATGATTTTTGTTACTCCTGTTAGATATTTAAACGCAATTTTCATACTAATTAAGGTTACATTCAAAGAAAGATATGAATGCGGAAGACATGTGAGAAGAACTGTTTCTATTATTAAACAAAAAAGAAAGTTAAATTCGGCTGCACCGGCCATTTATCATGTTTATACATATTTTATAAGGTCTCCTACATTTCCTTCTGGGCGCTACAAACTTCGTGGCAAACTTAATATGACCTGTTTAGACTCAAAAAGGTAAAAACTTCCTATGCGTCTTTGAAAGATGGATTTTACATACATATTTCTGTCTGTTTTTTTTAAATCAAGATGCCTTAATTATAGAGGGAATACCGTTTATTAATCACCTCCGGGGGCTTTGGGGAAATACGAAGGCGGTATCATAGCCCCATCGCACCACTTGAAGAATAAATATTATCTTTTGGACAGTACGTTCTCGTAGGGAGCTATTGTCTAAATTTTAGAATCGGACTTTTAGTTTTTTTCCGACCTAACCCACGTGGTGCGTGGCCGTTGATAGAAAACATTAAAATGGCTATATACCGACCGGATTGGATTAGATTTTTTGGAAAGGAAATTACGAATCTAATCCCAGTTAAAATGGTAAGGATTGGATAAGTTGTCACCAACGTCATCAAAAGGTAGGCCAGGAAATGTGCTGTTTCGACGAGGTCGGACCAAAGAGAGAAGGGTGTCAGACGTGTAGGGTTAGCATTGCATTCAAGGAGGTGGCTAGTGTTATGTGGGGACTCATTGCACGCTGGACATACATACATATGTTTGATATGTCAGGGTCTATTCTGGATAGGTAGGAGTTTAACCTGCTCCAGAACGAAGCTACGCAAGGGTCACTCTCGTTTCTCGCGGCAACTCGAGCTATTCGTCTGTACTGGATGGTGGTTTGACTCCAAGTCGACGGAGGTGTTGATGGCTTCACAGTTAATGGTGATCAGTGCTTGTCGGAAGTTAGTCGCGTTCGATGCTCCTATTAGGCGGTTCTGTTCCAAACAGGTGACTGCAGGGATGATTTCTGCGAACGCGCCCCATCAGGAACCGCAAGCGGCATCCTGTCGTAGTTCAGAGTGCAGTGTTCGGACAAGTTTGGAGCTCCTTCGTCTGTGTTTCACTGCATCCAGGCGACCATATTGGTGTGGCGGTGTTGAGACAGGTGTAAAAAAATGGCACACCATGGTGACATTGACCCTCACTCTCCTTGTGGTCTGAAAAAAAAAATCAAAAGAAATTCTTAATCAGTAAGGATGCTGTTATAGTCCGAGAACACGATAATTTTTTTTTTTGAAAAATGGCGACTGCCTGAAAATAAAATAATTTTTTACGCTTTTTTTTTTTGAAATTCCTGATTTTTTTAAAATATTATAAACAAAAATTTTGTCACGATGCTGGTAGGAACGATAAAGGATTATATAAAGAAGGTTCACACAAAATTTCAAGTAAATCGGTCGTATAGAACTTGAGATAATGCCGGTACCGTGTGGAAAAAAGTAGTTTCGAGAAAAACGCGTTTAAAGTTTAGGAGACAATTCTAGTGAACACGCACGCCACCTCACAAAATCGGCTGTATCTCCGAAAATAAGTCGAATTTTGAAAAATCCTTCCAAGGTCATATATTTGGAAGTCTAAACTTTAAATATATGAAAAAAAATCTAATTTTTCAAAATTCTAGAGTAGTAATCTCGATGCTCGCCCCATCCTATTTGACTTTCCATGTGACTTTAAAGCGGTTCTGTTGGTCAAAATGTGTTTTTCATAATAAATTTAAGTGGAAAAATTTTCTTAGCGCAGAATATGAATGAAATTAGTCTAGGCATGGTCCAAACCTTATATCCTTAACGTACTGATTTCCGATCCTCTTCTTGATGTTTGTGAATATTTGTCAAAAAAAATAATTATTTACGATTTAATGCAGTTATTCTTCATAGAAGCCCCACTGTCCCCCATGCCTTCCTCCACGAAATTGTCTGGCAACGCTGTAAGCTCACGGCTGAATGTGAATTAGTTGTATCGATTGCCATTGCTTGCACAATGAAAAGCTGCACCAGATAAGTTATTTATATGCGGGTATGTGTATATATCTCCTCTGACGATTCGACTACGATTGATATGGAGCGGGTGTGCGCAGTGCGGCGAATATTTTTATGAACACCAATCGAAGGTAGATAAGCTTGCCAAATAAAAAGTGTATAACGGATGAAAAAAAGTTCACCAGAAGTTGAAAAAGATTCATATTTGTGCAACTGCTGCCATAGCATATATAGATGAGCGCAGCCAACACCTCTGTTGGCATTTGTAGGCAGCCTTTGGTGCACCGTTTGGGGATTACAAATTGCGCTATGAATTTGTATATTTTCCAATAACGACAGCAATAATAATATTTTCCAACATATACATACATATATACGAAAATATAACCAATACTTGTACATGTATGAATGTATATAAATATGTATATATTTTAGTATGTGTTTGTGACTGTAGCCTTCACTGTCAGCCATTCACTGTTCACCATCAGCCATCACTATTACTATAAAACATAACAAACCTGCCGTTTTTGTTGCCCCACAGAGAAACAAACAAAAAATAAACGAAAATATAAAACCAAAAAACAAAAAATTGAATGTTATAAAACTACATCACCTATTCCACCCACAATCAAAATGGCCACAGTTCAAAGTAGCTCTTAAGCTGCTCGTCGTCGTCATCGCATAAAAACCTCTACTAGCGAGTCAGCACGAACGTGCCACAATGACTATAACTTGCCAAAGTAGCAGTAGTGGCCTGCGTGCCTGCTGACTGTTGATGGCTCCCAAGTCGCACTCGACTCGCACAGCACAGCACAGCACATTCTTCTACACTCGTACCGGCAGCTGGTACTCGGTATCTCTGCTGTTGGTTTGGTTATGGCACAGCTTTGCTAGAAAATCATTGTTTGTTTGGCCGGTACGTGACTGTAGCGTTTCGACTCGTATTTGTACAAACGTTTCGTTTCTTCCCTAACACGTATTCTCCGCACACATACTCACGTATCCATACTAGTACTAGTTGTTTTTGCTTTTGTTGTTTTTGTGTCATTCTTTGGTCTTTTGGTTGGTTGGGCGCTTGGTTGGTTGAATATCTGATTCGTTTGGCCGTTCAATCGTTGTTGTTGTTGCCACCTATTTTATATTCTACGGTTGCCTGCTGCTCGCTGTCAACGTTGCCATCACATCACAAGCTTCAACACAAACACATTTACATATCCACATCTATCTATATAAAATATAAGTCCTTTCGTCCGTTGCTGCCACTGACATTGGCTCAGTTTTCCAATGATAGCAAATATAAAGCTTGTTTGCCATTCTGATATGCACCTCCTTCCTTGCCACCGCTCGTGGCTCTGCATTGCCACTAGCTTAGTGACACTTAGTTGTATGGTCCACGGTTTGTATGCTTCTAGTATATGCCTTCTGTTTGTTGTACTTTGATTATTATTTTATTTTTTCTTATGTGTTACTTGCATTATTTTTCGTTTTTTGTTTTTTTTTTGTGTTGAGAATCGGAGAATCTTTTCTCTGCTGGTAGGGCTTTGCTCTGTCAGTAGGATACGCTTTGATGATTCTGATGTTTATTAGAATAAATAATATTAAAACATATTCAAATGTTGTATAGGGTGACAAGTTGGTATTTATAGCAATGTAGTTTATTATAGCGATAAATTAATTTAATGGAAGTATTTAAATTTTCTATACCCTGATTATATATGTATATATAGGATATATTAATTTTAACACGCAGAAGAAAGCCCTATATAATTTATATATAAATGCTGAGTCGCGTTAACCATGTCCGTATGTCTACATACACGCGAACTAGTCTCTCAGTTTTTGGGATGTTATTCTTTATTGGCATAGATACCGCTAACGCGGTTATAACCAAGTTTAGAACAGCGCGCCCGTCGTTCTTCCTTTTCGCTGTTTGGCACCAATTGGAGATTCCAAGTGTAGACCTTCTGCAAAAAAGACCTTCGGGTTTGCAACGGATTGGAGAGAGGATTCCTCTTCCTCTGCTTTCCTCGGCGGGTACTGCATAGAAAACTCTCAGAGCTGAAATGCTTTCATCCATTCGGACGACTTGACCTAGACATCGCGGAATTCGCGGAACTATGTTAATGGCTTTGTATATCTCGTATAGCTCATCGTTCCAAGGACTGAGGTATTGCCAATGCGCAAAGGACCATAAATCTTCCGCAGAACTTTTCTCTCGAAAACTCGTAGCGCCGACTCATCAGATGTTGCCATCGTCCATGCCTCTGCAACATATAGCAGGACGGGGATGAATTGGTTTTATAGATTTGGTCTTTGTTCGTCGAGAGAGGACTTTACATCTCAATAGCCTATTTAGTCCGAAGTAGCAACTGCTGGCAAGAGTTTTTCTGCGTTGGATTTCGAGGCTGAGTTTGTTGTTGGTGTTAATGCTGTTTCAAGATAAGCGAAGGATATCGGTCCGAAATTTGGCACACGTTTTTTTCTCAATATGAAAATTTTTTTTGTTTGAAAGCTTTGGCACGGATTATTTTACATAGGTTGCTATATACATTTCTAGACTCGGCATCACTAAGTGTTGCCAGGTGCAATCTGACATTTCCATTGGAAAGTTTGTCATTTTTTAGCATAACATCACTCAGAACGTTTTATTTACAGGGAATTAAAAAATTCATCTCGGCCAAAAAATGGAATTAACTCGTGAACATTTTTCACAACTTTCGACGTGGATTATCGCGACAAGAGTGCATCGATGAGCTAAAATCTTTGTATGGCTATGAAGCACCATCCTATAGCACTGTGAAAAACTGTTACAACGAAATCAATCGTGGCCGACGCTCGCTCAAAGACGAATTCCGTGAAGGTCGTCCAAAAACAGCCGTTGTGCCAGAAAACATCGATGCCGTACGTGAACTGATAATGCAAGACCGTCATGTAACATACCTTCAGATAGAGGCATGCCTATGCATTTCTCCCACAAGCATACATTCGATATTGCATGAACACCTGGCCGTAAAAAAGGTTTGTTCTCGTTGGATCCCGTACAATTTGACAATCGCTCAAAAAAAGGCTCGTGTGGATTGGTGTAAAGAAATGCTGAAAAAATACGATCGCCGTGCTTCAAAAGACGTTTATAAGACCGTCACATGTGACGAATCATGGATCTATGCGTATCAGCCCGAAACAAAACAGCAATCGACCGTGTGGGTCTTCCAAGACGAGCCAAATCCAACGAAAAAAAAAACATTTTCGTTGATAAATATGCCTATTTTCATTATTAGGCCAGAAATATATATAGCAATCCTCGTATCTAATACAATGCCTTAATTTTCGGACATATTATTCCACTGCCACACATCATACAACTGCCATATAAACTGATTTTTACCGACCTGACTGCGAGGTCCAATGGTGATCTGATGTTTTAAAAGAAATGGTAATCCGAAAACAATCTCGTATTTTTACTTAATTTGAATTATATGTATTCTTCCTCTATACGATCTCGAGAAAATTTCTTGGTAGCTTTGGATTTTAATTCCTGGAAGTTAAATTGAGTTCATATACTATAATATAGGCAGAAGAAATACTAGGTTGGGTCAAAAGTTTTTGCCCTGGTTGAGAGATCACGCCCCAAATAGAAATTCTCTACGGTTGCCTTAGAGCTCTAGCCTTATATCCTAGCCTTATGAAGACTGTCAATTCTTCTCAAGTCATTCATCTTAAAGTGACGATAACACTTCTATTTTAGTTTCGAATGAAGAGAAAATAGTTAAATTTAAATGGGCTCACTGGAAAAAAAGATTTCACTCAAAGGAGGAAATAAAAATGACAATTAGAGGATCGTTACAACGAGTGTCGATCTCAAAAAGGAGATAATGTCGAAGTATATGGCCATTTCATTCAGGCCAATGTATTAAAGATCTCCATGCAGTTAGATAGACGAGGAATGCACCACGACCTTAGGTATATTGTGCTCGGTTAGTCCAATCTGTATTTGGTTGTGTACTTTTATTATACTGAATTTATAGAGTAGTAATTACATAGTATGTACGAGAGCAATATTTTTCTCGTAATCGCAACTGAATTCAGCCACGTGATGCATTGTTGCAGAAAATAAGAATTTACGCCTGAATTGTACAAAGAAGCAGATAAAAATATCCCTTATTCACTATGCGCACCTATGTATGTCGTATGTACTATGTAGTATTTATGTAGATAAAATTTCGTTTACATATTCCTTGGAAATATTCAAAGCAACTGTTGATTTATAAAGAAATATTTCGGTGAAAATCTCGCTCTGATTTGAATACAGGGTGTGATGTATTTCTTGTAGTTTTTTTAAATTTTTGTAGAAAAGGGATAATAAGGAATAAAGAAAATATCGAGAAAAGCAGGGATAACATCCCATTCTTCGCTAGGTTCTAAAAACTATGTTCTCTTCTATAAACAAGCTTCACAAATTATCAAATATTTCTATCAACCTTGCCTTGTGAAAATATGCTTTGACGAAAATTTATCCTAGTTCTAAAGTACTACCAATTACATTTGTTATAAGACTACTCGACATTCTTTAATCGCACCTTAAACTGCCATAGGTTTCATTTTTTACCATCATTTTTCTTACCTTTCACTCACATAGACGCAACCTTCAATTTTCTAGCATTTATTTGTGTAGCTTTTAGACGGACTGCTTCTTCTTGTCATTCCTTATCACATTGCTGAATGTGTCTCTAGGCTGTCATTTTCATTCCGATGAATATCTCGTCCAACGACGTATCGTCAACATTAAACTCATCCACAGCGTTTCGCATAAATTGCAGTCGGCTACGACCTCTGCGGCCTATGCGGAGCTGAGGGCTCCTTTGCTTGTGTGGTTTCATGTTGCCACTTACATTTACGAGCGAGCCAGTAAGCGCGTGGAAGTGAGTGTTGACGCGTGTAGCATGACATTGGATGGGAGAAGAGGAGGAAGTGTAGAAAACATTCTCATTGGCATTCATCGTCTCTGCTGGTGCTATTGCTGGGCCATTGTCTACCTCCCTACCTTTTTGCTTTGCCGTCATTATTACCAACATTTCGATTGCCTTCAGCTATCGGTGTTGGCGCATCAAAAATCGGTAGCGTGTTCAAAAATATAACAGCAGAGTAGCGAAAACTTAATGGAAAAGGTAAACAAGCTGAAAAATCATTTGCTTAAATTTTCCCTTTACTAACCGTGCTAGGTATTGTTTACTTATTTAGTTGGTGATTTGGTATGCTACGAAATTCTTGGAACCTGCAGTACTGAATATTTTTCGTGGAAATTTCTTTCAGGGATTGTGTTGCTAAATACTTGGCTATCATTTAATTATTCTGGCGCTTGTGCGCAAATATCACTCATACGACCTGACGCTGCTTTGGTAAAGAAATGAAATATTAAATTCTAATTTTCATTGTTTTGTTTTTATTTGTAACAAGATTTTGTTTTGGACTATAACTTTTATGTCGAAGAACATTTTAATGCCTTTACTTTTTAATAAACTTGAGAAAATTTAAAGCTTATTTTTAATTTCGAACCTGCGTAGCCTAATCAATATGCTATTTGAAACATTTTCATCTCGATAGGTTCCTTAAAAATAAAATGACGTAATGGCTATCAGAAAGCTGATATGTAATTTTTATCATAAGATAACGAGTTTTCTCAGGTGGTGACATTTGTAGAAGAGTTGGGCTTTCTTTTATAATTTTATTGGAACACAAAATTTCGGTCAAAACTGAAAGAGAATTCTATTATGTAATGGTTTACCATGCCACACATCTCTTTTTGCAATTGAAATTTGGCAAGCCAATTTGTGTAACCGTAGTTATAGTTTTCGGAAGACTTCCAGATAAATATTTATTAAAGGGTGATCATTTTCGAGGTTCCCTACAATTTTAAAGAAAAAACACAAAAATTTCAAACTAATTCCCTATTTTGCATGCTATCATTCGAAAGGACATTATTTGGCACTAATTTTGTGAAGATTATCTCTTTCAAATATTGGCCGCGGCTACGTCTCAGATGGTCCATCCGTTAAGTCCAATTTTCGATGACTCATGCGAGCATTTCGACTGGTAACTGGCGAACGATTCGCGTGTTGTTTTGCTTCAAGGCCTGAATGGAAGGGGGATCGTCCGCTTAGACTTTAGACTTTCCATATGTATCCCCACAGGAAAAAGTCTAAGAATGTGATATCATTCAATTTTGATGCCCAATCGACCGGCCCAAAATGTGAAATTGTCTGCTAACCGAAGTGTTCTCAATAAATCTATTGATTGATGGGATGTATGGGAAGTGGGGCCGTCGGCAGTCTTGTTGAAACGAAATGGCTCCGAGATCACGAGATTCAATTTTTGGCATCGAATAGTCGATTATTATGGCGCGATAATGGTCACCATTAACGGTTACTTGCCCATCGGCATTATTTTTTAAGAAATATGGACCGATTTTTCCACCGGTCCACATCAAACCGTTGTTTTTTCTGGATAAAATGGCAGCTTATGAATCCCTTCAGGTTATTTTTCGTCCCAAATTTGCTTGTTTACGTACCCATTGAACCAGAAATGAGCCTCATCGCTGAACGAAATTTGACTTGAAAACGTCGAATCTTCTTGGAACTTTAAAAGTGCCCATAGAACCGCTTACGAAGGTCGAGCGGCTTCAGTTCTTGCTTAAGCTGTATTTTGTATGCTTCCAATTTAAGATTTCTACATAAAATGCGCAATTGGTCCATACATCTTCCGCAGAATCTTTCTCTCGAAAACTGGTAACGGCTCCTCCGATATTACCATTGTCCATGCCTCTGCACCATATAGCAGGACGAGAATGATGAGTGACCTGTAGAAATTGGCAGACATGCTAATTTTAAACTTTTATCGTAGAACTCTCTTGGATTCCGGTAAAGTAGGCGGAGCCAACGAATTTTTCGTAAAGAAAAATTTGTTTTCTATATATAATTAGATTCGGAACTGGTTAATATTTTTGAGGAAAATTTCATTTATATGAAATTCGGTTAGGTTCAACTCCTGGACACTAGTCGTCTTTACAGAAGTTACCCGACACATATTCATACTTAAACACTTAAGTTACAAGTTTACGCACACTTCAAAAAATCTTGGTGAAATAGCAACCTGTGTGAATGACAGTAAGCAACCGAAGCAAAGCTACAAATTTACATACCACATAAACGCACACAGTCATACATATTTTAGAAGTTCGTAAGCGAGACGCATCTTCCCCAAGTTTCTAGTTCAATGAAATGTCAGACACTGGGCAACAGCTTAGCACGGCTCCGCCAACCGCACGACACAAAACTGATGGCTACATCAAAGCCCGTCCAACGACCGACGCCATCATCATCATCATCGCATCACATCAGTGCTTGCCTTGGCTTGCTTGTCAGTTGTTTTACATTTTCGATAGTCAAAGTATAAACGAAATACGAGCGTTATGGGTACGATGAAATCCTAACAGCATTGCCCACCTACCTACGGATCCACTCCCAGTGCAGTGTGGAGTTTTCAGTGCGCTTGAAGAGATAAATATTCGACGCATTTGTACCCAAATATTTTGCTTTGTGACTGTTGCTTTAGCTGCTGTTGCTATTGTTGTTGTTGCTGCTTTCATTGTTGATGCTGAAGCAAGATAGCGAAAATGTCATCCTCCTGTCAGGGCCCAGAGCTCTGGCACACACTTACACACACGAGCAGCGTCCGCATCGCCGGGGCAACAGACGACTGGCAGTCAAAGCGCGGCGTTCAAACTTCATCCCTCACGTGGGTGATTTCGAATTTGACGTTGAATGCCGCTGTCGATGGCGTCGAGTACTTTGCATAAATTTGAAATAACTTTGTAACTTTGCCATTGGTAGCAAAAAGTATGGTAATTCTTTACTTTTTATGACTTAGATTATCATAATTATTGTAATACTTTCCGTTGAACGTGAGGGGCGCGCAGACTGAAGCTTTGTATTGCGATTAGAAGTGGCGATTTGGCGCTGTTGGCTGCCGTCTCATTTCGCGGCTCAGCTCTGGTGTGTGGGTGTTCAATAAGCGACGGCCTGACGTGAAAGATAATACGTTGCTTGGTGCTCTCTGGCTGTCACTGACGTTGTTCGGTTGGCTGATTTGTAGAACTTTTCGCTCGGTGATTTGCATTTTTTATTTATTTCGCTAATAAAAGTTGTTTGGATTTGGTTGCATACACAATTGGTGTTATAAAAGTCACGAAATCAAAAAAAAAAAAAAAAACTCCCTTTGGGTTGGGGCATGAAGTGGGGAGCAATTGTAGGTATTTAAAGTATTCCAAAAGTTTTTCTGCCTTTAAAACGGCATTTATTTAAGAAAAAACGTGTGCTATTCAAAATATGTCCATCCCAAAAGAACTGCATCGGCTGGTGACTAAGAATGAATCCAGCCAATTTTTTAACTCCTTATTCTGATGTGAATCGTTCCAGTGAGGGCGTGCAGTATTGACCGAAACAAATGATAGTTAGAAGGAGCAAGGTATGGGCTTTAGGCTTTAAGGCGGATTAGGAAAAACTTCCTCGCCGTAGTCTTCAAGCTGTCTCGCAACACGAGGCCGAGCGTCATCGCGATGGAAAATTTTTGATTCTTGTCTAGTCGCAAATACCGGCATTTTTCGACAATCGCTCGCTTCAGTTAGATAAGCTGTTCTTCATTAATGGTTTCACCCGGTTTTAGAAGCTCATAATACAGCACTTTTTTCTGATCCCACCAACTACATCCCACCTTGGCGTCATCGATATTCTTCTTTCTGTACCAGATTTAGCACCCATTGGCTTTTTTCCGCTTTCGAAACTGAAGAATTGCCTTTTATATTACGGGATTAGAGAACAAAAACTAATTATATTCATCGGAAATCATTTTATTGTTTTTTAAAATATTCTCCATTCACTACGCTTCGAGTGCGAGACCCTGTATATGTATTTTGTGAACTGATTTTTGAAGCTGTTTTGCCACTTTGATTGAGGTATACGAGGTGTGTTCAAAAAGTATCGCGAATTCTGTGTTTTTTCAAAAATTATTTATTTATTCATGAAGATCTATTTTTTCTCCCTCAAAGTAATCCCCATGAGATATTATCCAATTATGCCAACGGTTTTTCCAATCTTCGAAGCACTTCAAAAAATCATTTTTTTTTATCTTCTTCAGCTCCGTATTTATGCCGTATTTACCTCGTCAAGAGAAGCGTAACGTCGTCCTTTCATGGGCCTCTTCAGTTTAGGGAACAAGAAAAAGTTACAGGGGGCCAGATCTGGGGAATACCGTGGCTGCGGCATCATTAGTGTGTTGTTTTTGGCCAAAAAGTCGCGCACAAGCAACGATGTGTGTGAGCAGGGGCGTTATCGTGGTGCAAAAGCCAATTTTTGTTCTTCCACAAATCCGGGCGTTTCTGGCGGATTGCTTCGCGCAAATTGCGCATAACATGCAGGTAATATTCCTTATTGACCGTTCTTCTCTGTGGCAAGAACTCATGATGCACCACGCCCCTGCAATCGAAGAAACGATTCGTGATACTTTTTGAATACACCTTGTATCCAAAACATGCGTACCACATCTTCAGGTGTCGAAAATAAGTCATTATGTACCAAGTCAAGACTTTACCCTGGATTACTCATCAAATTGATGTTTTGAGTGCTCAAAAATGCAGTTGTTTCCGTCGATGTGTGGGACCTCGCATTGTCGTGGTGAAGAGTGATCCGATTTCAATGATTAGTTTACCTCTTGTAAGACAACTGACAAAGAAATAATTCTGTCTGACATATTATGGGGTATTGTTGCGATATATGCATTTGTTTCCAAAAAATAGACAACCATTTTCTTGGAAGTGTTTCGTGTTGCAACAACTTTTGTTGGATTGACATCGTTTTGAAACACCCATGAAGACGAATGATCTTTACGTAAATTCACGTTTCATCATCTCTCACGATTTCATAGACGTGTTTCGAAGCAGAACTATCGCATTTTTGAAAATTTCCCCCGACCGATCGACACGAGACTTTTTTTTTGAGTGATCGTCAAATTGTGTGGGATTCAACGTGAAAAAAAAATTTTTTGCAGTCAAATGTCTGTGCAATATTGACTGTGAGCTAGTCTCACTAATACCTATAGTTGCCTCTATCTCACGATAGGTTACATGATGGTCTGACAATCCGGAAGAAATACTGATTTTGGATGACTTTCACGAAATTTGCCTTCGAGTGATCTACGACCTCGATTAAATTCACCATACCATCGATAAACACTGGAGTTTCATCGCCAAAGATTTAATTAAATTTATCGATGCACGAAAGTTGTAAAAAATAATCACTCGGAGATGTTCGTCGTTTAATAATAATTTTCGGTCCAGATGAATATTTTAAGTTACTGTAAACAGCACAAATAGCGCTCGCAAGTCAAAACGTTATGAGTATGTATAATATCAAAAAAGTCGAAATTTACAATACAGTTGTTGTAAGGTTGCCAAATCCCGAAATATAAAAGGCGTTATTTCCAAAAAATAGTGCCTATGACCTTTCTAGCAGAATGTTGAGTTTACGAGGCTTTGAACGGCTTACAACGTGTAATAACCATTTAGTGGGCTGATAACTTAAGAACGATCGGATGGAATGTCAGACTATGATAGTATTCTTTTGAATGTTTTGAATGTTAGAGCTCTAAGACAAGAGGAAAATTTCGTTATTTCTTGTGATTTCACCAAAGGTTCGTGTAGTATGTGCACTTCAGCTAAATAAATTACACTTGGCATTATCCAAATTGTAAAACTTTTTCATCTACCCCCTTTGAACTAGCCATAAAGTCATAAATATATTTATTAAAGCATGTGAAAAACTGAATAATTCCTGCATTTTTAAATAAAGGTTGTTATTAAGTTGGCCAAAGAAAAAGTTTTGCATTTAAAGCAGTTAAAGCCGGGCACATATGTACGTCAATAATATTTGCATTTTCATACGCATACAGCCGTACAGAACTCTTGTCATTGAAGTGCGAACGCATATTTAATCGCCTGTCATATGCGCACGCTGTGAGGCGTTCACCTGGAAGGAGTCCATTTCTTGCCTGAAAGCAAAACGGCGTTTGACTGAGTGCTTTCGACGGCTCATCCAGCATGTCAGGCGGCAGTGTGTGTGTGTGTGCGAACAAACACAAAGGCAAATACATTTGTGTGCGCAAGTCTGCTTCTGTATTCCATTTACATACTACATACATATATATATATGTGTATGTGCATGTACATTCACACCTAGCTATGTACAAGTGTCTGCATTTATATCAGTTCATCAATGTGCTCTATGCTCGTATTGCTGTTGTTGTTGTTGTGTATTTTAATGCCGCTTGCTGTGCGTTGATTGTGGTTTGAAGCATAAGCTTTAGCTTCTTATCAGATCATTTTATTTAAATTTCAACTTATTGCTAAATATTTATGATTTGATTTATTACGCATAGTTAAGGTTTCCTCTTATGCGGCTGATGCAAATTTTTTTTATAAATGACTTGATAATATAAATCACTGCGAAGGCGGCAGCGGTGCATGGTAGTGTAGCGCACAGTAATCGGATTTAAATTCAACTTTTCACCGTTATGCAAATGAGTTGGATTTAATTTTTTGATATACATACTACAATAGATATGTGAGTGCGGCAAGAAAAATGAAATACACGATCGGTAGGGAGAATTTTTGATGGTGAGCCGATATAGCTAAGAGTCAAAAAGTTTGTGGCTTTTGTTCGTGAATGCTTCTACGGTCTTTTCTATGCGTTAATTTCGTTAATTGAGTATTTAATTCTTAATTCTTGAAATAAATTACTTTTATATAATGTGTGAGAGATCCAATGTATCATACCGTGGGGACCACATATGCTTACAGCGTAATCTTGCCAATGCGGGACAAGTGCACAAGAGATGTTCCAGTGTTTTTTGTTGCCCTGCTCTAGATATATCTGCAGTCTTCCAAATCTGTCAGTCCCATCCTGCGATACGAGGTTACTGTCTTGATTGTCTACGTAGATATCGACTTTGGACTTTGGTCCGACAACTTGAAAGGTTGCCTTATGTCTAACTTTAGACGGTATATTCTCGCACCAACTCCATCGTACGTTTTCGGACAATCCACCTTTTCTATGTTTACTTTGGACCTTCTTTCCCAGTTGAAAAGTGAGGTAATGTATTCGGTGGTTGCTCAACCGCCATTGCCCACCGAGTTATGCCTGAAGGTTCTGTATGTAAATTTTGATTGTAATAAACATACGAAGGAGTTTTGAGGGGAGAGTAGCGTTAATTCGTGTAAAAAAATGTCTATTTTTTAAATCTTTTTTAATGAAACAGTTAAAATCTATTTTTAGAAGTTTTAGATATTTAAAGAATATTCTGTTAAACATTCTTGAATAAATATTAGAAATAATGGAAATGACGGCAATTACTCTGAGGCTTCTCTGAAAAATATGAATTGCGGTGCCCCTCATAATTCGGCGGTCAACGTTTTAAACACAAAACATTCATAAGAAAAGTATACAATAAGTATATACTTATAACCTCATTCACTTCAATCGACTTGAAATTAAAATATAACATTATTGAAATGTTAGGCATTTATTTTAGAGAAGAAAAAAAAATCGGAAACAAAAATTAAAACCCCTACTCCCCCTTAGCGGGCTCAAATAACGTTGGTGAAGTTAGAAATGCGGCTTACCTTGGTTATAAGGTTCATAAAGGTTCCCTCTAAAGCAAAACTCCGCTCCTTTGTGATACCAAGAACTCCTATTGCTTTTTGGTATGAATAAAATGCCTAAGGATGCCTTTTCAAAAAAATTATATGTGGATCTTTAATTACATCTTGAACAGGGTATATTAAATTTGCCATGAAGTCTCTAACACCCTGAAGTCGGGTCCAATAAAATATATATACTCGTATTGTAGTACAGTGTGACGAGTTGAGTCGATTTAGCCTGTAAATAGTTCCTCAGTTTGCGAGATATTGAACTGAAATTTTGCATAAGTTCTCTTCTTCCTAAAAAGCTGCTTATTTGTCGAAATCTCCGAGATCGTATCCTTGTAAGATATAATCTGTCAAGATTTCACAGCCGGTGTGAAATCACTTTCATTTTCTACTTTTCTCGATTTACGCGTAATCGGTACCCAATCCAACGAGCCATATAATTGGAATCACGCAGTAAACGCACTTGCGTTGCTCATTCCATTTATCGAAATCGTAAACTCTGCAATATGCCATGAATTATATGTATGTAAATGAAGTTAATGTGACCCCAGCGCATACCCTCTACAATCACAATAATTACAATTCCACCACAACATTTTATCAACTATCACTTTCAGCAAACACACGAGTGAATGTGCCCGAATAAATCTTTATTTTTATTTACTGCTGCTGGCGAAAGCAAATTATTGTTGCATACAAATTGATGTAAAGTTTGCGAAAACGTTTATGACTAAGATAGATAACTCCCATGAGGTCAAATTGCTAGTTAAGAGTAACCAATTCAACAGATGTTACGAAATTTTGTAAATACCCGTATATATTTTATGTTTAGCTCTGCACTGAGGCTACTTCAAAGCAAATTGCGGTGGTTGCTTTCACAAAATTGGAAAACTTAACATCAAATTATAGTTGCGTAACACTCATCTGTGGTTTTCCTCCTTTAAATTGTAATTTTTTTAGAGATATAATAAGTTCCTTCTTTTTTCTTTTTTTTATAAATTGAAAGAAAAATTAGTTTAGTTGCATCCGCTCGAAATCCCCGAGGTTAATTCATTCGTTTCATTGGAATGAGTGGATCGATTATACTACTCAAAAAATTTGGCAGAAAAATTTGCGTTTGATGTGCTAAGAAGTCTATGGACTAATTTAAGTGTTTTGAGTACGAATTTACAACAGAAAAATTCTTCGTTACAGGAAATTTTCTATCATTTTCCGTTTTAGTAACCCAAAGTACCAAGAAACAGCCTCTAAAAACACAGTCGTAAAATTCTTACTGTAAATTGGTTTAATCATTACACTATACAACACTCGGCTGGGTATAGGACCAAATCATAAGAAAAATTGTATTATTTCCCCGTTTTTCGAAGTTAGCCTCCATTATCGGAATATGAGCTTTCGAATTTTGAAACTTTACAACCTTATCGTAAAGTTTGGCGTTTTTGATGTTATAAATACTGAGAACGTTTTGTCATGCGAGTGTTTACAGTAACTTAAAATATTAAATTCGATCGAAAATTGGAATTATATCGCAAACATTTGCGCGCGATTATTTTTTACAACTTTTGATGTGGATAAACTCAGCAGTCTTTGGCGATGAAGCTCCATTAATGACTTGTGTTTATTGATGGTAGGGTGAATTCAATCGAATTCATAGACTAATTTCGTGAAGGTTGTTCGTCGAAAATCAGTTGTTGTTCCGGAAACTATAGATGTTGCCAACAAACCGATTTTGCAAAATCGTCATGTGACTTATCAACATCGATAGCCATCCAGACTTGACCCTGAATGACTGCTTTTTATTCTCGTACGGAAAAGGTATACTTAGAGGTTAACGGAGAAACCCTGGAGAAACTTACAAATATTGAGTTTATTGTAAAAAATTGGTTTAATTCATCTTTGACACAAAATTTCAATTCACGGTTGAAAATATATCATACTCGTTTACTTTAACTTATCACTAGCAGATCGCTCTATTTGCCATTTCACTTGGCGGAAGAGGACCTTCTAAAGACGTAGAGATGTGCACATTGAACTTTCAATATTATTTATATTAAATTCCGTGGTCGAAAACTTCATAGGGATCCAACTGGACGAGTGGGCCGACGTTGACTCACCTTTCGTGGCACAACGAGGTCTACATCGGATATTATGCTGCAGCCTAGCCGAGCGGGCCGCCGCTCACATCGCCACTTTGTTTTAATACTTATATTTTTGAATTCGTGATATCTTTCGAATAGAATGTACGAAACGTATAATTCATAGTTATTGAATCAGTCTTGAATAAGAAGTAGTTAATAATTAAGGATTAATACTAACGTTCAAATATAATTCTTTTATAGGGGGTGTTTCAATTTTTATTTTTCAACGCATATTTTGACGTAATTATAAAAGTTAGACATATGTTGTCGAGACATCTTTTGTAGATAATTACAAAGGATGATCCATTTCGAGGTTTCCTACTTTTTTTTTTTTTAAAGAAGAAACACAGAAACATCAAATTTAATGGAGAGTATTTATTATAAATTGAAAGAAAATTTTTTCGGATTTATGTTTTGAAGATTATCTCTTTCAAATGTTGGCCACGGCTACGTCTCAGATGGTCCATCCGTTGAGTCCAATTTCCGATGCCTCCTTCGAGCTAATCGACTGGTAACTGGCGAATGACATACCTGCTGATTTGCTCACGGTCGGGAAAGCGGGATTGTCCGCCTAGACATTAGACTTTATGTGTCCCCACAGGAATAAATCTAACGGTGTGATATCGCATGATCTTTATGGCAAATCGACCGACCCAAAACGTAAAATTGTCTGCTCTCCGAAGTGTTTTCTCAATAAATTCATTAATCATGCGATGTGTGGGAAGTGGCGCTGTCGCCGAGATCACGAGCTTCAATTTCAGACATCAAATCGTCGGTTATCATCGCGCGAAAGCGGATCGGACCGATGAAATCACACCAATTCATTGTTTTTTTTTATGGAAGAAATTGCAGCTTTTGAAACTTTTCAGGTTGCTCTTCATCCCAAATGCTGCAATTTTGCTTGTTTAAATATCCATTGAGCTAGAAATGCGTCTCCTCGTTAAACAAAATTTGGCTCGAAAATGTCGGATCTTTTTGACATTTTCATAGAGCAAAGTGATGTCAATTGGGAAAGTAAGGCGGCTTTAACTGTACAAGCTGTTTTTTGTAGGCATTCAATTTAAGACCTTGGATAAAATACAAAACAATACTGAACAAAAATAGCATGACAGCTTGACAGGACTAACGCGTGATCTGTCAAGAAAGGCTGTTGAAAAAAAAACTTGGATCTTAAATTATGTTCTGTAAAGTCGTATAACATTGTTTTCGTTATAATAATGTACCCTAACTAGTTTGAAAATATAATAAAGCCTATGCTGACCAGAGAGCATGGAGCTTCCCAATTAGTATAGAATAAACTCTCAGCTTTCTAGCACGTTCAATATCAGACATTAAAGCTTTAACTCGAGGTTATGGGGAAACGTTTGAATTCAGGTTTATTAAATAATTTTGACGTTATGCTCAAAACTTCTTAAACACTTTAAAGTGGACAGCGGTTTTCTATAAACAAAGAACTTGAACTCGAATTAGTGGAAAAATGTTCAAGTCCAGGTCCATTGAAGAAAATTGACTTCTTTCATTATATAAAAAGTTAAACTCAGACTTACTTTAAACTCAAATCTTTAAACTCAAGTTTACGTTTACACTCTTTGAGCAGGATATTAGTGGAGCTGTCCTCATTAGAAATCTCTTTTGTTGTCGAATTGAACTATTGTGTAGAGTCATTTAAAATTTAAGCCTGTGTAAGCCTTTATATATGTGAGTTAGTTTTATAATTCGGTCATTATTTAATAAAAATTATTATATAGAAACCAATTTTTTCTTGCTTTAAAAGTTTATATTATCTAACAATTCTTTAGAATTTTGAAACTTTATCGCCATGTGTGTTTTTTCGATTTTTTTTTTTTCAAACAATTAACTGTCACGAGCTTGAAATTTCGCTAGTCAATGTGCACAAAGATTTCCCGCTGCCAGGCGTGGAGGTAACCCCGCGGTGCTCGGAGCGCATGGCAGGCACTCTTCAAACGACATAACGACAGTGGCGAGGATTCGCGTTCGCGACATGTGTACCATGCTGTTGACACTTTTTTTAGGCCAACCCACTTTACTCTTTCTCGCTGCCTGTTGACAAACCTATTTTATAGTCGTCTGTTGCTATTTGCTAAAATCCTTTTCACCTTCCTCCGCTCCTCCACCATGCCACGCCATTGAGTCATTATTTCACTCACTTGCTTCTGTTGCAATTTACTGCTTCCAGTTTTCAACACGCCCGTTGTTGTAGCGCGGCCTGTCATTGCAGCAACGGGAAACGCCATGCCGTCCGCGCTCAGCTCATCGGAAGTAATCATTTTGCGCGAACATATGACCATGGCAGTCTAAACAAGTGCCGCAGGCATGCACCGGGTAAGTCCGTCTGTTTGCTTACTCCTCGCCGGCTGGTGCTGGCAGACACATCGACACAGCGAGTGGCTGTGGCATGCACGGCCTGAACTCGATTCACTTTTGTGCCACAGACTGTGCATGCATATATTTCCACTTATTTATGTGCAGATGTAAGTGTGTGTGTGTGCAAATACTTGTACTCGTATGTGTTACAGTTTGCGCTTTGTAAACTTTGTTGGTTTGGCAGCTTTCACTTCATAGGGGTTGTAAACAATTTTATTTGCTTTTGCTGCCCTCTAGCCAGTCACTGCTGGCGCTATTTGTTGTTGCTGTTGCTGTTGTTTTCGGTTGAAATTTTCGCCAAGAACCTGTACGGCTCATCGAACATCATCATTAAGAGCAGTCAAAAAAAGGGAAGCACCATAAATGCAGGCACTCACACGCAGACATACATTCGCTTGCTTGCTGTGTGTTAAATTTACTGTCTACTGCACTGAGGTTTCGCCTTTTTGTCACTGCGACACAGCTAGGGTATTTAATGTTTGATCAGGATCCTTATACGAATATTTCAATAGTTTTGATGGCGAAAGTCGTGAATTAAAGTGGCGTTTTTGTGTCTTTTAAGCACAGCTATAAAAATCCTTTTCCCATGAAAGATCCAAATATGAAATAGCATATGCCAAAGACTTCGAAGAACAATGGGCCTATGCAGACATAAAAAATATCGCCAAAAGTGAATTCTTGGTATGGACTGATTGTTGGGAGCTCGCTCTTAACGCAAGCGTCCGTACAGACTGATCGAATCAAAATCATATTTTATCCTGCTGTCTTCTTCTTTACTGGCGTAGACACTGCTTACGCGGTTATATACGTAGCTGAGTTAACAACAGCGCGCCAGTCGTTTCTTCTTTTCACAATTTGGCGCCAATTCGAGATATCAAGTGCAGCGAGGTCCTTCTACATCTGATCTTTCCAACGGAGTGGAGGAGTTGCCAATGCGCAAAGGACCATAAACCTAAAACCACTCCTACGGCCGACTCATCAGATGATGTCATTGTCGGCACCATATAGCAGGACGAGAATAATGAGAGAGTTGCAAAATTTGGTCCTTGTTCGTTAAGAGAGCTCTTCACTTTTCAATCGCCTGCTCGGTTCAAAGTAGCACCTGTTGGCAAAAGTGATTTTGCATTAAATTTTAAGGCTTATATTGTTGTTGTTACGACTTCAAAGTTATGACTGCCAACAGTGATGTACGATGACAAACCGATCCATTTTGTTTCCTTAGCTAGTCTGAAGCTTAGCTCTGTAGCTTGTGTTATTTTCTTCAAAAGTGGCTCTAGTAATGGTTGGCAGGGTTGGGTTTATATAAGTCCGAGTCAGCAGTCCTCATGGTTTAAACCCATTCCTGTAAAAAATTCCACTTCCACAAAATTCACTTCGAATGATAAGCCAACCTATAAGATCCCAAACGTGCATTTCCTATCCTTCGGATGTTCACGTCTTCAACCTTTTCATAAGGTGAAACACTTTGAGATCAAATAATAAAGATAGAATAAAGAAGCCATCAGTTGCCTTACATTACTATAAAGGAGTTAGAGAGAAATAGTGGGGACTCTTACCAAAGGTAGTGTTTTGGCTCTTCGAAACCATAGTCAAGTCCATAATGTTCTATGGTGTAGTCTGGTGGAGGGCGCTCGAAAAGGCTACATTTGCTAAAATGCTTCAACGTGTTCAAAGAGTGGCTGTCATCGGCATCTATGGTGCTCTATGGACTACAGCAAGAGAAGATTTTAATGATGTAGCACCTGTGGACATTGCCAGCAGCTGTATTCCTGCGAATTATGCTTTAATGCTCAGGGAAATTGGGTATATGAAAGAGGAGGTTTTTCTCTGCTAACATACCGATGAATTAAATGCAGATGGGAAGAAGTCTCTGGAGAAGAGACCCAATTAACTGTTTCACATAAGGGTCGAAGCTAGAAGGGAAGGTTGGAGGGGGAGTTTTCTGTAAGGACCGTACACATCGGAAAGAGACCGAGTTGAATCTAGCTTTCTAGCGCTGAACCAATGGACCGCGCTTAGTAAGTGCTGGTTGACGTCCAGCTTTTGAGATCCTTTTAGCCTAGAGAAGTACGCAGGAGATATACTGAACTACTAGCTCTGAGCAATGTCCACATTGTCGCAATCGTAGGAGTTCTTACTGGATGCTGTCCAATAAATATTCATGTGGTAAGGCTAAGTGTCAAAGTTACTACTGTGTCCATAGGGTGACATTTGAATTTAAACTGCGCACGTCGAAGGATTTGGAGAATTATTTTTTTTTTTAGGTTGGTAGTACTGTCAGGCACATTTATGTCAAATTTCATGTCAAAATATTCATTAGTGTTTGAGATACGTGTCGTTTTGTGAGCTGCTAAAAGTGAGTTTTTCGTTTTTTGCGATGTCGAAATTTGTTGAGCAAAGAATTTGCATTAAATTTTGTTTACGGAATCAATTTTCTGCTGCGGATACGTTGAGGATGGGGCAGAAAGCCTTTGGTGATGAGGCTATGTCTAAAAAAATTTTTTACAAGTGGTATAGTGAGTTCCAAGCCGGCCGTGAACGTGTCGAAGACGAAGAGAGTCCAGGGTGACCATCAACCTCAACCGACGAAGCTCACGTTCAACAAATCAAAGATTTGGTGTTCAAAAACCGTCGATTAACAATCGGAGACCTTGCTGATAAAGTTGGCATATCGAAAGGCTTAGCCAATACCATTTTGAAGGATGTTTTGGACCTCAAGCGCGTCAAATCTCGACTGGTACCGAAAACATTGAATTTTTTGGAAAAAAAGTGTCGCGTTGAAGTGTGTGAAACGATGCTTTCCGACTACCAGGGTGTCATGAAACGCATTATAACTGGCGATGAGACTTGGATCTATGCTTACGACGCCGAAACAACCGATCAATGGAGTGAATATCGTGCCAAAAGAGAGCCGAGACCAAAAAAGTCGCGCCAAAGTCGCTCAAAAATCAAGGTCATGTTGACTGTTTTCGTCGATTATCGTGGTGTTGTGCATTATGAATTCCTTCCAACCGGTCAAACAGTCAACAAGGAATATTATTTGAACGTTATGCGTCGTTTGCGTAACGCTATCCGCCTAAAAAGGTCGGAATTGTAGAAAGACAATTCTTGGTTTCTACACCACGAAAATGCACCATCCCATACTGCCCTCGTAATTCGTGATCATTTCGCCAAAAACTCAACCCATATCGTTCCGCAACCACCGTTTTCACCTGATCTGGCGCCGTGCGACTTCTGGCTCTTCACCAAGCTCAAAAGACCGCTCCGGGGACACCGTTTTTATACGATAGAGGAGATTCAAGCAGCAGCGAAGACGGAACTGAAGGCCATCCCGGAAAGTGACTACAAATAGTGCTTCGAAGATTGGAAAATCCGTTGGCATAAGTGCATTGCATCGGAAGGAGATTACTTTGAAGGGGATGAAATTGATTTGGAAGAATAAATAAAGAATTTTCAAAATAAATACAATACCTTATTTTTTGGGCACAGTATTATATCGATGAGGGTTAGATAAAAACATTCAGGCACTTTTTCCTCCATTGACCAGCCTTTGCAAGACAAGCTGAAACATCTCAGTAGTCCTATCTTTTAGTGTCTCAAAAAATTTATGAAAGACTCAAATCGCTTGCCGATTTTTAAGGCGCTTTCGATTCAATATATATTTCGCCACTTAGTAATCGAAACAAAGAGTAAAATTTGGAGAGTGTTAACATTAGGCCAATATAATTTTCTGTCTGTTTATATGGACCATCACTAGAAATAATAAAACCGTTTTAAATCATGACAACCTTTTAAAGTACTACTTTTGTTCGTCGAGGAGAATTTACTTTAGTCTACCTAACTTTTCCTATGTAATATATATATATATATGTATATTTTATATAATTTTATATATATTTAAGGAAAGGGCAGTCACTTGGGAGGCACCAAGGAAAATTGCCCACTGTTCATTTCAATTAAGTCTGTTGATGTAAATGATGAATGGTATTTATAAGCCGTCAAAAAGGGGTGACTGCCAAGAGATAAGCTACTGCTCTTAAATTACTTAATTAAAATGTGTTTAAATGTAAAATCTAAACATACTTACCTATGAACATTTGTGTACGCTGTCCCTTAAATTTATCGAATCACTTTTTAGACGCTAAATGATCCAATTACAATAACAAATTAAATAGCTCTACGCAGACAGATTGAAGAGCTCTATCGCTACAACAACAATAACAATAATAAAAAACGCGTGACAATCGCGGTTAAATGCCAATTCGATTTTAATTATCCACACAAATGCAATTGAAGCAGCCACAGGAGCGACGGGAGAAAAACCCGTGAACCAATACACCGTTAGATCTACGATTAATATCGAATTACCAGTCAACTGCGAACACAGATGGGCATAAAAGTATGTGTGCTGATGTGTTTAGGGGCTAAGCTGATGCAGTGATAGCTGACAATGACACCAAAGTCCGGGCTGATACACACACACGCACACAACAACAACAAATTAATGATGAACGAGCAACGGTAACAATTACAACATATGCGCCAACAGACACACAAACAAACAAGCAAATGAATACAATAGTTACAACAACAAAACATTAAATCAAAAATTCAAATCGAATTTAGTGGCCACACACACACATGCATTTATAGACAAATGAGATTCAGTGGAGGAGCGAGATAATGCGCCTGTGTGTTTCTGCGCGTGTGTTTGGGCTTCAAACAGGCAATTTCCGACAGACGGCCAAATAAATGCGAAAAACGACGTACACTACACACACATACACAAAGTCAGCCGAGAGCCAAAGTTGCCGATACCAATGCAATGTAAACAACAAATCGAAAAGAAATAAAAATATCGACAAGATAAACTAAATAAAAGCAAAAAGTCGAGAATGCTGGTAAGCTAACACCACATTAGGGTGAGGGGAGTAGAGCGTAGTTGACACGCAGCGACCACAGACTGCGTCTGCACTCCACCACCGAACAAACCAACCGACCGACCGACCGAGCTACCCAACTAGTTGGCTGGCTGGCTGGGCCAATGCGCTGTGTAATTAGATGATCCCAAAATCAGCCGCTAATTTTTCCGCAATTTGCTTAGTAATGCAATATAAATACAAATACAAAACATATAAATACCGATATGAACGACGACGGGTGGGAAGAACAGCGACAGTCTATAGAGGGTTTCACCAGCCAAGCCTCAAATAATTCGCGACCCTCTTCCAACAGTATCATGCCGGCACGCTGTATAAGTGCTGACCCCTGTACGAGTGTTTGCGGGGAGAGTATGCCGGCAAATATGCCCCGGAGTGTTGCACATGTCTCTGATCAGCTTTAAAAACAAATACACGCAGCGCGCGTTGAGGGGTGTGCGGAGCTTTTGGCGCGAGTGTGCTGTTGTTGGCTGAAGTTGAATTTGAAGACAGCCGGGCGGGCAGCAGGCGCATCCTTGTGATCCCAGCGGGAGTTTGCAACATTTCGGAAATCACTTCAACGCAACGTGAAATAAATGAAACACTGTATGGCATTGGCAACACCAAGGGGGAAAAGTGGAAGAAAAAAATATAAATTATAAAAAATATTAAATGAAATTTATCTGAAGCACAAAAGAAAAAAATCAACTCATGTGACCCCAGGCGTTAAAGCTGTGAGTGTTCGAGGGCGCTTGAGCGCAAACTGCCACTTTTCGCTGCTCAACTGCGCGCGTGGTTGCTGCTGCTTGGCTTTAATTTTTGAATGAATGCATAGCGCAACAACAAAAGCAACAACAGCAACGCATTTGGCTTTTGTAATGTGATTATTGAGCGATTTGATTTGGCGCTAAATGCAATTTCACTTGCACAAAATATTCAAATACCCAGTCAAAACACAGCAGTACACCGCGGCGAAGGCGTTCGCAAGGGGAAGTGTTTGTGTTGAGCGTGTGGCATGTGTGGGTGTGTGTATGTGCGTATTTGTAAGGAAACGGAAATGTTAACAGTTACAATTTCGTATGCGTTTATGTTGGTAATTTGTGGGTTGGTGGCGCCGTTTGTTGTCTGCCGGTGGGTGGGTGGTGACGCTGCTTAAGCAGGAAGGATGCACGCTTGTACGCATCACCATGTGGCAGGAAGTTGCTGCGGCTACACGCTTCATGTGGCAGGAAAATTGGAAATATGTTATATTTTTTAGATTTGCTGCAGAAATAGATGTGGGAATATTTGTACAGCCTGTCACACAGGATATAATATATTTTGTTCACCTCACGGTTCTAACACCTAAAACTAACAGAGATCACCACAGAATTATATATTTATACGAAAACAAGAAAAAACGTTAACTTCGGTTGCACCGAAGCTAAATACCCTTCACAGGTGCATTTCTGGTAGTAACTATTTGTTCAGTTTGTATGGAAGCTATATGCTATAGTCAACCGATCTGAACAATTTTTTTGGAGATTACATTGTTGCCTTAGAAAATAATATGTACCAAATTTCGTGAATATATCTTGTCAAATGTGAAAGTTGTCCATACAAGAACTTGATTCAGATCATTCAGTTTGTATGGCAGCTATATGCTATAGTCAACCGATATGAACAATTTCTTCGGAGATTACATTGTTGTCTTAGAAAATAATATATACCAAATTTCGTGAATATATCTTGTCAAATGTGAAAGTTTTCCATATAAGAACTTGATTCCGATCGTTCAGTTTGTATGGCAGCTATATGCTATAGTGGTCCGATTTCGGCCGTTCCGACAAATGGGCAGCTTCTTGAAGAGAAAATGACGTTTGCAAAATTTCAAAACTATATCTTAAAAACTGAGGGACTAGTTCGTATATATACAGACAGACGGACAGACAGACGGACATGGCTAAATCGACTCAGCTCGACATACTGATCATTTATATATATATTATAGGGTCTCCGACGATTCCTTCTGGGTGTTACAAACTTCGTGACAAACTTAATATACCCTGTTCAGGGTATAATGATTAGGTTGACGAGACGAGTTAAATTCCGTATGTCTCGTAAGATTCCCAACCTTACAGCATGGACGCCAATAGAGTAATGGCCTGTTAAAAGCCCCACAACTACGGAGAGGCTAGCCTTACTGAAGATAAAGAAATCACTACATCTCTTGCCATCGATCTTGAGCCGAAAGACTTTTGCGACACCGATGGTGGCCCAGGGCTGGCAAAGCTTCCGCGAATCCCAGCTATCTGGTGGTAGGATAAAAGAGGATAAGGGAGCACCTACCCGCCCTCATTCCGCTATCGGTAGGTTCTTGGGTGCCTTTCCTTGCTAGCTCATCAGCTTTGCAATTTCCTGCGATTCCGTCTTGTCCCCTGGTACCCATGTCAGTCTTATCACAAATACACTCGATTAATGAGTTCAGGGCTGGTATTGCCGCTCTGCTATCTGAGTAACTTCTCTGAATAAGGCAGCACTCCGGAGCAGTAAATCTACCGCTACGTTAATAGCTGCAACCCCGGTTGGGGGACACTACAATAGTCAATAAGTAGTCATTCTAAGGTATAACCTAAGTAAAAATTGATATATCACAAAGAAACTTGGGAAACGTGTGAATCGCAAAGTGCTAGACTTGCTACAAGGAAAGCTGAAAAACTTAAACTAAGTACAGCAGATCATAGAAAGGAGGTGTATCTGCAGTTCACAAATCTTTGAAAAGCTGCTAGACGTATCGGAATGAAACTATTATATATATGTAGTTCAGATTAATCGAACTATAACTTCTACTCTCTCGAAAACCGAATATGAGGACTTCGATACCTTTCTCTAGTGGAGTTTAAGCTCGATTTAACTCGTTTGAACTTTAAGTGATTATTTCTGTTTGTCATGCCTAATAGTCCTTAGCCTATAGCCTAATGATTGACAATATTGACGCGCTTCATACCCAAAACGTTAACCAAAATGTTTTGACTCGATCTATTGGAGGTGTTGAGATTCTCTGCTACCTCTCTGATGCCACCACGACGATTTTCCACGACTGTTTCCTTAACTTTTTCGATGTTATCATCATTTACAGAGATGGATGAACAATTCACAAAAGGAAAGTTCTCGATAACTTCATGACTTTAACTGAATGCTTTGTGCCACTCAAATACTAGTGTTCATAATAAAGTAGTCTCCAAGAAACACTTATGTACAATTTTCAACGGTTCCAGAGGCTTGATTCCACATACACAAAATCAAGCTAACTCATTGTTATTAATATTTTCATGGCAAAAATTGCCAGACCAACAAACAAATGTCAAACGCACAATAATTGACAAATATTATAAAGGTTGTACCAATCTAGGAAAAAAATTAACGATTCGACTTAACCTCTAAACGTATCTGTCTGGATCAAAATTGATCAGAATATTAAAAACGCTATACCAATTGAGGAAAAAAAGTTTGGTATTCGGCTTGAGCTTTAAACATATCAATCCGTGTCAAATTTTATCAGGTGATGTCTACCTTTTTTCTGTCTTTGATTTTCACTTTTTCTTAAAAAAATGCCCCTCTTTAAATTCACTTTCAAACCTATCAGTTTATTCAGTTGTCATATTTTTATGACTCCACCTTCTTTAAATTCACTCTTAAAATCTAAGAGCAAGACAAAAAAAAAATCCGAAACCGGCATTGGGTTTGAATTGTTCGCCAAATGAACTGTTAATAAATTTTGGTTACTGTTTTAATATATGCATAGGTTATGATGATCCATTTCGAGGTTCCCTACTTTTTTTTTAAAGAAAAGCCGCACAACATAAAATTTAATGGGATATCTTTATAATCCATTGATTGATGCGATTTGTGGGAAGTGGAGACGTCTTGTTGAAACTAAATGTCGCCAAGATCACGAGCTTCAATTTCAGGCATCAAGTAGTCGGTTATCATTGCGATAACAGTCTCCATTGATGATTACGTTCTCACTGGTGTAAGTTTTGATGAAATATGGACCGATGATTCAACCGGCCCACAAACCACACCCAACCGTTATGTTTTCCTGATGAAATGGCAGCTCTTGAATCTGTAGCGTGCGAGCGAGCAGTTACTTCAGGTGATAAACAATAGTTAACAGGATTCATTCCACCATCTTTTACTTATTTGCAATTGACGACAGGCAATGATGGTAAAGATTTGATAGAAACTGAAGGTGAAGTTGAAGATGGTGCCGAGGCGAAGTTGCTGCAAAAAGTGATGGTTACATACTAGGGTGGTATCAAAGATACACGACTTTCCGAAAAAAAAACATTTTCCTTTTATTTTCTTAATGGCATTTCAAAATAGCTTTATTTCAGACTACTCCCTCTCTTATCATCAAGACATCTTTTAAAAATTTTGAAAAAAGGTTAAATTATATCAATGAAACCTATTCCCTTCTGCTGCATTTAAGTTTCAAAGTGAGATTTTCGAACATATGCTTAGATCACCCTCATATCTACATCATACATACATATTTATAGATATTGTTAGGTAATTGACTAAAGCTTAAAACTCTCCACAGCAAAGGTTGGTGGAGTGTAATTTTGATGGTTTACTCTTTTGCGCCGCGGGCCCTTTTCTTATTTACCTTTCTTTGAACGCAAAATAAAGCCGCAGGTGATTTTTCAAAATGCTAACGAAATGGTTGCCCTTAAACATTCTTGGTTAACTTGTGCGATGGCGAAAGAAGTGCGCGTAATGAGGATGATAGCTAAAAGTAAAATGATGGCAATGAAGGTGTAACAGATAGATGGATAGATAAATGGCCATAGATATGTGTTAGGTGCTTGTAACTGTCACGAGCTTGATTGGTTTGCTTGCAGAAATGAAGTTGTAGCTTTCTCGTCCTGGTTGAGTGGTGTGGGTTAGCTTTGCTACCCATTTTCGGTGACTACCACAAAAAGTTGATTATAGTTGGAAATGCTACTGCAACTTTACTGCAGCTACTTACAATGTATATTAACTTTTCGTTGCCTCAAGGCATTGCCCCAGCGGTATATTGTATTACTTGTATTACTTTTTGGCGGTGAGTTGCACGAACTTTAAGGAGTTGGTCAATGTTCGGCGAATTAAGTTACGAGGGATATGATGACAAATTGTTTTCAAAATCTTTCTATATATTAAATGCGATTCTTTCTTTTAGCAACATTCAAGGTAGAGGGTATTCTTCTGTGGAAAAAGTCCGAGTGCAAAGGAACTTGACCACTTTGAAGTAAACTTCATCTTTATATGTAATTTGTACGTGTTAGCGTTGTTAGATGTAGTTGAGATAGTTGAACAGTACGAGGTCAGTTTAGTTTTGGTGGGTCCTACAGAATTGATTGCTCAATCAGTGCTTTGGAAAACTTTCTTTTCACAATCGTAGCGACGTCATTGAGAATGCACTCTTGCTAGATACGCTCTTTCCACTAGCAGAACTTAGTTCACTTACATTACTAAAAGCTCTGCTGAAAAAATGTATTCTTTCCCGGGTGTTTATTACTTACTGTTTCCATTTTCAATTGTCCTATCTCTTTTACGTCTGAACTTCTTCTAGACGGTTTCACTTCTGCTTTCTCTCTTCTTTCGTTATTTTAAAGGCTTGACAATAATTTCAAGCCAAATGTTTTTAAAATATTGTGGATGGTTCTACCCAAAAATCCGTTGCTGATGTTCGTTAATCGTATTGGTTTGAAATCGCGGGAGATCATTAATAGTTTCAAGATTTCATTACACCTAACTTCAAACGGACACTAAGTTCACAGGCATTGATATCTGCCACAAATATATATAAATAGTCGTGTGTACGGTTTCTATATCCGAACTGCTTTAAGGGGTTAGGGGTAGTTAGAATTTTCACAAAATATTTTTTTTTTTGCATTTTCGTTAAGTGTAATATCTTAAAAATATTTCCTGAAAATTTCACTTTGATCTTATAATTAGTTTTTGAGTTATTCGGGAAATAAGAAAGAGGGCTTGGGCACTTCAAAGCGCTAGTGCGAAACTTTAAACGCGTTTTTCTCGAAACTATGTTTTTTGAATCGGTGACAACTGTAACTCGAAAACCGTCTGCTAGCGTTTAATGAAATTTATACAGCTTTAGAATACATAATAAACTCGAGCCTGATCGAAGGATTTTTATTTTTTCGAAAATTTCGATTTTTTAAGACCAACAGTTAGATTTTTTCGCAAAAAGTTAGAAAAAAATTTCCTGAGGCCGCCATTTTGTTAATTTTGAAAAAAAAAAAACAAATAAAATCCTTCGATCAGGCCCGGTATTATCTATTTATAAAACAATTTTTTTTTTGTCCGATTGCTTTTAGATGAATCTCCAAGGACTTATGCTTGTCACTGCAAGTACCTTTGTTTGGAACAGGGTCAACACAAACAACTATAACTTCTGAAATTAAATTTTTTTTTCGTGACTTCAAGTCAACACATCCTATAATCTATATATATAAAATTCTCGTGTCACAGTTTTTGTTGCCATACTCCTCCGAAACGGCTTGACCGATTTTGATGAAATTTTGTGTGCTTATCCGGTATCTATGAGAATCGGCCAACATCTATTTTTCATCTCTCTAAATGTTAGGGGTAGTCCATCCCAAAATTTTTTTTTTTTATTCTTTAGACAAAATTTTTAATTTCTATTTTTTTATGATACAACATACAAAAATACATACAATCCTCAATTTTCACCCTTCTACAACGACAGCGAAGCAGTAAATTTTCCCACAGAGTTTTTGAACTCACTGGATTTACCAGGCATGCCACCGCATAATTTACAATTAAAGGTTGGATCTCCAATTATCTTGCTTCGTAATTTGAACCCGCCCCGGTTGTGCAACGGTACGCGATTAGTCATTCAAAAATTAATGAAAAACGTGATCGAAGCCAGGATTTTAAATGGCAAGTTCAGAGGTGAAAATATACTCATACCACGGATTCCTATTATACCTACAGATGTGCCAATTCAATTCAAACGTATTCAGTTTCCAATTAGATTGGCATTTGCAATGACTATCAACAAATCCCAAGGTCAAACGATGTCTGTTTGTGGATTAGATTTGAGAACACCATGTTTTTCACACGGACAATTATACGTGGCATGCTCTCGAGTGGGTAAACCATCAAGTTTGTTTGTGTTAGCTAAAGATGGACTAACAAAAAATATTGTTCACGCTATAGCATTAAGAGATTAATATTGTTTAATAGTGTTACTGTCGTAATTGTTTAATTAATGATATATAATTTATTTTAAGGAATAAATTATAATAACTTAAAAATAATGTTTGCATTTTGTTATTTTTATATTCCTTCATCGTTCACAGCGCTCCATGCTTATTTCACGCATATACCACATTCTTACATACATACAATATACACATTCTAACATACATACATACTTGCAATAAGTAAGCTATATTTTGTCTACACTAAAAATTACTAGGAAATTATTTATATGGCAAAACAACGTTTGCCGGGTCTACTAGTAATGCCATATTACTACTTTTGTAATATAACATGATTTAAATAAAAAATACTGAAAACTCTCATTTTTTCGTGCCTCTGAGTACCTCTAACCCCTTAATGCATCCATTTTGTTAACTTCTTAGATTTATGAATTTCCGAAAGCATCCTAAAAGCCACCCTATAATTCTTCACATCCTTTCTCAGATCTATTATTGATCACAAAAACCCTTCTGACAGCACTTCTTGTACCAATAATGTTCGAAAAGACCGTTTAAACCTTCACACCAAACAATATAGAGATGATCATATCGTTATAAACTTTAATATAGTAAATATATCACTTCTAGTTGCAAGCGAGCAGATTTTAAGATCCACTTTTTTGAGAAAAAAAAGTAATGACCCATTTTATATGTCTAACTTTAAACATATCTATATTTGAAAATGCAGTTGTCACCCCGAAATTGCTACAATTAAAAATGAATTTGACAATTTCCAAAAAGGTAAAAGGGTCTATTGCATCTTATTTCATTTTTTTCGATTTTAGTGTAAGTACTTTTTAAAACACTCCAATTGGAATTTAAAATTGCTTTCACACATATTTCTACTTACGTATGTGTGTGTTTTTTCGCACTTGAATACACAATTTGTGTTTGTACAGTTGTAATTGTGCATTCATGTGTACTTGCCACAAATATTTGTTGAATGCATTTTTTATTCTTTTGTACTTTGTTTTTTGTCGTTTTCAAAGGCAGCTTGCCATTTTTTTGCCACAAGTCGCGGTTGCATAAATGAGTCCACTTCTTTGTCAATGCTACGTATAAAAATGTGTAAATGTAGATGTTGGTATGGATGCGTAGTAGTAGCATATATCAGCACGTTAGTAAAGCAGTTTACTACATAATTTCATGTTAATATGTATTGAACAAATTGTCACTTTTAACGAAAAAATAATAATTGTTAAAAATAAAAAATTTTGGTGGCAAAACTCCGAACTTGACATCCTTTTTTTATTAAATTTCCCTCTTAAAGGAGGAGCCTGCTTTAGAGGTTTTAAAAATTGATTTTTTTGAAGATTTTTTTTGGGAGGGAAAGAAATAATTTTTTAAAGCGAAATTTCTAGGGTTCATAGTTACATACATATGTAACTTTTTGGATACGAAATCTTTGATATTCTGCCTTTGGGAAGCAATTGCCTGATGCATCTCGCACATGTATTTGTCGGACGACGCACAGTTGCATTTCTGCGGAAAAAATAGGATTTTTCCACTTTCCAATTTCAAAACTTTAATGATTTTGTTTTGTAAAGAAATATTTTGATAAGAAAAATTCAACAAGGTTTTTTATAAAAAATGAAATTTTATAGTTAAAAAAACTAACAGAAGTCGACGGAAAGTTATTCAATAAAATCAGATTAAAATTATTGTCCAACTAAAGAATTTTTTTTGTGTGTAAGTTTATAGTTATGGCTTTTCTTTTATTTTTTAGTGAAAATACAGCACCTACTTGTTTATAAAAAAAAAATTTATTGAAATTGACAAAGTAAGATAATTTTTATAATTTTTCAAAAATTATACTAAAAAATATCAACCTCTTACCATAAAATGAAAGTTCCGAGTCTGTACTTTCAATTAAGAAAAACAAACGCTAATTACCGTCCCTTTTAGTAATATCGATTTTAATTTCCACAAATACTGATGTCTTCAACAGACTTCTTATAACTTCGGATCCTTACATAAGTAGCTTAAGGTGTCATTCGAAAAAAATTTCCTTAGAACTAGATCCCATTGTTAAAGATATGGTGCTTGCATAATATTACAAATAAAAACTAACACAATTTTTTGCCTGTTACATATTCAATTAAAACATTGCATATTATATTGGATGTCTATCAAGGTAAAGGTATAAATAACGTCACTTTGCGTTTAAGTTTAATTTTTTTTCATCAGGAGAACTCAATTAAGAAGTGTCTCGAATTTCAAGTCCCTAGGTCCAAAAATAAAAATTTTGGCAATTGCAGTTATATGGGAGGTGGGTGTGGCAGTGGGCGGTTTTCCAAGATTTTTTCAAAATTTCTTAATTTAGTCCAGAGAAGTGTTTCTGCAAAGTTTCACTGTTGTACGACCACTTCTTCTATTTTTTTCCAAGAAATGTATGGAGCGGTGCCACTGTGCGACGGTCAGGATGCCGGTCGCAATTTCTATCGGAAACAAAAAATTCAAAGAGATTTATATTTGTTAATTTATCTTATAGTTAAACTAAGAAAATTCAAAAAAAAAAGTGTAAAAGTACTACAATTTTTTAAAAATTGGTTTTTGACAAAAAAATTTTAATTTTTTTTTTGTTTAAAAATATATTCAAACTTAACTTTTCTTTTTAGTTTAAATAGAAGATAATGTAATGCCAAACATAATAAACTTTGCCTCGATTCTATACGACGTTTAGTTTTTTTCTATCATGCTCGCCAATTAGAAAAATCGTAAAATTGAAAAACCCAGAAATCGCGCTTTCTGCCCAATCGCTGATATATTTGCCAGACGCTCGGTCACTATATCCCTTCTAGCTTCGACGATATTTGGAATTCCCATCTATAACTTTGGGGACATATTCTTAATTCGCGAAAAAACACGCACATTTTTGTTTGTTTAAATTTGCTTTATGAATACCATGAATACATTAAAGTGCAATATGATATTCGAAGAATGTTGTATAAAAAGGTCACCAACAAATATTTAAAAATACGTCACTACTTGAACGTGTCTCGGAAAAAGGTAGGTTTTTGTTGCTCTATTAACTCCGAAATGCAAAACTTAAGGTTCATTCGTTAGTTAATAGTTTTCTCCAGGACACGACGATAGGGCTTTTCGAAATATCCTATTTTTACTTTTTTTTGAAAAAAAAAAATTTTTTTTGAAAAAAAATTCGATTTTGGGTAAAAATTCGCCAAAAGTTTTGAAAAGACGTCTGGCGTTTACCCGTAAATTAAAGACAAATATCGTGTTTAAGATTTCGAAAGGATTGGATACTAAAACATTTTACATAAGAAGGTATAAAACTCAGTGATTCGTAAATTTTGGTCCAATTCAACAATTGACTGAATTTTTATACATATATGTTATGCATTCAATAAAATAAAAAATAAAAAAAATACTAAATAAGAAAATTTAAAAACCTTACCCTTATAAGGTTAGCCCACTGTAGAACCCTTAAAAATGGAATAACTTTAGTAATTTTTATTGGAAAAAAGGAATAAGGAATCAAATTTCGTTATTTCTTTTATTTATCTTGACGTTTTGATACAAAATTGGTCAATTTTAGAAATTACATTGTTCATTAAGGCTTCGACGGGCGATGCTGATTCTAGGAACATTATACACATTAATCTATAAAATTTTTGAAAAAAAATTACCGAAAACTTAGGTTACTAGATAAGGTTGCTATGAAATGCAGTTATAATTTTAAGTGCATACGTCTCAGACATACTATCGTTGCTCGTTTCGAAAAATGCAGAGTCCAGAAAAATGCTTTAAGGTTAAAGATTGGTCAAAGACAAATTTCAATATTCCACGAATTCTATTTTAGTTTAGAGCCTTAACATAAGCTAAAACCTAAAATACAGAAAGTACGGTTGGTAAGGAAAAGCTCTGACGACCGATTCAAGACAAGTATAGAGGCAATATTGTACGCTCTAAGCTAATCAACATCGGCTTTATGAAATTAATAGACTGGTACCTTAAAAATATCGAAATCCAAAATTCTTTTCTTTGCATAGATCAAAAGATATTATAATTTTATACTTCCATAATACTTATCTAGCCTTTTTTGGTGACATTAATTGAATTTTGAAAAATTAGCAACAAATTGAATTAATTTGGTATTATCTTTACAACCACAGCTCGCCAAATTTGTCCAGTATAAAATTGTATGAGCCGATTTGATGTTACCAACCTTTTTGCTGTGATTTAACCCGTTATTAACCTGTCACGCAGTTTTTTCAGTATTATTCTCTTAATATGCGACTTAATCGCCAATGAAATATTACACTCCGGAGGAAGATTTTCGGGTGTCTTCCGCATTTTCTGTATTTACATATATATAGTATTAATTTTTACTTTTAAAATTTCATCTAATATTGGGAAAATTGGAAATAGTGAACATCTTACACAACAATTTCAGCCTGTTCATTTGCTACGTGGACACTGTTAGAACTATTTTCCGTAAATGCCGATCAATTCTATTTTTACTCATACCCACACACACAAATTCTGCTGCCATCTCAAATACAGATATTATTCTAGTTTTCACAAGGACTTTCACAGATCCAGCATTACATTCCATTCCATTTCAACAGTTCGAAAGTTTCCATCCATTATGCCAGCCACGATATTCTGCTCGTTATTTATTTTCTCCATTGTTGCTAGTCAGTGGCTCTTAACTGCCACTGTTTTTGTTTCGTTTCGACCATTCGTACTACCCGCAACTGCTTGCTTTGGCTTTGACTTCCAACACCGATTCCTAGCCTCTGAATACTAGTGCTGTTCGTCTTGGCAAATGCAGACAAAAAAATGTGGAGAAAAAAATGATCAGAGTTGACAGATAAAAAGTGAAGCGAATACACTCTGTCACCCGCCGGAATCTCTACGCGCACATTTACACTCAAATATACAAACAAGAAACTGCCAACACTTTCCTGCACCCGCTGCTGCCCTAACTGTTCCACCAAACAGTGTCCTTGCAGAATGTGGATCCACCGACCGCCGCCATGTTGCCATTGCTGTCGCCATGAAAATGCTACAACATTCGTCAACGAAAGCTGAGCGGAAAAAATACCCTTACTCACACCTGCACACTAATACCGGTTTGGCGCACCACTTGCTTCGTGTCTGAAAGCTCTTGAGCGTTACCAAGTCGCCCAGCTCTCCGTTATTCGCCACTGTTGGCTCGTGTCTCCACTTTGGTTGCCATTTTATTGTTGTTGGTATTTACCTGGTTGCCAGTTGTCGTGGCAATTTTTCTTGCTCCATTTCATTTCCTCTGCCATTCGTCCTGTTTCTTTCTCGGCTGCCTGCACGTGTATACTTTCAGCCTTTCTTATTTTCCCTCCCATTAGTCGGTCCCTCCTTTTCCACTCCTCATCTACAGTATTGCTCCAAGTTTTTATCTTTCTTTGCGACTTTCATTGTGGAACATTATTTATCTGTTTGCTCATCAAATGATTTAAGGTGCGCTCGTTTCCACAACACATTTTTTAACAACGCTTCGTTGGACGGAGACGCCAAAGCGCACAGGGAGTCTGTAGAATTTCCTTTATTCAGCATTGCCGTCGTTTGTATTTTCTTTTTGATATTTTTTTCGGTTTCATGATATTTTTGTGCCAGCTGACAGCGCGTTACTGTTTGTTCTTTACTTGTAAGTTATTCCTTCCTCTTTTCCGCGTCTTTGCCGTTTCCTTGCCTCCTTGCGTCAGCGTTCTTACCTTTGTAAAAATGTTTCTTTTTGACGGTTTCCTTTTGAAATGCAATTTAAATATTTGCAGAAGCACACTTTCGAGTACTTGCAAGCACTGCCGTGAGATTGCCGTCAATTGTGCTGGAGGCATATCTAACAGTATATATGTTTGTACCTGGATTGTAAGCTTATTCTCGTTACCCATTTGCGGGCGCAGGGCTTTTCAGAGTTCTGGGCTCTGAGTTGAAGGTAGTTAGCGCATTAATCTTCTTCTTGTTTTATTCTGCAACTATCTGAGTGGTTTTGGTTAAATTTTCAGTCAAGCTTGGCAAATTAAACCTTATTACGTTGCTGCTGCTAATACTTCCAAAGTGTGTTGTTCTTTAGTTATCCATCGATTGTGGATTCTACATCTATTTGCCAATAAGTTACTTTAAGGCTCGTTCGAACACAGACAAAGCTTATTGTTGGAACTCATAAAATAAGGTGGTATTCTAGTCTAAAGGGATGCATTTTGATATTCTAGAAAATACATTGTCCTGATATATATGTATGACTAATTTTTCCGCATTTTCTTCATATTTTGTCCTTAATAAAGCCCCTTGGACTGGCGTCTGGTGACTGTGTTGGCCAATCTAACGTAACAATATGATTTTCTTGTTTCCATTGACTACAGAGTCTGCTCCTATGTTTCGGACCATTAAAGTAATAGTTTTCATCGATTCGATTTGAGTGCGCGGTTTAAATAGATCAGTCTGAATTAAATTTGATTAGATGATATTCTTTAAACTCATGTAGTCGAAATCTTGGTCTTTCTGAAATCCATTCGATCTCACTTCCGAGTTACCGACCATATATAGGTCCTTGCTACGAACAAGGCTATAAAAGTATAATTTCGATGAGGTTAGACCATTCCTAAAAAGCAATTTTTCTTACTACTAAAAATTGTAACTAAACCGCAAAATGTTTAATTATTTATTTTGTCGCCTTCAAAGCAAACTTATTCCAGCGATTTTTTCAGTCTTCGAAATACTTTATATAAGCACTTTTTGGAATGGCCTTCAGCACCTTCAGCGATTTTTTTATCTCTTCGATCTACTGAAAACGAGTTCCATGGAGCGGCGATTTCATTTTTGGGAACAAGAAAAATTCACAAGGAGCCAAATCTGGTGAATACGGTGGATGATTGATGGTATTCATTGCGTTTTTGGCTTTAAATTCCGTTATAATCGTCAATCCATGAAATGTTCTTCTGCAATTTTGGGCATTTTTGACGGATGTTCTCACTCTGGAACAAATTCATGGTGCACCAAACCACGAATTTGGCTTGATTTTTTTGGTCTCGGGTCGTTTTTTCTCTCCATTTCGACGATTGAATGATCAAATTCATAAATCCATGCCTCATCGGCAGTTATAACGCTCTCCATGAATGTGGAGTCCTTATACGCACGACCAAGCATGTCCAAGGACCTGATTTTAGTACTCTTTTTGAAAAAATTCAGCTTTATCGGGACGAGTCGAAAAAATATCCTTCAAAAACATTCGAACGGACTCACGAGATATATTGCGCTCTCTCGTCATCTCTCTAGCACTAGCCTTACGATTTCCAAGTACCATATTGTACACCTTTTTAATATTTTCGTCAATTGAGGAGGTCGAAGGACGTCCAGAACGAGGCAAGTCTTCAACGATCTCTCGACTGTCTTTGAAAGCTTTGTACTACTCGTACGTTGAGAAAAAAAATAGTAAGATTTTTTAATTTAAATTTTGCGTAAAAACCCATTCGGAAGTACATAAAGTGCATTCGTCGGTTTTTGCGATGAGTGAAATTATTCAACAAAGTGGTTCCATTAAATTTTGTGCACGCAATAAAATTTTTAGTGCCGAAGCGTTCAGAATATTGGAAAAGGCTTCGGTGATAATTGACGTTGACGACGAACCACGTTCAGGGCGATCATCAACATCAACTGTTCAATAAAATAAAGAAACTGGTGCTTGAGAATCGACGATTAAAAGTCAGAGATCTCACTGGCATCGTTGGAATATTAGAAAAATCAGTGAAAACCATTTGAAAGATCATTTGGGCCTAAGAATAGTGAAATCACTCAATCTTTTAGAAAAAAACATCACTTAAATGTCTGTGAAATAATTCTTTTCGACTACCAGGATGTCAGGAAACGTATTCTTACTGACAAAGAGTCTTGGGTCTATGCTTACAACCTGGAAACAGACGATCAACCAGCCGAATATCGTGGCAAAGCTGAGCCGAAACCGAAAAACCCATGTGAACGCATCGAAAACGGTTGAGTATATTTAATGCTTATGTCTGTATGTATGTAAAAAAGCTTGAATCAGTTTAAGTTTAGCTTTCTACAGTTCAATAAACATCTCAGTTTCGAGCGGTTTGTGGTTTCCCACGGAGGCTTTCAATGCGACGATCAGACCAAATATGACTTAATACCAACACCTGCGGTTTTAAATTTTAGCTACCATAAAAGTTATCCCGTTTTACCCAAAAATATTATATTAAAGAAAATAAATTAAAGCGAATTTAAGTGAATGAAATAAATTGCTTTCACCAGCTCGCTGTTCACCATTAAATGCTCCAAGTGAAAACTCAAAAAACAAAAACCTTAACAAGTACATCACGAATACAACACCAACCACACGAAATTTTGCCAACTTAATTGTTGTTGGTGTTGTCATTATTGTCAGAGCCGTTGCACATGCACACATACACTCACACACCGGTAGGGGCATCCGGAAAAGTTCACACTGGCGACAGCTTCACAACAATTGCGAACGGCAAACACGAAAAAACAAGAAAAAAATCAGAAATAAATAAATAAGAACAAAATGGCAAGGCTTGTCAACGTCAAGGCAAGCCCGGCTATGATGACTGAGCTATGGCGAAGCAAAAATGAAGCAAATACGAGCAGAATGTAGCTGGAGGAAGAAGAGCTTGTTATGGCCTACGTGCCGCTGAATATACATACATATGTATATGTATGTGTATGTGTGTGTGTATATCGTCGCATTGCTGTCTGTAATGGCATTCGAGCATGTCCCAGAACATCCTTTCGACACATAGGCTAACCAAAACAACAACAACAAGAACAGAAACAACAGCCATTCAATGATGGAAGTACTTTGGAGCTGGGAGCGGTGGGAAAGTCGAGTGTAGCCAGGGATGAAAATGAAAATTCAGTTATGAATTCATTTCGAATCGAGGTAATATGATTACCGTTATGATGCTCATCCGTTCATTGGAACAAGCAGAACACGCGCAGTGGGGATAAGGTTAAAGTGTTGCAAGGGCTGCGTTATTTACGCCCTCTGGGTGTGAGTTTATTGGTTGGGGGATATACGTGAATATATATTTTATCCCCGATGTTTACTTGCTTCACTTCGTCGTTATGTGGTGTGCGCCGCTAGATTTGAAGCGACAAATAAATACGAGCCAACCGGTCGATATGAAAATGTCGTGCTGCAAAAAATATATTTAAAAAAAAGTAAATTCATCACCAACAGCAAAAACGGTAGCTGCAAAAGTGGTAACAAGCATACCAATTACAACAACAATAACTGTAGTCGACATGAAGCGTCAAAGCTCAAGCGTTGGCAATAAGAATAGGTGTTAACTGCGTTGTGCTCGAATGTTGCTTTTAATTGAATGGGCTTTAAAGAAATTTGCTAAATTATTTAAGTTTATGAAGAGAGTACACATATTGAGCAAGTTTCTTAAATTAACTACAATTTTTTAGTAACCTGTCAGTATTCCGAGTGCCCTTTACGCAATTTTACTAATCCGACTCCATCAGTTTACTATTATTTCAATAATTCTTCACGGAACACCATCATTGAGGTGGATTTTAAACGTGCAAAACTTAAAATTTTAAAATTTTACGCTTGCGATAGGCAGTCTTTCGTTTTTCTTTACGGTTTTCTGGTTTAAGTGTTCCGACGATGTTTTGCCAGAGTAAAAATTTCAAACAGATGTTTTTATTTTGACAACTGATTTGACAGATGTGCATTTAGGAATCACCCAAAACAGCCTACAATTTCAACTTCTTAAATTCTAAGTCGGGGTCTCCGGTTCATACAGTTTTTCATCGTCATTTAGAAGTTAGAAGAAGGTAGGTAGAATTTTCATGTTCATTATGTTTTTTTTGCATTTTCGTTAAGTGTAATATCTTAAAAATATTCCCTGAAAATTTCACGTTGATCCGATAATTAGTTTATGAGTTATTCGAGAAATAAGAAAGAGAGCCCGGGCACTCCAAAGCGCCGGTGTGAAACTTTAACTCAAAACTATGTTTTTTGAGTCGGTGACAACTGTAACTCGAAAACCGTTCAGTAGATTTTAATGAAATTTATACAGCTTTTAGAATACATAATAAACTCGGGCCTGATCGAAGGATTTTTATTTTTGCGAAAATTTCGTTTTTTTTATAACCAATTAACTGTTGATTCTTTCGCAAAAATTTAGAAAAAAATTTCCTGAGGCCGCTATTTTGTTAATTTTGAAAAAAAATAAAATAAAATCCTTCGATCAGGCCCGGGATTATCTATTTAGAAAGCAATTTTTTTTGTCCGATTGTTTTTAGATGAATCTCCAAGGATTTATGCTTATCACCGCAAGTAACTTTTTTTGGAAGAGGGTCAACACAAACAACTATAACTTTGGAAATTTAATTTTTTTGTTTTTGAAATTTTCGTGACTCGTCAATACATCCTATAATAATGCCATTTTACTACTTTTGTAAAATAACATGATTTAGTAGCAAAAAAAAAAAATACTGTAAACTCTCATCTAACCCCTTAATTCCCTACAAAGATGCTTAGCATCATGCGAACAGTGTATAGTTTTATAAGCAAAAATATGTAATTGAAAAGGTGATCAAAAAAAAATATTAATTGAGTTTGCAGTGCCACTCACCAACTATTATTATTATGGCAGATACTACTATGACTGACTACTTTTTGTTTCACAGAAGTGATTTCCTATGTCACAAACACTACCTATTTGCAAACAAAAGTTATTACATACATATTTACATTCGTCTGATCCCTCTTCTATGTGTTGTTATAGGCGTCGAATATTTGTCGGTTGCTGCAGCCACTTTGCCGTTCATTTTGTAATCGCAATATTCCGCCCTCCAACGGAAATAACACTCGTAATTTTGTTGACAGCAATTAATGCCACTGGCTGGACGGAAGAGTTGTTACAATGATGGTAGATGGGACTTAGTATTCAACAAGAAAACACGTTAACTTTGATTTCACCGAAACTATAATTACCTTCACAGGTGCATTTTTTTAGTATAAAAGCTATAACAAGGTCTTTATTCTGATTTTAACGCTCGGCTTGGATGGCAGCTTTAAGCTATAGTGGTCCGATTTGAACAATATCTTCAGAAGTTATTGAACTGAAAAATAGTTCGCGTATATACAGAAGGACGGACGGCCAACCAGACAGACAGACGAACATGGCAAAATCCACTTATGTAGCTTGTCACCCTGATCATTTATATGTATATACATATATATAGACATATACTTAGGTTAAGAAAAAGGTATTTTCATTCTAGTAGCGCTTATATCGCTGTATAGCATACTTTTAGGCTCATAAACCCATTTTATATTATTTAATCAAATATGTATGCTACATCTCTTGCTAGCCTATTATTTTAATTATACACTAATTTGACATACATTCCAGAGTTTCATACTTCTCTTATTACTATTGTATATATTGAGACAAAAAATTACCCGGAAATTGCAAATAAAACGCAAAATATTTCATCAATATTTATTTTGTCGCCCCCAAAGTAATCCCGACCAGATGTAATACACTTAAGTCTTTTTGTCTTAAATCCACTGAAAACGAGTTCCACAGAGCGGCAATTTCAGTTTGAGGAATTCGAAAAAATCCAAATCTCACAGCCAAATCTGGTGAATACGGTGGTTAATCAATGGTACTCATTGCGTTTTTGATTTTAAATTCGGTTACAATTGTGACTCGATGTGATGATGCATTATCGTCGTGTAAAATCCATGAATTGTTCTTTCACAATTCCGGCCGTTTTCGACGGATGTTCGCATGCAAATGCCTCAATGCGGCCAGATAGACCTCTTTATTGACAGCACAGAAAAAATTCATGGTGTACCAAACAACGAATATCGAGAAAACTATAAGCTTCTTCTTGATGTTTGAACGGTTTTGGCGTGGCGGTTTTTCGTTTCGGCTCCTTTTTTTTGATCGACTCGCGGGAGATGTCGAGCTCTCTTGCCATCTGTCTTATACTTGCCTTTTCACGCACCATAACTTTAACTTTTAAAATTATCATCAGTTGAAGAGGTTGAAGGTCATCGAAAACGTGACTTGTTTTCAAGGGTCTTTCGACCGTCTTTGAAGGCCTTTTACCACTCGTTAGCTTGTGTTCTTGATAAAGCTGGATCGATGTTAGCCTTTTCCATCTTTGGTTTGACTCCGGGTACGCCATTTACGGAGAGGGAGTCAGTGAAGGTGTTAATCACTCCACTATGAATGGCGATCAGTGGGTGCCTGAAGTAAGTTGCGTCCGCAGTCTGGTCAGCGTACTGTCCGAAGTCGTCAACGAAGTCGAGGAAATACCTCTTGATGTTCTTAGGAAGCGGCTCCGCTTCAAGCAGATAACTGCATGGATGGCTTCTACGAAAACCTCTTAGCAGGAACAGCTTGGAGAAAAGTTTGTTGTGCTCGACCGGAAACGTTAAGAGGCATCTTGTTATAGTTCGAAGTGCAATGTTCTGACATGTCTGAAGCCAGGGTTGACAGTCAGGAAGATTTTGGTATGTGTTTGGTGAGATAGCCAGAGAAGTATTAATTCGGACATGTGCTGTCAAAAATTGGACCCTCTGAAGTAAGCTCTCTCTCAAATATTGAAATCGAAATTCAAATTGTTATGGTCGCCACAGCGTTTTTTGTAGAAAAGGAACAGAGTGGGGAACATATCGACTCAAAACTTTAAACGCGTTTTTCTCAGAGTGTTTTGAAGATATCTGATTCCAATTTTGGGAGAACATTTTTAAAGTCGCTACCACTTTTAAATTCGCTATTTATCTGCTTTTTTTTAAATCTTCCTATTTTTTTTTCTAAGAAAAACTTTCGAAAAAAGGTCAAAAATCGATACTTTTTATTCAAACCGCCGCCATTTTGTCAAATTAAAAAAAAAAAAATAAAACAAATACGCTTCCATAGCGCGGTAGTGAATTTCCTACAAGGTTAATAATCTTTTTGAAATTTTTGTTTTAGATCAAAATTGCGGCTGCAATCGAGGACATCGTTAAGGACTTTCTGTTTACGTGTCATTTCAACTATTTATATACCTATTATACACCCAATGAATAAACATAAAAAAATCATTTTGTAGTATTCGTCATCGAAACTCAGTGATTTTTCGGATGGTCACACTGAGACGATCCCTTAAAATCGCAATAAGTTATCAAACAAAACGGAGATTTCTTCTAACTAGACCATTGTGTAGACCGAATTTGTTTAATTTACCTCTGGTTGCTAGTTGGCTTTATCATTTTCACCATCCACATACTCCTAGTTGAAACTGCCAACAATGGTGTGCTCACTTACATAAGCATATGGACTATCGTAAAGAAAGCGATTTTTGGGTAGATGGTTATCAAACCTTAGCCAGTTTACTAACGTCAAGCATGATCTGATTTAAAGTCTGCACTAAATTATAAGTAAGAATTTAGGAAGCCTGAATTAAGTTTATATGTTGGAAAGTCTCTGAAAATATTGATGAGACGTTTCAACTATGATCGAATACCGTTGCTACCGAATTTTATTTATAAAAAATTTTCGAAGATAGGATGAAATGTTGGCAAAAGTGAGTTGAAATCGACAAAGAATATTTCGTAGAGGATAAAATTTATTCGGGACAAATTGAGTTTTATGCAAAAGTCCTGCAATCGTTCTAGTGCAGGCAGTTGTTGTAGTACACAATTGCAATTTATACATACATACATAGATATATATGTATTTGTAATATATAAATAACACATTTTAAACATTGTCAATATTAGCATTTCGTATTTATCCTCAATAGTCGTATTTATTTTGTCAGTATTCCATAGATAAATAAATCGCGCTTTCGCAATTGCCGCATTTTTACATAAATATTTGTTTGTTTACTTCGCTGTTTGCAGACATAAAATGTTGTTATTTGTTTAAAGGTTTTTTTATTCGAAATTTCATAGGCTTTGTGCAAATAAAGCGCGTCCAATCACAATTTGTTGCTGCGATGTTACGATTTTATTATGAAGCTTTTATTTGCTGATATAAAATTGAAAAAATATAATAAAAATATACATATCTGTTTAGGCTAACCGTAAAGAGCGATGCGAAATTTCATTTCATTTTGTTGTGGTTTCCGCGCCACTCTTTCAAACACTACTTCGGTTTCGCTTGTGGCAAAAAATGTTTTGAATTCATATAAAAAATGTTGGTACATATATTGTTTGCGCAAGTATTTGGGGGGAAAAAAAACCTTAAAAGCAAAAATAATGCCAATTTTGCAATTTACTAAATTGTCATGTGTTGTTGTTGGTATGTGTTTTGTCAGACTGTGAAAAAAGCTCTCACGCTTGCGGCTCAATTGACTGCATTGTTTGCGAAAGTTGTTAGTGAATTTTCGCAAATATTTGCGATTTTATGCGCCCACCAGTGTAGACGTGATAAAAAATTTATATTTTACATAGAATCGTGCCTATATTCACACTGTTAATTGCTGTGTGCAATTTAATTTACGCCATTTAAATGTAGACATATACGGGATGCGATTGAGTTGGTGGTCAGACATGCTTTTAATTAGGAATCTTTCTAATAGAGTTCTTGCTCTGATTTGCAATTAGGGCGTTGAGAAAAAATTAAGAGGCAGTCGCCTTTTTGTTGATTGGGCAGAAAGCACTGCGGTTCCAATCATCGGGCATGCTTTCATCCGTCCATATTTTGAAAGGCAGCTGATGCATGCATCGTGTCAGTTCTTCGCCGCCGTATTTGAATAGCCCAGCCGATAATCCATCGGTCCCTGCGGCTTTCTTGCTATTCGAACCTCATTATAGTCGGGCAATGGAACATTTACTCCATCGTCATCGATTTGGGAATACGATTCGCCTTCTCCAGATGTTTCACTTCTGCCGTTCAGCAAACTGGAGAAGTTGATTCAGGTTTTTCTAAATATCTGCTACTAGATCACCACTTTGAGGTCTAGAAGAGTAAGCTCCAGTTTTGCAACCTTCCGTTAGTCGCTGTACCCTTTTCGTAGAATTTTCAATGGTTTCCCCTTTCGGCCAGTTTCTCAAGCTCCTTATACTCATGCATTCCCCCTCTTTCTTTTTTTGTCTGCGCATGTGCCTCGCTTCATTCTTCAACTGTCGGTATTTATGCTATCCCGCTCGTGTTTTGGTCGAGCACAAAATTGCGATGTAGACTGCCCGCTTTCTCTCCACGCCGACACGACAGTCCTCGACGTACCAGCTGTTCTTTCGACTTTTAGGAAAACCAATGGGTTTGCTTGCAGCTACACGTAAGGAGTTTGAAATGACGTCCCACAGTTACCTTGTACCGAGTTGCTGATGAGTGCTTTCAAAGAACACGTGTGCAGTCGAGTAGAAAACCGTTTCGCTGTCGGTTGTGATGGTAACTTCTCCACGTCGTACCTTCCCTGTGTTTGTTAACGGGTGTGATTTGTTGTACAAAGGCGGGCAATTATCTTTGCCACAACATGGTATTGGTCCGAGTCGATGTTAGGCCCTCGGAGCGTACGCACGTCAAGAACACTGAATATATGTCATCCATTTATCACAACATGATCGATCTGGTTTTGAACTTTTCGGTACGGAAACAACTAAGTAGCTGGATGAATTTTCCTGTGATGGATTCTAGTACTACAGACAACCATATTTCGCGTTCCTGCGAAGTCGATCAACCTCAATCCATTTGTAGAGGTTTCACCATGGACGCTGATTTTACCGACTTTTGTGCCGAAGGTACCTTCCTTGCCCACTCTGGCAGCTCTCATAGGTGCACTCCAAGCTTTCATAGAAGGCATCTTTGGTCACATCGTCCTTCTCATCCGACGGGGCGTGGGCCCAATCAGCGATATGATGAAAAACTTCGCTTCGATGCGGATTATATCTATGTAGATGTTCACTATTCGGGGTAAATGACAGTATTCGTCGATGGAGCCTATCTCCCATCACGAATTCCACACCGAATTTGCGCTCTTTTATGTATATGGCCACGATAGTAAATGCCACAAGGACCTACTCGCCTTAGTCCTTGTCCCATCCATTGCATTTCTTGGACGGCGTTGATGTCAGCCTTCACTCTAACGAGGCCATCAACCACTGATCAGCGGCACATTAAGGGACCGGACATTTCAGGTGCATGTCTCTAAATCATAGTACTTATAAGGTTTGCTGTAGTCGTCATCAAAAGTGGGGTCTTTCATTCGAGGCTCTTGTTTCTTTCATTGGGAGTGGTTTCTGCGTGGCGGGTCCCAAACCCATGGCACAACTTCGCTGGACAAGAAGAATAATGTTTCGTACACATTTATACTATATAGTGAACCGTTTTCAAGACTGACTTCGATGAAGCTTCCTTTTTTTAGCCGAGACCTCAGGCTTGACCCTAGAACATATATATATGTTTTCATAAAATCCAAATAAAAAAATTAAATTTGCCCAAAAAATTGTAAATCTCTTCAACAACCTACACCAAATTGCCTACCTTAAAAAATTAAGCGTTATTGCTGCTGTTGCAGCAACGGTGATGGAAATTTTTGCAATGCAATTTCATGGCAAGTCATTTGATTATCCTTAAAACCTACATAGCCGAAGGGCGTGTCAGAGAGGTGTAGGCTGCAGATTTTGCGACGCTTAAGAGCAAGCTGAGAGCAGAAGGTCTCACCGAACGGAAAGGATGTTAAGCAAGGATAGCTGTTGGGTGGCGAAAAAAATGTGAAATAAAATAAAATAAATTGCTGTCGCCTCAATCGAAAACAAGTCAGCGACACTCAGACATGTCAGACACTTCGCAGCGATAATAACAACAACAGCAGAATATATCAACATATACATATGTATACATATATATATGCATATGTATATGTAAAAGCAGACACTTGAATGCAAAATATTTATACAAAAACTGTCAATATGGCCGACAATTTGATTTCAACGTTGGTGCCGACGCCGACACGACTTCATCGATGCCCGAGTCGTGGCAGGAGCAAGTGCAACAGCAGCAGAGTCTATAAGCATGCAATTTAAAAAGCAATAACAACAACAAAATTGATCTTTAAAATGATGCAGGAGGAAGCAACACATTCATACATATAGTTTAGTGTATATATTACATACATACATATATGTAACTATAACGCTTGTATGTACATATATGCAAATGCTGCATGCAACAAGTGTTTGCAACAGCAACAGACACTCATATGACAATCAACAGCACATTGACTACTCTCTGTTGCAAGTTGGCAATCATGTCGGGAAGTCTTCAACTTTTGCTGTTGCTTGCTATCTCACTTGCTGTTGTTGCTGCTGCTGTTGCCGGCGACGCCGTTGATGGATCATTTGCATTAAATAAGATGAAATTCAGTGGCAGAACGAAAACGTAAATGAAAATGAAATGAAGCGCATCAACAACGACAACAGCAACAACTACGATTATCACGCCAGCATGTATAATAATACAAAAATAACAAACAAGGAGGTGTTGTGTTCGGGTGCAGCCCAAAAACTTAAAACATTCTCGCAGTTTGTTATTTTAAAAACTTTTGTCTATCAATGCTTGTGAGTTGTCGGGCGGATTTGAAAGTGGATTGCATGGATTACAATCAATCATAAGGTTGGAAATGTTTAAATTAGGTCCAGTAACCAGAAATTCATTCTTTTTCCAATAGAGGATTTAGGTAATCTGTATCTCACGTCTGTATATGGCGTTAGAGAGAACAGGTTTCTTACCAAAAAACTCTTCAGAAAGTTTAGTAATTGGTTGTCTCAGTATTATTCGAGCACACTTCAGAGTTGGACAACAGTGAGGATATTTTACAATTGCTGAATACAAAAAAAAAATGTGATGCACACGAGTTATTGCAAAAAGAACTGCATGAACCGAATCACAACCAAAACGATCCACTTACGACAAGCGAAAACGGTTGAGGTTGAATTGTGGTAAACAGGGGCACACGACGGTCAAGCCAGGATTTACGGTCAAGAAGATATTTCTATGGATTTAGTCAGTTTGGCAAGGAATCATCTACTATGATTTGATTTCATTTCCGTCAGGCCACGAACATCGAAAGTGACTTGCCAGAAGTTTCGGGAGATTGATTGGAAGTTTCTCTTGCTTCTAACTTATATTTTGATTCTGCTACCAAATGTTTACTACTCGTTCCAGTCTATTACATCCTGTTTCTGCCTATGACGAATGATTGTATTGTTGTTCTGGTGTAAAATTTGCCACAAGCGCAGCTTGTGAATGTCATTTGTCCAAATTTAATGCTAATATGAATTAAGATTTCTATGCAAATAACATTCAGCAATTATGTACATTCCAAAAGCCAACAAGTTTTTGAACAAATCGATGTATATCTAATCCAAATCGGGTCATTCAGTAACGTGTTTACGAAATGTCATTCAAATTTCTTATAGTGTTCAATATACATATTCTACGTAAAGCCAACCAGAGGATGAAGTTCTTTATATTTGAGATATGGAGGCAAGACCAATGTCTTCTCTTAACTCAAATACACATAAGAACCGATATATGTAGTATGATACCAAGTAAGAATCAACAGAAATCCTTTTATTGGGTGTACTAAGTACTGCATCGGTATTCATGATAAAAGGCGCTGTAATGTAAGGGTCTTTATAAGGGTTTATAAATCTTTAGTACCGTCTCCTCAAGGCGCTTTGCAATAAATGTACTAAATTTTATGAAAATTTCTAAGCCTTTACGCATGCTATCGACTACGGTGCGATTTTTACAACTGATCAAAATATTGACCAAAGAAATTGTTTCAAATTTTGTATGTTGAATGTTGGCAAACGTCGATTTAGTTTTAATGAAAATATTAGAAAAGTGAAGTATATGGTGCTTGAAAATCATCAAGAAAGTGGCAAGAGAGCTCGACATCTCTCGCGAGTCCGTTCGAATCATTTCGTTGGATATTTTGGTTACAAAACTCGTGTTTGGTGGACTCGTCTCGATAAAGCTGAATTTATTTTCAAAAAGAGTACCGCAAACAGGTCTCTTTGGACAAGCTGGATCGTTTGAATTCCGATCCCACATTCATGGAAAGCATTATAACTGCCGATGAGACACGGATTTATTAAATTGACATGCCAACATATCAACAATCTTCGGAATGGAACCCGTATTCAATCGAAGATATAAAACAAATTCGTTGAAGAAGCTGAAGCCCATCACAAAAAGTGCTTATGAAATGCGTTTCGTGGACTGAAAAAATTGTTGGCATAAGTGTATTGCATCTGGTGGGGATTACTTTGAAGGCGGTACAAATAAATATTGATTCATAATTAAATATTTTTCGTTTTATTTACAATTTACTTTTTTATCAAAATTTATTTTAGGACTACAGAAATAAAACAACAGAGTCCGACTTTTATTGTATTAATGCTATACGATACGCTATGTCTTTGCAGAATCTTAGATAAGTGTGACTATTGCTTAATATAGTATTATTTGGGGACCAAATTTACAAAAAATGAAGTTTCAGCAGTAAGCATCAAAACTTGATTTGAGGCGATATAGTCCGAGTTCAAATACCGACCTAATGACAGCCACCTTTAGAATTAGTTTCATGTTGTTCTTGTCTCAATATTATTTTAAGATTATAACAAAGGGTTTCTGAATTAGATACCTGTAACATTGACTGTTCCTTACTGAAATTATCACCAGCATACTACAACTGACGCTCCCAAAAAACCATTTTTGACTGTTCAAAAAAATATTTAATGTTTGTAGCTCCTATTAGAACCCCCGTCGAACAAAAAAACTAACCTTTACATTATTTATATTTATGGATGTACCTTGAGGTATTTTATCGTATTTGTTTAATTCTTCCAAAAATAGGTTTCTTGATTATGATAATGTAAATAGATTTACCACCCATGTATACACCTAGACTACAGTAAAATTCAGCTTTTTGCTTGAGAAACATTTTCTGGACTGTTTTAAGAACCCGAGAATCTTTTTGAACTGAACATTTTAAAAATAAGGTTTCAGTACAATTTCCAAGAAAAAAATCCATCTAAATAAAAACATGTACACTTAAGTACATACTTTTAATATATCCAATATAATTATTTTTGTTGAACACCCTGGAAGTCATCAAGCGTCGATGAAACTCATAAGCCGCTGTTGTGCAAGAATTTCTCTATAAAAATTGAGCACCTCCAACAAACTGCTGCGCTTCTTAACCATCAGCGCCCCTCCAACGCCCCACGAATGGAGTGTGCCATCAAAACTGTCTGCCAACTTCTCGATGCATCAATGAAAGGTAACGGTGAAGGGAAACTTAAGAAAATTATCTTGTAATTATGCGCAACGACATTAATTTCATCAACTGCAGCCGTGTGGCCAGAATGTTGCAGTAAGCCAGCTACAGCGCCAGTGGCAGGAGCAACAACAGCATTCCGGGTGCCGGCAAGACGTTGCGGCCTTTGGCCAATTTATAGATGGAAATGCATATGCTGGTAGGCTGTTGCTGCTGCTATGCGGGCCACTGCTATGTTGATAGCTGCCTCTCATCGCTCATCAAGCATTTTGCCAGCGTCTGCATGTTTGTATGTAAGCGCTTGTATTGCTTCGTTGCGAACGGTTAACCGAATTAAATGTTGAGTAACCGAAAATAATTGCGATTTCATCACCGAAATTCTTGTAGTGACATGGAGCATTCAATCAATTTACGACAAGTAACTGCTGGAATGAATTTTTGAGTAACGGCAAATATATACAGCAGCATTTACATACATACGCTCTTTTATCGTTTGTTGAGATTTTGGTGTTTCGTTTACAGTGATTTGTTTATCTGATCGACTACTTGCTTTCTTAATAATTCGTGAATGAGCTCGTTAGTTTGTCGGAGAGCAAGAAATATTGCTAATTACTTCTTACTTTTATGCAGATGTTACAATAAAAAATTGAATTATTTGTTGTTTTATATTTTTATACTTATTTGTAATAATTTTGTATCCAAAAAACTTTTAATTATAATTTTTTATATTTTTTTTTTCATTTTAGGTGAGTTCAACTTTTATGCAAATTTAACGCTGTTTTTTCATTAAAAAAAAATTATATGTAAGTTCATTTTATTTACTTATTATTTTATATAAAAAACTATGCAACTTATTTCATTCTTCTTTTAAAAATATAACGAATTTGCTATTTTTTTGCTGAATTTAATCTGATTTTATATACTCCGAATTATATATGTAAGTTATATTTATTCATCTCTTTCCCGATGGCTCAAGATCATATCGGTTAATATTTGTTATTCTAAATGTGTCTTCGGCAAGTGTATAGTAAGAGTAAAGTCGTAGATTAAGAGTCTTAAAATATATCATTGCTAACTTTCAGCCATCTCCTTCACTAGATTTCACTCCATGTGAACTATTTTCTGATTTTGAAGCTCAAATGCATACTTCATTGGACCTGTCATGAGCCAAAAAAATAATTGCCATTAAATAACGGCAAATTTGATTCCATTCAAAACCCCTGAAAAGTGTATGGTAAATTAGATCGATTGTTGACCGGACCGTTATACAAGGTTACTGGTACAATAAAATAGTCAAGATTGTTCTGCTTTTAAAGTCGTGGAAACTAATTTAGTTTAGTTTTAATCTAAAATAGAATATTTATGTGGTTAGTACATTTATAGAATACATCTTGATAAGATCTTTTAAGAAGCTGGAATTATGATTTCTAATTAGTAGTGGTTGTTCCTATGCAATCCATATTCATCCTATTGTTTTATGTTTCAATGATGGATTTGTTTCTGAATGCCTCTGGCGTAGAAGATGGTTAAGCTTCTAGGGATCTCTTTCGCAGGCGAACAAATGCATGTTTTTTTTTTTATTTTGATCTCAGTATTCATCTTCATACACTCTGTAACTAAACGATTTCTTCTCGAATGTTGAAATGATGTGTACACCTATGTTGCAAATATAAGACTTGGGTCTAATAGAATTTTGACTAAACATAAATTTTAAACTGTCCTTTGTGTCTTATCATCCCAAAATATAAAACTGTACCGAAATCGTGTCGCAATCTAATTAATTATTTAATTTTTCGTGTGAAAAGACGGATATAGTAGTACTATAATATTGTCCATATGAACAGGTTAATTTTGATTTTTGACAAAATGGCGTCTTTCCAAAAAAGTCTTTTTTGTGAAAAGATTTATATTTCGAAATAATTATCAAAAATCTTCTTCCATCGATCATTAATATATAACAGATATATCAACGAATTGTCGGTTGAAATTTTCAAGTCAATTAGTTGAGCCGTTTCGGATAAATTTTCCTCACCGACTCTGAAAACAGTTTTGGCAGCCTTGTACATTAAGTTCGAAAATTATGACAAATAGGCTCATAAATATAATTCAGAAACTGTTTGCGTTATCAGCTTCAAAATATTCTCAATTATAACGGGTGATCCAAGTAGAGGTACTTTCTTCAATAGACTTTTTTTTGACAGATCACGCGTGAGCCATGTCAAGCTGTCATATTATTTTTGTTCAGTATTGTTTGGCATTTCATCATTGAAAGACTTACGCAACAACATCACCCATTTTGAGACCCAGCATTCAGTATTGAAGTAAAGAAGATATACCAACCGCATCTGAGAGTATGCACGAATACCGCGTGGACGATTCGGCGACGTTCGCAGCAACTCGGACTGACATATGGAATGACTTGGTGCATTATACTTCAAAATCATAAATTGAAATCGTACAAAATACAGCTTGTTCAAGAGCTGGTATGGGCTCTTGAAGAGTTCCAAAAAGATCTGACGTTTTCTAGCCACATTTTGTTCAGCTATGACGTCTATTTCTGGCTCAATGGGTATGTAAACAAGGTATTTGGGACGAAGACCAACCAGAGGAGGTTCAAGAGCTGCCATTTCATCATTATCGGTCCATATTTCTCCAAAAATGATGCCGGTGAGGACGAAATTGTCAATGTCGACATCAATTATCGCGCTGTGATAACCGACCATTTGAGGCATGAAATTGAAGATCGTAATCTCGGCGACTTTTGGTTTCAACAAGACGACCCCATTTTCACACTTCGTATCAGTCAATGGATTCATTGCGTGAACATTTCTGTGAGCATTTGGGCCAATCGATTGGCCACCAAGATCGTGTGATATCACACCGTAAAACTCGTATGTAAAGTCTATGCGGGCAATCCTGCTTCAATTCAGGTCTTGGAGCAAAACATCCCGCTTGTCATTACCCAATTAACAGTCGAAATACTCGAACGAGTTATCTAAAATTGGGCTCAAAGGATGAACCAAAATTTGAAAAAATAAATGCGAAAGAATGTTCCCACGAATGATAATCAACATTCCTCATTAAATTTGAAGTTGCTGTTGTAGGGAACTTCGAAAGAGATCACCCTTTATAATATTATATCAAAACTTAGAAAAGCTCCTAAAAATTACATGCAAATATTATAATTAAGACATTATATGTTGCGATCAATTTAAATTTTGAATTTGATTCCATTGTACTCTTTCGATGGTGAATCCCAATATTAGTATGGGGTGATACCTTAGTTACGTTCCAATTTTTCAAGAGTTTTTGTTCTACAAAGGGCAAGTTGATCAAAACTGAAAAACTCGGAAGAAAACCTTAAATCAACCATCCTTATCGAGGCTTCAATTTCAATACGCATTTATTGAATTTTTTTATTTAGAAAATCTTATTTAAGCTCTTCTGAAGTTTCCTGTTCATTGAAGAACATATGAAGATATTCTTAAATTTTATTATGAGCTTATATTGGTATTGTTTACTGAATTGTACAGGGTGGGCCAAAAGAAACCAAGGAGTGTAAAAAAAATTTGACTTAAAAGTGCCATTGTGTCTCGGGCAGTATGGGCAGTAGCTCCGTCTTGCTGAAACCACATACCAGGTCTGTTTTCAAGAGCAGGATGTAAAAAATTTTCTATCATAAACCGATACCGCTCTCCATTTACCGTTACAGCACTTCCATCTTCATTCTCGAAGAAGTAAGGCCCAATGACATTTTCAGATGTGATCCCACACCATACTGTACACCTGATGAGGTGTAATTGGGGTTGATGAATGGCTCTTGGATTTTGAGAACCCCAGAACCTACAGTTCTGCTTATTAACAAAGCCATTCAAATGAAAATGAGCTTCATCACTCATAATCAAATTTTTAATAAAGTTGATTTCATTTCTGGCCAACTCTTGAAATTTAACTGCAAAATTTAGACGTTGTGTACCTCTCCATTATAAATTCTCCAAGTGTTGTCTATATAATCTGAAAGAAAAAATAAAAAAAAAAATTAATTAACGAAAAAGTTATTAAACTTTTACACCCCTTGGTTTCTTTTGGCCCACCCTGTATATAATTAAAAAAAAGTATAAAGCATAAAATAGAAAACACTTGAAAGCTCTTAGTTTTCGTTGAAATTCTTAGTTTCCGCGAGTTTCTTCCTCTTTCTCTGATTGAAGCAAAACACATACGCGTCTGCACACGGCTTATGTAGTGTGATTATATATTAACGACTGTCAGCGTATGCAAGCGTAAATAATTTAATAAATTACATTACGTTACGCCTTAATGTTACGCATCGGAGTTGTGAAAGTGCCATAAAGGGGGGAACACATGCATATATCCAAAGGTACATACATTTATAAGTGGGCCAAAGCGTTTATTGTGGTCTGGCATAAGTTTCCTTCGACGTTGTGGCAACAAAGCAGTGCCATTGTGTGGATTTCCAGTTAAATATTACTTCATGTGTGTACAGAAGTGTGTATTTCAGTATAATACTTTTTGTTCAGTATGCCAATAATTATCCTGAATTTTCCTTGTAGCTTTACATCATAATTTTCCCTCCGCCGCAACTCGTCTGCTATTCCATCATCTGAATGGATATATGTATTTCATCTACGCTTTCGATGGAAAATGATGCTTTAACATAATATATTACATGTTTAGTATGTATAATATATATGTATATTACCTTGCTATCCGAGTCCATAAACCTCCTGTTTTGCTATTCATTTATTTATTTCAGTTTTCTCTTTACTTCACATTGTCTATATTTTCGATTACTTTTGCCGATAAACCGCATTAATTTCTTGCCTAACATTTTTAGTCTGCGCTCTCTTCGCACAACTGTGCTTCATATTAATTGTCAATATTAAGTAACTACAGTTATGCGCATATATTTTTGTAGCATACTTTTGGTAGTCATGCAATTTTTGGGTTTCATATTAGGCGCACAATCACAGTTCATTTCGGTAGCGTATTATATTCTCGTGTTGTTGTAACATTTATTACGTCTTCGATACAATTAATTTCCGTTTGTAATTTTCTTTATCATTCCGAACATTTTATTTATGCTATAAAATATGAAATTTTGCGAAATTTGCGTACTTTGCAGAAAATACTTCGGAGTGTATTTGTGTGAGGTATATAAATAGTCGGCAAATTTGAGTCTTTATTAGTATATGATTTCGTAAATAATTTGGTTAGTATTGGTAAATGAGGGCAATAAAATTTCTGATTGCGCTAATTTTGATTTTACTGGTATATTTTTGAAGTAATTGCTATTACAATGCCATAAATATTTATGATTTACCAGATTTGCCAGTCGTTACTGAGGTTAAGTTAAGTTAGTTTGGGATGTTAGGCAGATGAAAGTTAAATTTAGAAAATAATAGTGGTACTCATTTTCTCCCCTTTTATCTTTTTGCTAAAGAAAATATTTACAGTTTACTCACAAGGTGAAAGTTCGCACACCACTTTTTCGTGAGAAATATTAATAATATAATATTGGGTATCAAAATCGATGTTGGAGATACCATACAATTAGCGTTCAGTAAGAATCCACAGACAAACTATATTTCACATTATGGCTGCTCTGAGAAAACAAGGATAGGTTTTGTTCAAAAACTTATGAAATAACTGTAAACTCAATCACTCTCCATCCACATTCAAAATATAGCTCAAATTATCCAAGGTTGGGTTTTGAACAAAAACTTTTGGAATAACTTTAACTTTTCAGTCACTCTCCAAAGACTCTTTGGTACCACTTAGGTACCGTAAATACTCCGTTATTTTTCTATATTCTATATACTGAGAAAACTTGTTGAAAAATGTTGTCTCCAGAGAACCACTTACCGCTCTACCTTTTTTGTACAAAAGAATCTTACGGAATTTATATTGTAACACCCGTAGACAGTCATAATATCTCAATGAAAGTAAATATTGTTAATTGGATCCGGTCAGTACAAGTTTTCTACCACAGCTTCGAATACCGTGTAGCAAGACCTTGATTAAAGGGAGGTGAAGTAGGGAGAAGAGTTATACCACTGCCATTTCATACTGTGAACAATTTTCGAGTGGAGATTTGAGAGAAATATAATTCTGAGACCGTTCCTTTTACATCAACCCGACTGTCGGAGGAACAGAACAACAAATATTGTTCTATGAATTGTCAAGAACGTCATACTAGAGTAGTTCTATCAGCACCGATTATATACTCAACAAAGTTAGTCTTAAAAATACTTGTATACACTCACTCGGACAAAGCAAAAAGCTGCCGAAGCAAAGCTCGGATATCGGGTTTACATACAAGACTGCTGGCTTCGAATCAGACGACCGCGGAGGTGGGCTCAACGCAAATAAATCAAAATTATTTAGTTTAATTATGACTTTAATGCGGTTTCCCCAGCCAACGGAACGTCAGCGTGACGAGTTTAGTTGACTTGGCCATCTTTCTCTGCTCGTCTTTCTGTATACATGTGGACTTCTTCTTTATTGGCGTAGACACCTTTTACGCGGTTATAGCTCAGTTTATTGGATATTCCAAATGTAGTCTGGTCCTTCTCCACTTGGTCTTTCCAATGGAGTGGAGGTCTTCTTCTTTCTCAGCTTCCCGGTGGATACTGAGTCAAATACTTTTATAGCTAAAGTGTTTTTATCCATTCCAACGACATGACCTGGCCTGCGTAGCCGGCAGCGTCTTAATTCGCTGAACGATGTCAATGTCGTCGTACATCTTGTACAGCTCATTGTTTCATCGAATGCGGTATTCGCCGTCGCCAGTGCGCAAAGAACCATAAATCTTCTGCAAAACTTTTCTCTCGGAAACTCGTAACGTCGACTCATCAGTTGTTATCATCGTCCAAGCCTCTGTACCATACAGCATTACGGGAATAATGAGTGACTTACAGAGTTTGGTGTGTGTTCGTCGGGAGAGGACTTTACTTCTCAAGTGCCTACTCAGTCCAAACTAACACTTGCTAGCAAGCTCGAATTATTTTCTCCAGGAATAGATTGGAGAAGTTGAACGGCTCGTAGAGGTCCTTCCTGATCCCGACAGAGCTTTTGGTGTTGCTCAACGTCAATTTACGCAGCCGTATTATTTTTGCGGGGATACCAAATTCAGACATAGCTCAGCTTTGAAATCGACCAAGAAGTGGTATATGTCGATCCTCTTTTCACAGTCAGTTGTTTATTGCCAGGCCTAAAGCCACACTTATAAGATCTAATCAGTTTGTTGACGGTGGGCTTTAGTCTTTCACATTCGATAGAACCTTATACGCGATATTGCGGAGGCTTATTCCACAGTAGTTGATTGTGGGGTCTCCCTTTTTGTAGATTAGGCAGAGCACACTTAAATTCCAATCGTCAGGCATGCTTTCGTCCGACGTCATCGTCATCGATTACGGGATCGGGTTTACCCTCTTCTGGTGTTATGCTTTCACTACCATTCAGCAGGTTGAAGAAATGTTCCCCCATAATTTTAGGATGCCTTGACCATCAGTCACTAGATCACCTCTGGGGGTTCTACAAGAGTATGCTGATCGATCGAAATAGAAATAAAGATCTTATATACCATTTTAATCCATAAGAAATGTATCTGTGAATGTTATTATTGTTTCAGTGTAGCTAAAGGTGGTGGTTTTTTCTTGTGTTTTTATTTCTTAATTTTTTTATTTTTAAAATTTTTTTTAAATATAACTTTATATTAAATGCCGTTTTCTACGTTCTTAACACGTTTATTTAATACCCAAACCCAACCAAGCGCAATCTAGGTCAATAGCCTCTAGTAAACTGTGGGGAACTCCAGGAAACGACCCATCAATTTCAATTTGACAGATAGTTAAACAACCGCAAAAGCTTACATGCAACTCCGTGTCCAATTGGTCAAATCCGTCCACCTTCAACTTGGCAAGTCCGCAGCTTAGAGCTCCTTTACCAATTACTAACTTTGCCCAACAAGCGCGCAATAATGCGAGCGTTTACACATGTTTGTAGCTATGTATGTATGGATGCGTTTGCGGTCGCCAACTTCGCAGCGCACAAAAAATAAGAAACTTTCCGCAAAAGCGCTGTCAAAAACTTGCGTCGAGGTGTCAAAGTGACAAACGTTAATGCCGCGTGCAACAGACCAAATTACTAACTGGACGTTTCTCCATTTCATTAAATATGTGTGTCGTTAGCAAATACCTAGAACTGCTGAAGCAACTACAATAGACTTGATAGCTGACAGCCGGCGCAGTGGGGGTTGTGGAATGCAACTTGCAGCGACTGCAGTAGTGACAGTGACACTGACAGTAGTGGTGAGCAAATCCGATTGCGTTTAGTCCGTTAGTTCGTTTTGCGGTTATTCCCCACACGCATACAAACGCGTAATTTCACACACGCTGCACAGGAGCGCGCACGCTGACGCGGTCACTTAAAAACAGATATTGACAGCGCACGCTTTCGATTTCACATATTCGTGGCAGTTGTTGTTCTTGTTGTTTGCTACCTAAAATTACCACTTATTACGCCCATCAAATATTAACACATACGCTTTCGGAATGCCGGCTTGCTTGCGTTCGCGCGCTCTACCTGTGCTTCACGTGACGCGCGCTTCTGCTCTTACGTGACGCGGTCAGTGCTGACCACCTACAGCGCGGCGGGGAAAGGTGCCACATTGACAACCGTGATGAGTATTGCGTGTTAGGGCCTGAGCATGCAACGTCATGGAAAAATGCTGAAACTAGAAATGCCGCCAGCAATGTCAACGGTAGCCGCCGTGGCAGTTAAAGGCGCTGTGAGCACGCGGTCTACTCGCGCGCCCGCTAAATTTGGCATACCTTTTGTACTTTCGCGTGCCGCTGCGCGCAGTTTAGTGTTACTTGCGCTCAGCGCGCAAATCATTTCGTGTCATTCATTCAACGTTTTCCAAAAAACAAAACTAATTCATTTCACTAGCGTCCGTGTTACGCTTCTTGCGGCCGTGCGTCACAGCAGCGCCGCGTTTCTGATTGCATTCGAACAACTGCAGCGCGTCAGTGACGCAATAGCGCTACCTCTGCCACTCTTCTAGTGCAACTTTTTAGTCACTTTCCGTTTCTTTCAGTCCACCATTGCCCAGTCCGTCCGCTTCCTTCGCATTGCGTGTTGCACGTCCTGACTTGCTTGCTATTTGTTGGCGTGTCTCTAATCGTTTGCTTTGACTTGATTGTTTGTTTTATCTCTGTCCTCACACATTCGGGTAATTGTTTACTGTTGTTGTCTTTTGTAACGCTCATTAAAATTATTGTTTCACCACATTATTATCACGAATAGTCGGAAAGTTTTTTTTTTAATCCTTACTCAACTCAGGCCATGCCTCTAAAGGAAGTGGTTGTAAAAAGAGTTGTTGTTAATTGAATAAAATTTTGTACAAATTATATGAAATTGAGTTATTATGCCGTTAATTGTTTGCTTGTGCGGTCGAAAATGGCAATAAGGAAGATTTACTGTAGGACTGAGAAATCATTACTTATGTACAGTCTGTCAAGTAAGAGCGTGGTCGTGTTAATTTATAAAAAAAATTATTTTATGAAATTTTCATATTTATATATATATTGTACACATTATAAACAATGATGCAATTTGGTCAATAATTCCTCCAGTCAATACCGGCGTCGATAATTGCCTGGCATCTCCGAGGCATGCTTTCTACTAACTTGACGGCGTATTCTAGTGGCAAGGATCTCCAGATCCGACGAATTTTGTAAGACAATAGCTTCAAAGTGTATGTGCGTCTTCCACGAAGCTTCTGTTTAATATATGCCCACACATTTTCAATATGGTTTGCATCGGGCGACTGCGACGGCCAATCCAATGTAACGGTGCCAGATTGAGTTTTCCACTGAGTACAGAGCTCGCTGCAGTGTTTAAGATCGTTGGCCTCCTGCAGAATCCAATCTTAATTTTTTCTGATGGACCATCGTTTGGCAGATAGCAGTAAAGCCTTTTTGTAGATTTTTATCATTTTCTCGGCGTTTAGGTTGTCAGTAAAGAGGTACAAAGTGCCGAATCGCTGCTTTGAGAAGCAGCCCCAAAGATGCACCTTATTCCATGTTTTACGTTCCGCTGAACAAGCCTATTGGTGGAAGTTGACCAGGCTCGCGTGGGGACAGAACGTGCCCTTATAGAACATTCGTCAGTAAAAATGACGTTTGCAAAATCGCTATCAATATTCTCATGCGCCCAAGGGAGTCGCTTTGTCACAAGTTTTTCAGTCAACAGAGACTTCTTCATTGTGTTGCGCCATTTCAGATCATGAGTATGATATATCTAAACCTTTTGCCATTAATTTAGCTTGTCTTTGCCGCAGTGTTAAGGCAGGATTCCGCGAACCCAGATTCACTATTCTTGTTTCATCTTTTTTGTTCACTTTTCCTATCGAACCACATTCTGGTAAATCATCGACATTTTTAGCCACTATACATATATCGCTGTATCCATTTCTGTATAAATGCCTTCGACTTTGTCATATATTTAGCAATCGCTGATTGCGACATTTTGGGACCTTTCGGGTAGATGCAAAGGAACACAGCTTCGTAGCGCGACGCTTACTTAGCACTCGCGATTCTCTTTCAAAAGATCAACGACAACTGAACCTTTGTTAACAATGCATCAAGGACAAAGCTTCCCTCTATCGGCTTGCGAAGGAATAAGAGTGAAATCTTTCATTAACTGTCGGTAAAGTCGACCGCGCTCTTATTTGACTGACTGTATATACTAGTTGTAGTAAATTTGTGAAGAGGAGATGATAGTTCTTTCGATTTTGAGATAAATGCTTAAATTATTATACTTTTGCAACCAGTTCATACAGAGTATTATAGTTTTGTTCACCTAACGGTTGTACGTTTCACCTAAAACTAATCGAGATAGATACAGGGTTATATAAATATAAATGATCAGGATGCCGAGAAAAGTTGAAATCGGGTTGACCGTCCGTCCGCAAGCTGTAACTTGAGTAAAAATTGAGATATCTTGATAAAACTTGGTATGTGGGTTCCTTAGAAAAAAAAAATCGAGTTCGTAGATGGGCGTAATCGGACCACTGCCACGCCCCGAAATCGCCATTAACCGAGAACCATAACTAAGCACTAAAAGTGGGCGTGACCCCGCCTAACAAGTTTAATGTACATATCTTCTTAAGCTACAACGACCAAATTTGCTGAGTGCAAATCTTATAAAAACTTTTACCGATAGTGTGAAAATGGATTAATTCTTAGGATAATCACGACTTCCCATATAACGGTACTGCTATAAATCAATAACTAAGTACGATAGAGGCATTAAATTTTACCACCGAGATGGTATGATAAAGTTTTGTGGGAGCCGGTGTGAAAATTGTAGGATGGGCGTGGTACCGTCCACCTTTTGGTGAAATCCCATATCTTGGCGCCCGACAGACCGATTTCGAAAAAATTTCGTAAATGGCATTTTTTCATATTCTTATGTCATGTTGTGAAAATGAGCGAAATCGGACAATAACCACGCTCTCCCCAATAGCACAATTTTAAATTCCATTTGATTCGTTCAGTTTCCAGTATAAAAATTAAGAAGCAATATAAGGTACCGAATATTTAGACCTCGGTACCTATAGTTGACTTTTGTTAAAAATTATTGGTTAGTGTCACACATTGTTGTATCCAGATGCTTCTTGTAAGTAGGTAATGAAAGAGGTAAGAATGTACAGACAGATATAGACAAATATACGGTAATATCTTTTCAGATTTATAAATTTATATTTTTTAAATTTATAAAAAAAACTTATCCTGATAGAGATGTCTTCACCTTAAAAATAATTTCGAAGAATCATGAGAGAATCAATCACTTTTCCTAGCATATAGCACACATATTTTAGTTCCGGAGATGTTATTGTGCTTTCTGGAAAACATTCGAAAGACTGACTTTTATTCTAGTCGAAGGGATTACCGCACCCAACAATACCTTACTCTGATGTTCTTTCGGTGTCTGTATATAGGTCACTTATAGGGTCAAGTCAAGTTTTTGCTCCGCCCTAAGTTGCAATAGCCGGTACGCCTCCACTTTAAACGTCGTCTTATGAGTAAGTAAATGTAGAAGTGTTTGGTATGAGTTGATCGACAATTTACAACCTCTCCAGGAAGTGACTTAAAAAAATATGTTGAGTTAGGTAAGGTTGTCAGGCTTATCGGATGATGAGGGCTAATACTAAACTTCAGCCTGGCAAAAGCTGGATAGTTAACAAGAAAGTCTCTAGAGGATTCCACTGTGGCGGCGAGTTGAATCGTATCACACTATCTTGGTGGTCGGCCTTAAAGATGAAATTATCCTGCTCACCGAGGGGTTCTCTCAATTAATCCATTGATTGATGCGATATGTGGAAAGTGGCGCCGGCTTGTTGAAGCCAAATGTCGGCGAGATCACGAGCTTCAATTTCAGGCATCAAATAGTCGGTTATCATGGCGCGGTAACGACCGCCATTGAGGGGTTACGTTTTCACCGGCATCATTTTGGAAGACAAACCGCACCAAACCGTTGTTTTTTCCGCTCTTGAATTTCTTTAGTTCTCTTTTCGTCGCAAATGCAGCAATTTTGAGACAGAAATAGCGTCTTTATGGAACTTTTCCAGAGCCCAAAGAGCAAAGCGATGTCGCTTGGGAGGGTCGAGCGGCTTTAATTTAAGATCTCGAAGTAAAACGCGTACTTCGTTAGTCTGAGTCTTTTTTCCAGGTTTTGAGATACTTTTGTTTTTATCCCCATGTTGAATTCCGTACCCTTTTTGCATGTCATAATTCGCTGAATTAATTTTCAAGATAAATAATTGCGAGTTTCAATCGTATTGTAAATCGATATTTTGACTTAAATACATACATACTGTCATTAGACATAAGTAACTATATGAAAACATACACGCATATGTTCAATTGGCATTACGTGATGACAACAATCGTATGTAATATTTATATTTGTAATCCTTTTTGATCGTTCAACGCCCCAATTCGACAGCTTTGACAGCTACAACAAACACAACAGCTACAATTTGACAATGACAAAGGACACAGCATGAAAACACACACGCACTTGTAAATACACAACGACTGGACGGACGGTGTTGCCGCATTCGTGCAAAGGGCAAGTGCCAGCGACCGACCGACGCAAACGGGGGAGGAGAAGTGATTTTGTTGCTCAGCTGGATTTAATAGTTTTCATGGATTTGATGTCTGTGAAGTAATTTCGTGGTAATGTTCAGCACACAGTTGGAAAGCGCGAATGGCCATCCATAACTGTAGCAAATAAATAGGCAATCCAATGTTTTTATTGTTGTTACATTCGCCACTACGTTATGCTGTGCTGTGCGAGGTTATTGCTGCAATTTGTTGCACGTACGATTTGTATTGGTGTTAGAGTTGCATTTGTATTGTTGTAGGGTTGTATGTGGCCAACATTAAATTTAATGACCGCTACCGGTGATACGAGTCTGTGCCACGACGAATTACATACACACACACACACAGAGACGTGAGCGAAACACGCAAACGCTGCGCAGGATTACGGCAGATGGACGGACAAAAGTGCCGATAAACAGACAATCAAGTGAGCAGACAGACACCGTCAGGCAATCGCACATACACACACTTACCAGCATGCAACGACAACAATAGCAAGCACAACGGTAACAACGAACAAATAGTCATATGGCAGAGCAACTGACTAGCATCGAATTAGTTTAGCGTTGTGCACTCACTCACAGTTAGCCGGCATGCAGCGGGCAGCGGGCGTCCAACGGCGAGCGCCGAACGGTGCAAAATGCACATTTATCAATCACAAATGTGGACACATGGAATCATCATTATCATCAGTCAGTCAGTTTATGGCATGCCGACAGGGCTGGGCTGAGTCAGGCTAGTCCGGGCATAGCAATGCTAGACACGCCGGTGACTGGCAGTCATTTGTGCATCACCGCCAAGCATGAACACCCTTCTGATAGACAAGCAGGAAGGAAAGTAGATGGGCTAGCAGACAGGCAGCCATACCGGATGGCGGCAGACAATTCCACATTTCGGTAGAAAACCAACAATGCTGCTTATTTTGTGGGCTGTAAAGGACACAAATTGTTGAAGTTGGAAATTTTCGAAGAGCAATATGAGTGCACAGTGGTTCATTTTCGATATTTATTAGTGATGTAGAATCGCTTTTTCCTTTGTGTTTTGCGCTAGTAAGTTAAAAATTTCCAGAGAAAGGATCTGCGAATGATTTATGGTCCTTTGCGCATTGTAACGGCGAATACCACTCCAGGTCTGAGAGTATTCAATGCAGTTTCCCCCGAGGGAAGCAGAGGAAAAGGAAGATTTCCATTCCAGACCAGGTGGAGAAGGACCTGGCTTCGCTTGGAATCTCCTATTGGCCCCAAACAGCGAAAAGGAAGAACGACTGGCGCGCTGTTGATAACACCTTAAAAGTGTCCTCGCCAAGTGGAGTGCTTCTATAAGGGCTATAAAACAATTCGCTTCGGGCGATTGCTTCCTACAGACGGTCAAATTGTCGACAGTACAGGTCCGAATTAAGAGATTGGAGTTGTGAGGAGGCTGCTTTTAGTAAATGATTCCTAACCAAACATATAGCAAAACCTTCTAGACTACCTTTTTGGCTTAGTCACCGTTAACACCGGCTTATCGAGATTCGTGTAACGTTGTCACAAGTGATCCACTTTTTTTTATCACCAGTAAAGATCCGCTTCAGACATTATTCGATTTTGTTGAGATTCAGCAGCGATTGGGAGATGAAAATGCGACCCATGAAATTGTTTGCGTTAATTCGTGCGGCACTCGTTAAACAAGTTTTCGCTTGTATACACCATTACGTGAATTGTTCAATGTTCTGTCGATGTTTAGTTTCTGGAATAGCGCTTGAGGATCGGACTCGAAATTGTCTTAATACTTAATCGATTAATCGATGTCTTCGAGAACAGGCCTTCCAGACGATGATGCATCTTTGAAATTACTGGGACGAGATCGACGGAGTGAGAATGTGCGTGGTTGGCTGTTACAGTGTCAGCACCATAACTTTAGGTTACGTTATACTGGTCAGCTGTCACGCAATACCATATTGGTCCTTAGTAATGCCAGATGGAGGTTCAGTTTAATTAGAGCAGGCGTTTTTGTAATATAGAACGTCAGCGCTTTTTGCTTAGCTTAGGAACGACTTGTTATCTAATGTTGCTACTTCATCTAGTCCCTCGAATGATAGACAGAAACATAGAAGGCATTTCAGCGTCTATCTCATGCCTAGTTTCCTGCATCGTCGTTAATTATACGCATCCGGTTCGCATGTTTTTTTTTTTTTTTTTTTTTTTTTGCGGGTGAGGGGGTGGAAAATGCCTTCCGCATCATCGGTGCTGTCGTCACAGCAGCGGTATGTGCCACTTGCAGGTCACTAAAAACCCCCCCTCTAAGGAACCGTCGCCCACCCTGGAACCGCTTTTGCATTACTTCAGGGTGGCGTTCCATTTTTCTCATTGAGAGATTTACATCTGCGCACCTGCGTCCAGGTCCCGCTTTTTGCTGCGTAGCAAGAGTGCAGCGAATTTCTTGATAATCCCCCAGTTTGCTTCACTCTCCAACATGACGCTGACTACATTGTCCGCGTTTATTGGGCCAACCAGGTTCTCTACGGCGGTGCGTTCTCTTTGCCAGTGCACACATTCGAAGAATGTGTGTTCAGCGTCGTCTTCTGTCGCGTCGTTGTATGGGCATGACGGCTCTTCGACTTTTCCCATTCTGTGGAGGTACTTTTTGAAGTACCCGTGCCCGGATAACAGCTGGGTTGTATAAAAATCTACCTCTCCGAATTTTCGCCCTGTCCATGAGTCTAGATCTTTTATAAGCCTGGCCGTCCATCTGCCGCGACTTTCGGTGTCCCATCTCTGTTGCCATGTTATTATTGTTTCTTTCTTTATTTGTTCTATTGCTCTCTTGTTGTTATCGGATGACTGCTTTAGCTCCCACAGCTTTTTCCTTTCGTATGCTAGAAGGTCAATTGGGGCATTTCCGCTTATAACTAAAATTGCCTCGCCGGACACTGTTCGGTAGGCTGATGCAACTCTGAGGGCTGCAGTGCGGTGCACTCTGGCCGCTACCTTACGCCGGTTTTCCTTTTTGAGCGTATCTGCCCATATCTCAGCTCCGTATAATAAAACGCTGATTGTTGTCGACATTAGGAGTTTTCTTTTTTCTTGGCTAGGGCCTCCTATGTTGGCCATTAGTCGGCTCAGTTGAGAAGTGATCTTCGCTGCCTTTCCTGCGGCGTGCTGGATTTGTACCCAGAAGGTTAGTCTGGGGTCCAGTCTTACGCCCAGGTAGTTAACTGCTTTTTTTGTCCTAAGAGTATCCGTAGTCGTGTGCATGCTTATCTCGAGAGGTATGTGCTTGTTTGTTAGCAGCAGTAGCTCTGTTTTCTCCGTAGCGAGCTGGAGGCAGTGTGAGTCGAGACATGCTTGCGTCCGTATCATGACCTGGTTCAGCTTTCCTCGCGCTTCTTCCGTATCCCTTGCTGTGATTACTGCTGCGATGTCGTCCGCGTAGCCTATTAAATATGAGTCATCTGGCATTTCTAGTTTTAATATAGCGTCATAGCTGATGTTCCACAAGTCTGGTCCGAGGATGGATCCTTGTGCTGCTCCTGACGTAACCGCTATCTGTCGTGACACTTCTTTAGTTTCGTACAGCAGTTTCCTGTTGCTAAGGTAGCTCCGCACCACGGCCCTGAGGTAGTCGGGTACTTTAAAGCTTTTCTCGAGAGCGTCGATCATATCTACCCATCTAGCGCTGTTGAAGGCGTTTCGGACATCTAGAGTCGCCAGCAACACTATTCTCTTGTATTTATGCCATCTACGCTGTGCGGCTTCTACGCTTTCAATGACGCATTTTATTGCTCCTGTGGTTGATCTGCCGGGTCTGAAGCCATATTGCCTAGGGGACAGTCCTCCTGCTTCGTTGATGGCCGCTTCAAGTCTGGGTTTAAGCAGAGTTTCATATAGCTTTCCCGCTGTATCAAGCATACATAATGGGCGGTGTGCTGATGGCGAATTGGGGTCTCCTTTTCCCTTGCTGATTAGCACCAGCAGTTGCTTTTTCCACGGTTCAGGGAATATTCCGGCTTCAAGGCAGGCGTTGTACATGTTCAGTAGTACTGCCGGGCGCTCTGCAGCGATTATTTTAAGAATTTCGGATGGGATCCCGTCCGGTCCGGGTGCTTTGTTGGCCTTGAGCTTGGCAGTGGCTAGTTGCAGCTCTTCGAGGGTAAACTGGGGGATTTGCGTCGATCCTAGAATGTAGTTTGGGTCACTAGCCCTTGTTTCGTGTGTGGGGAATAGTGCGTTCACAATGTTATCCATTTTCACAGCGGTTAGGTCAGGTGGCTTTGCTCGAGCGCCGAGTTTCTTCATCACTATTTTGTACCCGAGTCCGCAGGGGTTTCTGTTTATATCCTCGCGTAGTTCCTCCCTTTTTTTCTTTTTACTGTCGTCGATGGCTTGCTTCAGCTCCTTTTTTGCTAATTTGTATTGATCAGCTTCTTGAGTTGCGGCTCCTCTACGCCTGGATCTCGTGTAAGATCTGCGAAGGCGGAGACATGTTCGGTTCGCATGTTAGGGCAGTTGGTTATGACTTGTCATTAGACCAACAACCGTACTGCAATCTTTTCAAGACCTTGTTAGTACAAAGCATGTGTGTTTTCCTTCAGGGATCTTGTACATGTTCTTGGCGGCCCTGCATGTCCTATATTGTTTTAGTGAATTCCGCATTTTCGGTTCGGTAGCCAGACGAATGGTACTTTTGGCAATCTCATCAATTATTTCGTCTTCCGGTATTCCTTTGTGGCCTGAAACTAAGTACAAATGCAGCCGCTTTTCGGGAGCCACTACATCTACTGTATCCCTGCTTCTAAGGGCATTATCTGACGCAATGTGATGGCAGATGTAGTGAAATCCGATAGCCTTTACCATATCAATCTATTTTAAAAAGTTTTAAAGAACTTTATTTCTTTTCCGAATCAAAAAAAAAGTATCTTGGTATGATTTTGTTTTGAATACGGATTTCAAATTTAAATATTTGTGGAACGTTCTTTCTTCGAATCCTCTTTCAGGAAGTTTGAAACTTAGTACATCACAAATAAAAGAAGAAGATAGAAAATCCTTTGGAATTACTCAAACACCTCCGTCTTGGGAATTTTTTAACTGGATAATCCGAGAAGACCTTCGCCACTTTTTTAGATACATATAATTCACTCTTTTAAAGACTGCTACCTTTTCACAAACCAAAGAGATTATTGATGAGCACCACTGTACATTTTACCGAAAATCCTCAGATTGAAGCACGAAATGCTGCTAGGGGTTGGAGGGGTGTGATTTAAATGGAAATCACTGAAGTGTGTGTGTGTGTCGACATGCATTCATGTATGCGTCTGAATGTATGTGTGCATGTGTGTTGTTCGAGTGCGTGTTCAACAACACGAATTATGTGCAATCGGAACAATGGAATGTGACGACCCAACGAGCCAACGCAAGGACCCACAACACAACAGCAAAGCGGCCATCAGAAATATAACAACAACAACATCTTCAACTACAACAATAGCAAAGATTCTAACAGCACTAGGGGAGCATAAACACGAGTGCCAACAACAAATAACAACATTGATGAAACTTCCAACATGAATGCGAACAACACTCGGCCGATCCACAAGTGACACATGAGCGCCTCTAAGCACACACGCACACACATACACACATACCAGGGTATTGACTCCTCCTGCTGGCAGCAGCGCAATGTTTGCTGTGCCTCGCTAGCCAACTTCATCCAGTCAAAGGTTTTGTTGCACGCTGCCTAACCCACAGCCTGTGCGTCTGTCCGTCCGAGCAGCGAGTGGACAATGAGGCTGCGAAACGTACGCTGAATGGTTGCTTTGCTGCTTCGAGCACATTGACAGGCTGCGCATTGAGAGCGGTGCGGTGGTGATAACAGCCGACACAAGGACATGCTGCATTCGGCTTTTGTTATTTGTGTTAGAGACATAAGCGTCACATGCAACGCAGCAACGGTGTAACATGCAACAGCAGCATTTGAAGAGGCTTCGCCTTTGAAGTGCATCCAAAATGTACACATATGTCAGATGAACTTCGCGTCGCACCAAACACATGCACACTGGTGCTTTTGTGGCACCATGTGGCAACATTGACATTGCGGGTGGACATGCGAGCGCCATTTGAAAGCGTTGCGATTTGTGTTGCATGTCGGTTTGATGCACATCTCTGTGTAGCGACCGTGAACTGGAACTGTGGTCAGGCGTGGTCTTTTGCCCGTGTGTGTGCATGTGTGGGTGACCATTGCATAGCATTTGCATGCACGCGCACAGGTTTGCCATTTAATGGCTGCTGCATTGGTTATAAGACTAAATACAAATGCTCAGCATATTCAGTATTGGCGTTTATTCTGGTGTTGCATATGTGGCAAGCGCTTTCAAGTTTGCCTAGGGTGTATTGCATTCATTCCACCTTGATTTAACTTCAAAAATGATAAATATAGAAAAGATATAGTACATATGGTATATAGTCCGAGTCAAATTTGATCATATACTTTGTTCCTTTGACACATTTGTCCTTTCTTTAATAAAACCATAACGATTTTTTATCCTGTATTGTCATTGCCCAAATTTCATCAATTATCCGTCCTCCTCTATCTTTCGCTTTATACACATTCGCTTTAAACAATATTTTATTCCATAAACGTTTCTCATTTGTCTTTGATGCGGCAAGTATGAATGAAGTTTGGTTTGGAGACCACATGTGAAGGCGTTTAACTTTTCCCACATCGTTTTCACACCTTCAATTTCACTTTTTCTCCTTGTATATTGGTTCTAAATAAATGATTGGCTTGTGCGATTCCTCCCAAGTATCATTTCTCATATTTCATTTCGATGGGTAATGAATGCTTAGCAAAATTGAATGAGAATATGCTTTTACATCTGATAGTGAATCAAAATTCCTCTTCTTTCTCGAATTATTGTGAAATATTGGATGTTTGCAAAGAAAATATTTCCCTCACTATCACAAATATTCTTAGCTTCGATTTTTTGATTCGTTGCATGAGTTTTCCTTTAAATATATTCCCAGAAAGATTTTTTATGGTCTATTCCCAGCGTTTTTCGTGAAATATTTAAACCACTGCTCATTGTAATTTTTTATAAAACTGGTCAAAATTTATCGTATATCGGTCAAGAATAAAATACTGCGCTCAACCTATGTCGGAATGTCTGACGTACTCTATGACGAATACTTCAGCTCATATTAAGGGGTTACATACTACTGTGTCCAAAAAATAAGGCATTTGAATTCAAACTGCGCGCGTCGAAGGATTTGGAGAATAATTTTTTTTTTAGGTTGGTAGTACTGTCAGTCACATTTATGTCAAATTTCATGTCAAAATACGTGTCGTTTTGTGAGCTGCTAAAAGTGAGTTTTTCGTTTTTGCGATGTCGAAATTTGTTGAGCAAAGAATTTGTATTAAATTTTGTTTACGGAATCAATTTTCTGCACGGATACGTTGAGGATGGTGCAGAAAGCCTTTGGTGATGAGGCTATGTCTAAAAAAAATGTTTACTAGTGGTATAGTGAGTTCCAAGCTGGTCGTGAACGTGTCGAAGACGAAGAGCGTGTAGGGCGACCATCAACCTCAACCGACGAAGCTCACGTTCAACAAATCAAAGATTTGGTGTTGAAAAACCGTCGATTAATAATTAGAGACCTTGCTGATGAAGTTGGCATATCGAAAGGCTCAGCCAATACCATTTGAAGGATGTTTTGGGCCTCAAGCGCGTCAAATCTCGACTGATACCGAAAACATTGAATTTTTTGGAAAAAAGGCGTCGCGTTGATGTGTGTGAAACGATGCTTTCCGACTACCAGGGTGTCATGAAATGCATTATAACTGGCGATGAGACTTGGATCTGTGCTTACGACCCTGAAACAACCGTTCAATCGAGCGAATATCGTGCCATAAGAGAGCCGATACCAAAAAAAATCGCACCAAAGTCGCTCAAAAATAAAGGCCATGTTGACTTTTTTCTTCGTTTATCGTGGTGTTGTGCATTATGAATTCCTTCCAACCGGTCAAACAGTCAACAAGGAATATTATTTGAACGTTATGCGTCGTTTGCGTAACGCTATCCACGTAAAAAGGCTGGAATTGTGGAAAGACAATTCTTGCTTTTTACACCACGATAACGCACCATCCCATACTGCCCTCGTAATTCGTGATCATTTCGCCAAAAACTCAACCCATATCGTTCCGCAACCACCGTTTTCACCTGATCTGGCGCCGTGAGACTTCTGGCTGTTCACCAAGCTCAAAAGACCGCTCCGGGTGCACCATTTTTGTACGATAGAGGAGATTCAAGCCGCAGCGAAGACGGAACTGAAGGCCATCCCGGAAAGTGACTAAAACCAGTGTTTCGAAGATTGGAAAATCCGTTGGCATAAGTGCATTGCATCGGGAGGGGATTACTTTGAAGGGGATGAAATTGATTTGGAAGAATAAATAAAGAATTTTCAAAATAAATACAATGTCACCTTATTTTTGGGCACAGTAGTACGTCCAGAATTTTCAAAAAATCGATTTTTTTTTATAGGTCATTATTCTTTATAGTTATAGGCGGATTTCTGTGAAAGTCGATTGTAAAAATTCTTCACAGATACAAAGTTATGGTAGAAAATCAGACCGCCCGACGAGAGTTTAATGCACACAGTTAGCTGTCCTTCGTTTGAGGCACATGAAAGTGTAAACGCGTTTTTCTCGAAACTACTTTTCCCGGCACGGTCTGCATGAAAACTCATACAGTTTTTAACATTTTTTGATGCGATTTTTTTAAATATTCGAAAAGTTTTCTCTATAGTCTGTCGAGCCGGATTTTCGATATTTTTATTTAAAAACTTATTAACGTAATTAAAGTGTGACATTTATGACGTAAAACGTATATTTTTTTCTAAATTCTGTAAATTGGAAAATTTTTCGAAATTAAAAAATTCGGCTCGACAGGCTATAACTACAACTTCATTTTACAAGATTTTTTTTTATTTTTACAAATCCATCAACATTCCAAGGATAAATGATGCAGACCGTGGAGCAACTTTTTTTCATTGTACTTTGGGTCACGTGATATTTTATGTACTAATTTTTGTAAAGAAAAATTAAAATACATTTTTTTATAAACTTTAAGTACCAATAAACATTGCATAAAATTTCTTTATATTTATTTCTATTGTTATCCCTTCTGAAAAAAGTTTTTTTTAGCACATTTTTGGTGCTGCTGGACGTATGTAACCCCTTAAACGGAACCTTTATCTGGCATTACTAAGGACCAGTAGGTCTATGTATGGTGTCGCAACCGACCAGAATAACCTAACGAAAACTTATGGTCCTGATACTATAACCGCCAACCACACACAATTCTGATTTTGTCGATTTCGTTCCGGTAATTCTGACGTCAAAGAGTTAGGATATTACTCTTATTAAATAAATGTGTACAGAAAGTTTACCCATAACTTCACCCGAAATTCTCAAGGAAGAAATAATATTCCATGTATACATTTTCACTTTTACAAGACAACCGTGTAGTATATTAGACTTATTATTATTGAGACTACGTCGCAGTGAAAGAGGATTATCATCATTTTGTGACCGTCGACGAATCTTGGATTTCCAGATACACATCAGGGACCAAAGAATAATGGCTTTCACCCGACGAACTTGCTTCAAGGCTTTCTACTGACCGTAAAGGCGTTGTTTACCATTGATGAACTGGAGAGAGACCAAACTGTTACATTTGATACCAGAAAACTACTTTGAAAAGAAAATTATTGAAAACTAAATAAATTTTTCGAAAATTTTCGTTTTTTTTTGGTACGATAGCTACTTACTGGACCTCCATCCATTATTTGTATTATGTGCTAACAAATTGAGGAATCGTGCATGGTTCCTAGAAAATTTTTGATATCAATTAACATTTTTCGTGCATCTATGTGTAGGTTGCTTTTTATATTTTGCGATTTTACCACTTTAGTGTTGCAATCTAGCAACTCACAATTTTATCATAAAGTGTGACATTTTTGATGTTGTACTATTGTGCCCGAAAAATAAGGTGACATTGTATTTATTTTGAAAATTCTTTATTTATAGTATTCTTCCAAATCAATTTCATCCCCTTCAAAGTAATCCCCTCCCGATGCAATGCACTTATGCCAACGGATTTTCCAATCTTTGAAACACTGGTTGTAGTCACTTTCCGAGATGACCTTCAGTTCCGTCTTCGCTGCGGCTTGAATCTCCTCTATCGTATAAAAACGGTGTCCCCGTAGCGGTCTTTTGAGCTTGGTGAACAGCCAGAAGTCGCACGGCGCCAGATCAGGTGAATACGGTGGTTGCGGAACGATATGGGTTGAGTTTTTGGCGAAATGATCACGAATTACGAGGGCAGTATGGGATGGTGCATTTTCGTGGTGTAGAAACCAAGAATTGTCTTTCCACAATTCCGACCTTTTTAAACGAATAGTGTTACGCAAACGACGCATAACATTCAAATAATATTCCTTGTTGACTATTTGACCGGTTGGAAGGAATTCATCATGCACAACACCACAAAAATCGAAGAAAACAGTCAACATGACCTTGATTTTTGAGCGACTTTGGCGCGATTTTTTTGGTCTCGGCTCTCTTTTTGCACGATATTCGCTCGATTGATCGGTTGTTTCGGGATCGTAAGCATAGATCCAAGTCTCATCGCCAGTTATAATGCATTTCATGACACCCTGGTAGTCGGAAAGCATCGGTTCACACACTTCAACGCGACGCCTTTTTTCTAAAAAATTCAATGTTTTCGGTACCAGTCGAGATTTGGCGCGCTTGAAGCCCAAAACATCCTTCAAAATGGTATTGGCTGAGCCTTTCGATATGCCAACTTCATCAGCAAGGTCTCTAATTATTAATCGACGGTTTTTCAACACCAAATCTTTGATTTGTTGAACGTGAGCTTCGTCGGTTGAGGTTGATGGTCGCCCTGGACGCTCTTCGTCTTCGACACGTTCACGGCCGGCTTGGAACTCACTATACCACTTGTAAACATTTTTTTTAGACATAGCCTCATCACCAAAGACTTTCTGCACCATCCTCAACTTATCCGCAGCAGAAAATTGATTCCGTAAACAAAATTTAATGCAAATTCTTTGCTCAACAAATTTCGACATCGCAAAAAACGAAAAACTCACTTTTAGCAGCTCATAAAACGACACGTATCGCAAACACTAATGAATATTTTGACATGAAATTTGACATAAATGTGACTGACAGTACTACCAACCTAAAAAAAATAATTCTCCAAATCCTTCGACGCGCGCAGTTTAAAATTTTTTGGGCACAATAGTACATCTCCAAACGTTTCGACAAGTGACCGCTATTTGTCTTGCTTACAGTAGCTTGTCTCTGCCAAAAAAAAGAATTTAACCGCGAAATATAGCAGCCAGAGATGAGAGTAATACACGAAGACCGTGGAGAGTCGATTCGGAGCCGTTCGCAACAACTCGGACTAACGTATGGAACGACTTGGCACAGTTTATGTCGAGATCTTAAATTGAAAGCGTACAAAATAAGCTTTTGTAAGACTGCAGCCGCTCGACCTTCCCAAGCGACATCGCTTCTCTTTATGGGCTCTTGAATAGTTTCAAGAGGATCCGACGTTTTCGGGATTCAAATTTTGTTCAGTGATGCTGCCATTTCTGGCTCAATGGGTATGCAAAAAAGCAAAATTGCCGCATTTGCGATGAAAGGCGACCGGCAGAGATTCAAGAGCTGCCATTTCATCCAGAAAAAAAAAACAAAAGTTTGGTTTGGTTTGCGGCTCGGTGGAATAATTGGTCCATATTTCTTTCAGAAAGGATACCGGTGACAGCGTAACCGTCAATGGCGAGTGTTATCGTGCAATGATAACCAACTATTTGATGCTTAAAACATTTAGACACAATTTCCCATACACCGCATCAATCAATAGATTTATGGAAAGAACACTTCGGTGACCGGATAATTTCACGTTTTGGGCCGGTCGATTGGCCACTAAGATCGTGTGATATCACACCGTTAGACTGCTTTCTGTGGGGATATGTAAGGTCTAAAGTATATGCGGAAGTAAAAACAACCGTTATATTCACATTTTAGTTAACAATTTGTTTATTTGAATTATATGATTTTTTTTTGTGTTTTACGTTTTCACTTGTTATTTGTTATCATTCACGACTTTCATATTATTACCGTAATAGTTTTGCTGATAAATATAATATCATATTTATTCATATATGTATATATATATTTATTTATTTATAATTACTTACACATTAAGCTAACACTAAATTCTTTATACATTTTACAATACATTTTTCTCATAATAATAAATTTTCCATTTCATACTTCTTCATAGTGGGCCTTGCTCTTTTCACTAGTTTGCTTTTTTTTTTTTTTTTTTTTTTTTTAATTCTTCCTGCTTTCTATTCTTCCTCTATATTAATATCAGCATTTTACATGTATGTTTTTGTATATTTAATATTACATAGGTTTCACTATTAGCAATAAATTATACAGCTTACGACTACATAGATAAATAAGATACTCAACGGAAACACAAAAGGAAGGCGTGATAAACGGGGTTGGGTGCAGAGGAAAGCATAAAAATAGCATACATACATAGATACATACAAACATTCATATAAAATTGGTACTAGTTGAGGGGGGAGGGGGTAAGAGTTTTTACATCAAAGTTGGGTGCGTTGTTTAACAACAATTTTTTTAGAAAGAGCGGGGGACTAACAACAAAAATTAAAAAATTAAAGGGTGCTAAATGTATAAAAGCACTAACAACTCATATTGGTGGCGAAGTTTTGTTTTTGTTTTTTTTTTTTGTTTTTTGTGGTACATTTTAGCAAAAATTTCTTTTGTTGCACATTCAAAGTGGATTCTTGTTTTGTTTGCTTCTTGCATATTTACTAATTTTATTTAAATATATTTGCATATATATTTAATTTGCTGTTTGATTTTTGTTTTTGGTTTTGTAAGTGCCACAAATTCAAGTTTCGGGTTTATCGAAAGTTTTTGTTTTTGTTCTTTTTTATACACAAAATACAAATAGGCTTAGCTTAGATGCTTATGTGTGTGTGTGGGTGTAAAGAGCTGTTGTGTTGTTGTTTTTTGTATTACTATTAACTTTCGGGAGCGCTTTTTATTTTTGTGCTTTCTTCTAGAAAATAAATTAAATTTATTTTTGGCCATTTTTCGGCTGGCTTTTCGCGCACGCTGCTGTGTTGCACCATGTTTACTATATGCATATGTATGTGCAACATATATTTTCTTGCTGCCAAATCCAAGTATTCGTTCAATGAAGTTTACATTGCAGCAATTTTGCTTGAAAGAAAGCTTTTATATACGCGCCGCCATTTTGTTTTGTTTTCTGGTGCTGCGTCGCGTTTAGTAGTTGCTAGCGTGTGCATCACCATTGTTCCAGCAGCTCCAATTGCTCCGGCGGCAGCACTTCTTGCTTCAACTGCAGTTGATGTTCTTGCTGATGTTGTTGTTGTTGCTCCACTTGCGGTTCATTCGCCAGCAAGATCGCCGCCATCGTTTCGGCTGGCGTCGCTGCTGTGGTTGTAGTGTTGGTGCCTGTTGGTGGTGGTGGTGGCGGTGGCAGCAGTGCGGCTGGCGACGACTGCGACGCCGGTGACTGTAATTGCAATTGCGCGTGGTGTTGCTGTTGTTGTTGTTGTGCGCTCAAGGTCTTCAGCAGCAGCAGGCGATTGGCCAATTGTTTTGTATATTACCAAACCAGTCCTTCGTTTTGCATATTCGATGGTTCGCTGAAGTTCGCCGCTGTCAGGAATTCCGGTGATGCTGAGCGCGGGCCGTTCGATTGTTGTGCTTGCTGTTGTTGCTGCTGCTGTTGCACTTGCTGTTGTTGTTGTGCTTGTTGTTGCGCAGCCAGTAGGTGTTCAGGTGGTGGCGGTGGCCCGCCAGCCGATTGTATGCTCATCGGTGGGCCACCAGCTTGACTGAGGAATTGCGATTCGGGCGTGAGACCAAATTCATTCACCATCGGTATGGGGCCGGTGTGATCCATGGGACCGCCTGCAAGTGAGCGAAGGGAAAAGTAGGCGTTAGTAAAAGTGGTTTTCTGTATAAAGAATTAAGTTTTGAGTTTGAGCTAAAATTTCGTCGTAATTTTTTTGGCAATAATGGGTTTTATAAATTTCTTGAGAGATAAAGTTTCTATAGTTTTCGTAGTGTAAGCTCATCTTACTGTATTTAAGATTTAACGACATTCTAATTTCTAGCCAGCCGAGTCTAATTTCTGGTACCGAACTTCAGTCCAAATTTCTGAGAAATCGTGTCTCTTATATATTTCTTGGTTTTTAAAGTTGATTCTAATTGCTATACCGAGCTCTATTTGGACTAATTTTTTGAGATTTATTTATGCACCGAGCCCAAAATTATTGAAGAATCGGGTTAATTTAGACAATAAGATTCAGACTTTTTCATAAGGAGTTACTTCTTCTTCTTCCTTATTGGCGTAGACACCGCCGTGGCAGTTATAGCCAAGTTTACAACAGCGCGCCAATTGTTCTTCCTGTAGCTAGGTCCTTCTCCACCTGGTCTTTCCAACGGAGTAGAGGGCTTCCTCTTCCTCTGCTTCCCCCGGCGGGTACTCCGTCAAATACTCTAAGAGCTGAAGTGTTTTCATCCATTCGAGCGACATGAACTAATGCGGGTATACGTTGTCTCTTAATTCTTCTGAACTATGTCTATGTCGTAGTATATCTCGTAAAGCTCATCCCAAAGGACTATAAATTTTCCGTAGAATCTTTCGCTCGAAAACTCGTACGTCGACTCATCAGATGTTGTCATCATCCATGCCTCAGCGCCGTATAGGACTTAAATGATGAGAGACTTGTAGAATTAGGTATTTGTTCGTCGAGGGAAAACTTTACTTCTCAATTGCCTACTCAGTCCGAGATAGCACCTATTGTTGTTGGAGTTGCTAGGATAGCTTAAACCGTACATCTTTACAGGATATCCAACGCAACCGCACCGTTGAACCGAATAATATTTATAGCAAACATGATCGGTATCACTCTCGGTTTAAATACAATCGTTCGGACCGAATATGTTGAGAATATGGTCCTATCATTTATGGTCTGGTCTTTGGATCAAAACCACTTCTAGTTTAGTAGACATTTTCCGAATGACACTAATAACAGAGTTCCTTTAAAAGCTGTCGTACCTTTTCTTGGAATGTAATACGATCTCTTAGCTCTTTATATATCTTGCCCTCAAATAAACTTCAACAACTTAACACTCTTGCAAATATATATGGAAACGTAAATATACTACAAATAGATAATAAAATTAAGAAAAATTACTTACAAAACCTACCTGGTGTATTGAATGGCATTGGTCCACCCGGATGTCCTGGGAAGAATGGCCCGTCATGCGGATGAAACGGTGGACCACCATAGCCAAATTCGAATTTGCCATCAGCCGCGAAATAAGGGAAACCAGGACCATCGTCCAGACCACCAGGTGAGAGATTCATGGGGAAGCCGCGCATTTTACGCGCACCGCCAAAGAACGGTGGACGTCCCATGCTGGTGATTTGTTTCATGCGTCGCTCCTTGGAACGTTTGTTCTGGAACCAAACCTGTGGCGGCGAAGAGAAGAAACAGAAGAAGTGGAAAGCAATTAAAAACTAAGTCAATGAAAATGGTTGCAGGTGGTGAAGACTTGAGCCTAGAGCAGCAGACAACAACACACACACATACATATACAGAAGTGCAGGGAAGAAACACATAAGCAGCAGTTGACTTGAAGCATAAAAAATACGGCGGATATGCGGATATGTGTTGCCTGTATATAGCTTTGCGGTCCTTGCGGTCTGTATGGCCACATGGTCGCACTTGGACGGCTGCTATTAGTTGCCTGACTGTTATGAATTAGTAATGGCACATCGGGACATGGGAAACCACATTAAAATACGCGCGCTTACAACCTCTAAACGGAGGTGCAGAGTGTGGGTCTTTTATGCTTGCCCACCTCGACATTCAAGCGCAAACATTTATGTCTATGGATCCTTTATTTCTGCCATACTTCTTACTTCTTTTTTGTTTCTGAGCTTTATCAAGCTTGTCTTGGCCTGCTTTGTTGTTGTTGTTTTTGTTTATGCACTTCTTTATTTTACTATAGACTGTTTATTTGCGCGCGCCACAAAGCCAAGCACCACCAAAGCGCTCACACTAACCAAACAAGCCGGACTCGGCCCAACTGCTGCGGAGCGCCTGCCCGCCGCATCCATGTCAAGTCCATGTTGCACTCGTTGTCTGGCGTTGAGTCGAGTGTGTGCGGCGTCGGGTCAAGTCAAGTGTGTTGGCAGGTTTATGCGCCAAATCGCTGAACTTGACCAACAATAAAAACAACTACAAGCGATAAAGTTTTAACAACAGCTATCTAGCTGGCAACAAGCACCAAACACACATCAGCAACAATAACAACAACACCAACAGCGGCGGAAAGAGCAACAGCAACTATAAATGTGGCCATATAGCGTTTCTTATGTTGATCCCACATCATCAACGCTTGTGAGATTATAAAATTTTATGATCTTCCCAATCGGTTCGCATCGGTGCTGCCATAAATGTGTGCGTTTATCGCTCGACACTTTTTGTATTTATTGTAATTTGTTGTTATTGTATCGTTGTTGTTGTTCGGCTTTGTATTACTGCTGTTGTTTCGCATTTATGGCCTGTTTTGTTGTTGTCCATTTTATACGGTAGGAAATGCTTGGATAATTGCTCGCATTCAACATTCGCCAGCAAAGCAACAACAAACGGTCAAACAGTAAACTTGATGCAGAAAGGATTCATTTTGGTTTTTCTTTTTAGTTAACCTTTTTTTTCTTGTCTATGAGTGCACCTCAGTTTTTACTAAGTATTGCTTGGTTATACTCATAGGTTGCCGTGGAACAGTGTTTTGATAAATATTTTTTATAACTTTTTTTCGAAGAGATCTGAAGGGTTCATACTAAGTCATTATTCGACTAAGTAATTCCAAAATTACTCCGTGTATAGCATAAACTTTTCTGCTACATATTTCTTCAAAATAGCTGTGCTAAAAATTTGAGGTTATTCTCTCCTCCTTCTCACTCTCCCACTAACTCTCTATCTCTCTCACTTACCCAGTATCTTTCTCTCTCTCAATGTTTATCACTAAATTTCTTACTCTCTCTGATCCGAAAACTATTTTTTTCTCTGTTTCTAACTCGAACACTATCTTTCTGTCTCTCTAACCCGAAAATTATCTTCTTCGTTCTCTCTCTTTTCCTAATCCGAAAATTACTTTTTTCTCTCTCTCTATCCTGAAAAAGATATCTTTCTCTCTCGTTATCTCTGTAACCCGAAAACGATTGTTTTTTTTCTCTCTCTCTAACTTGAAAACTCTCTTTCTCTCTCTCTCGCGCTCTCTCTCAAACTTTAAAACTTTCTGTTTCTTTCTCTCTCTCTCTCTCTCTAACGTGAAAATTCTCTGTAACTTGAAAACTATCTGTCTCACTTGATTTAGACCTTTAGAGACTTAGGAAACTGAAGACCGGACCACAAAGGATTTAAATGTAGGAGTGTACTGTGAGTTTTGTTTCATAAATCGTCTATAAGATTCTCTATACAGTTACGGATCAAAGAGTGGCGCTCCCAAATTTTTTATTTTTTTAACTAGAAGCCTGCTTTTCTTGTTTCTGATATATTTATAGGGAAGGTTTTACAAGAATATATTAATAGGTCTTAGAAAATGTTTAAAAGCCCAGACTTTTTTTCTAGCAACCCTATATTTTTGCCAGCTATCACACCACCAAACTTAAAATTAGTACATTGATGGTAGTCTAACAGTTCTTAAGGCTTCAGAATTTATTTTTTGGAGATCTTACGAGAAAATTTCCATTGAAATAATTTTGTTCGACTTAATTTTTGCAACCGCAGAGTTTTTCCTAGCAACCCCATTTCTCTGCCAACCATAAACCGCTGTTTGACCCCTAGCAGCCCACTGCCGATATTTTGCGATTTTTTACTGCTAAATTAGCGATCATGTCGGCTTAGTTTCTGTGCTGTTCGCTGCCGCCACAACTTCTTATTGTTCGCTCATTTTATGTGTTATGTAGTTCAGCGTGGTCTTTAATGTCGGCTTTTCGCTGTTTATATCTTTCACTGTTGTCGTTTTGTTTTTCCGCGTCGTTTTCTCACAAGATCCAAAGAGACGACGTTTGCCTTTTACGCGCACATTTGTTGGTTAACGACAGTGCGCCAAAGATTCTACCAAATCCGTATTTATGCGCAAAAAATTTCATATATCAAAATTTTAGTGGCAACTCGGAAAGCACCGTAGTGTTTTTGGGTTTTCGCTTTTCGCCTTTGCTAGTTTATACCTTCATTCCCGTCTTTTTTATTTTTCGGTTACCTTTTTGGCGTTTAATATGCGCCACTGCGTGGAATTTTGAATTTTTCTCAATGAAATTTTTTGATTTATGTCTTTTGGCTTGCGAAAACGTCATTATTTTTATGCGTCAATTTTTTAATTTTTAAACATTTTTTTCATTTAATTTTGCTTGAGTCTCTTCACACAGCGCAATGTGTCCACATTTGATGAATATGCAAAGGGTTCGTGTGGTAAACGACTTCTTGAAAGTGCCCACTAAACGCATTTCGTTTTGTTGTTTAAATAGTTTCCAATGAAATTTTCGCAAAATTTCGTATTTCGTTTTTGATTTTTGCAATTTTTCTACCAAACTCTCGCAGAGTTTATGTTTTATTAGATCATATTTCCATGGTGCCCTGTGACTGCCAGTCCATATATAATATTTGCGGAGTTCATTTGAATTTTATTGTGTTAGAGTCAGAGAGTCGGCTTTTGTGTGTGCAGCTTTCGGCGCTTGCAACAATAATTGTTCGCGCCAAGGTGCTGCCAACACTTTTATTTTCGTGGGAGAATGACCGTCTGTCTGCATTTTTGCGCTTCGTTACTTAGTTGGTCTGTCTGTCTATCTGTCAGCTGTGCTACTTCCTGCTGTGCGCGCAGGATTGATGTGTATTAATATGTTCTCCGATGCAGTTTTTGTTTTATTTTATTTTGGTTTTTAAAACCATGAATAATTATTATTTTTGCGATGATCGTTCGTAACGGTTTTTTAGTGTATAGTTTTTTTGGGGAAATTTAGGAATGAATCCAATGGTTAAATGGTTTGTCTGACTAAAATTTTTTGAAATACGTTTCTAAATGTGTCTTGAAAAGCATACTTGGGTCAGTTTTTGTCTTTATGTCAATTGGTTTTTGGGGTAGCTTTATTTGTGGGGAGTTTGTGATATATGTTTCTCGCTTTAATTTCGACAATTTTTTACAGTTTCCTATGATGTCCGTTACATGTTGCAAACTTCACGGTTTAAGTTGCGATATTAGGTACGTTTGACCTTATCATGCCTTCAATCTCTCACAAACTTTTAGTGTGGTTTCCTAGACCATTATATATTCGCGAATGTGAGTAAAAGTGCTACGAAAGCCTGTTGAGGTAAGAAGTGCGTTTCTGATCCTCTTCTAAGCACAAGCTCTATTATCAAAGCAAGGGTTGCGAGTTCCAAATCAGACTATGCCTTCAATATATGTACACCCTTTGAGGTACGGACAAGATGGTAACTTCCGTTTGTAATAGAATCATGTTGTAGCTTTCAATCTGAGGAATTAAGATATGTTCTGTGGATAAGTGGAAATGAACTTAATCTTTTAATTCTCTATTAATCAAAGTGAAATGTTCTGTAAAATAGAACTGTAAAAATCTTTTTTAGGTTCTATAACCTTCTCTTGGTAGTTTGGAGTAATTAACTTGAACAATCTCTGCTGAAAAAATTCGTCTTCTAAAAATTCTTAATTCTTATTTTATTTTTCTTGAGTTCTCAATTCACCTTTTTCACTTGTTTTGCCAATTTGAGTTACCTAATTTATTTTTTTTACTCAGGCTAATGGTGTTCTTAGTATTTTGCTATTTGAATAAGTTAAGCACCCCGCCAAATTATCACTTATATATATAATAAGTCTTTTTGCCAGTAAAAAATAAGTATATCACACTTAAGCTCTTGCCACTGCCTCCATAAAAATGCAAATTTAACTAATTACGCAGAAAATCTTTGTATTAAGCTTCCAACTGTTGTTTTCGTTAATACCCTCCTAGCATTCTTACCTATTACAAAGCCCAAATATGTAGAATTTTTATTGCAGCGTGTGAAAATGAGTTATGATGCCTGTCAAAAAGAGGAGTTTGACCTCACTTATGAGTAGTAATGCTGCAAGAATTTTTTTGCAATAAGAATTATATTCTTTCTCTTTTTATTGCCTTGTTTCTATAGTTACTTTTAATTCCTTTTGGATTCATAATTTTTGGGCTACTATAATTAAGTTGAGATGAAAAAAAAAAAAACAATAAGTTAGGCACACAACTGCATCACTATTTCATTCGTCTGCCACAATTCGTCTGGGATTCTCCACTGGTTTATATGTGCTACAAGTCAAAAGCCTTAAAACCTCAAACAAATATATCATTATCGCAATTTTTCTGTTACTACTTTAATCGAAGAGTAAAATTTCTTGGAGCAAAGGAACTTTTCTGTTTTAAATATAGTTAAATAAACTTAATTTTTCAAGTATAAACTAATTTCCATCAACAACAACAACAACATAAATACACATTTATTCACCACATCTTTTGATGTTTTTCGAGCAGTTATTTGTAAAAGTAAACCTCAAAAACTCTGGCTGAAATGCAGCTGTCATGTTCAGTTTCAATTCCGATTTGACTGGTTTTTCACTTCGTGTTTAGTTGTTGTGTTCATATTTTTTTCTATTTTTTAACAGCTGTCACTTAGCCCGTTTCGCATATGGTTTGCAGTGAAATGTCACTTTTGACAGTTCACTCGTTTGCAACGGTGTATTGCAAGCAAAGCGCGCCACAACCCGGCAAATGTGGGCTAAAAGCATTGCCAGCAAAATTGTATGCAATGACAGTGTGACAGCCCGTTTAGATGCACCTGCTGCAGTCGCCGCAGCAACAAAATCAACTGCTTGCCACAATGCATACTCGTCACTTAAACATGCTGAATTTGCTGCGAGAAAAAAGTATGTGTTTATATATAACGATGTCAGCAATAACTGGTAACAACTCCTCTGCGCCGAATTGCAGCTACCCAGCCAATATGCGGCAGCCCCAACGACGGACCGACAGGCCAAGCCGAACAAGCTCACTCACTCACTCACTGACAGCATAAAATGTGGCAAAAGTAAATCACCAACAAACTGCTGTGCTGTGCAGCGCTTCAAATACATTTTACCAACTTTGTTTTGTACCCCGGCATGGCTGACTGTTTCGTATTTATATTTGTTGTATTTGTGTTCGTGTCATCCACATTTCAGTCTTTACGGACAGTTAGTTGTTGCAATCAAAAATATTTCAATTTATGGCTTTACATAAAATTCGAAAAGTAAAAATTATATGCTTTAGTGATAAAATAGTTGCAAATTGGGGCATACACAAAGTGGTGCAAAAGTGAAACGAGCTTGCCCTTACTTATATATTGCCACTTTGTTTGTATTTAATATGTTGCAATGGGGACAGAGTGTGTGTTTATCCATATTTTGCATTTTGCTTGTAAAAATTTTATACTTTTGTGAATCAGTGTCAAAACTGAGTAGTTGTTAAGTCAATACCATGACTGTCATAAGCTGAAAATACTTTCGTATTTTTACCTGGAATTTCAAGGCAACTTGTGCAGTAATATTGCGCAAATCAAAATAATTTTTAAAGCATGACACTAGCAGATACTCCAAATTGATTTTCAGTGTTGTTGGTTTATGGCAAATTTAACAAATTTAAATATGTTTGAGGTTAAGTTGCAATGTTATGATAGACTACAGCGTAACTAGCCTCCCAATTCCAAATATTAAGTGAAGGTAAATTATCTAAATTCAATAATTATTAATTAGGATATTATGTTCAGATAAGTTTTGACTCGGACTGACAAAAACTTCTTTTTCAAGTATTTTGATACAAGTCTTTGCTATCGCCTTCAAAATAGGCTCCTGTATCTTCAACAAATTTTGGTTTTTTCGGTTTCTCTTAAATTTTGAAGCGCCATTCGCTGGGTTGTCTGAGTTTCGATGTCATATGAATAAATCTTGTCACCGATAATGATGCGCTCGTTGCGCTATCTTGCCAAGCATCTCTTTGGCACTATCTACTCGACGTCGTTTTTGAAAAAAATTTTGTGGTACGAGTTGGGAACATTTACGTTTCATATCCAAAACATTAACCAAAATGGGTTCAGTTGTTCCATAAGAGATATTGAGATCTTCTGCTGTATTTCTGATGCCAAAAATTCGATTTTAAGCACTGTTTCTTAAAATTTTCGGTATTATCTACATTATAAAACAAAATTTGTAATTTTTTAAAATTCTTTAATTTTTATTTTATTTTTTATATTATTATTTTTTTGTAATTTTTTATTTTTTTATTTTTTATTTAATTTTTTATACTATTTTTTATGTTATAATTTTTTTCGTAAATTATTTTATATCATTTTAAAAATTATTTTTTATTTTTTGTTTAACTTTTTTATTTTTTTATGTTTTTAGATTTTTATTTTTTTTTAATTTTATTTTTTTATTTTTTAATCTTTTTTTACAATTTTTTTTTTATTTTTTTTTTTAATTTGTAAAATTTTTTTTGTAATGTTTTTTTTTATGTTTTGTTTTGTATATTTATTTTTTATAAAAATCGCCAGACTTGGTTGCGCCAATAGAGGAAAGTTTTCTATTGATACGGTTTGCACTTAATCCGAGTCAACTCTGATCTGATGGTTTATATAGTAAGTAGATCATAAGAAATTAAAAATTTCCTAGTGTTATCTGCAAGCTTTGAAAGTATTTATATTTGTTTGGATGAGATTAGATGATATGAAGCTTTTCTCCTTAACTGCCACGCTTTCACGTGAAAAGTCATAACATCTTTGTCTCATTCTTTATGGCTTCGAATTCACCTAGCCTTTGCTCTCTGTGATCTCTGTGGTTTAAGACGTTTAGTGTGGGTACTTAACCGTACTAAATCTGACTCCATCGATTGACAGACAATAAGCCAGTTGAAAGGCATTTTAATGCTTTGCGAAATTCTCTATTCCTTAAGCAAGCTGAGTAGAGAGCTGTAATCTGGATTAGAAAGCTGTAATCTAGAACTCTTACTTACCACTGAGTTTTATGACGACTTCAATAATCTAAGACCTTTACGATAATTTCAGTACTACGAACTTTCATCATCAATTGAAAGCTTTCTTTTAGGAATGACTTAAAACATTTTTCCTAGTCGGATCTTCAATTTTTCAATTTTTATTTTAACAGCAGCTGAATTCAGGAATTCTTCGTCTGTAGCTAGTTTAGAGTAGATTATATTCAAACAACAAGGTTATCTTCATTTGCTATCTGCAGTCAAATGATCCTACTCTACAGTAACATCTTTGCAAAAGCATGAGTTTATTAGTACTTTTAGCTTCGCGGCTGCTTTTATGTTCGTTTGAACCCCTTTTAGCGACTTTTTTTTCCTAAGATTTAGAAACATCCTAATTAGCCTCGAATCTTGTTTAACCCATTCGTCTGCTCTACTATTCATTGCTACGTGACATTGTTGTTTTTGTGGAACTGATTATAGGCCACTTTGCGGGCGGATCACTTTAAACGCCCCGCTTTGGCGAAAAAACTTGCAAATTATCGGTTACCTCATGAGTTTGGGGTGTTTCGAGAAGGCTGCGCTTAAGACAACTTAGGGGCACAGACGTCATCTGCGAAAGCGCCTACTTTTACCGCCAAACCAGGTGCTTATTATGCTTCAAAATACTGCAAACCAACAACAACAATGCGTGTGTTGTTTTGCGTTTGCCGGTTGGCGGTTGTCGGCGACGTAGCTGGCGGCACCGGCGCACGGTGTGTGCCTCCGTTTAAATATAATTTACCATAATTTTCAACAGAAGAAGATAATAACAACAAATTTCGCGCAACATGCGTTCATTACACAAATACATACGCAGACTTGTTGCTTGTGCTGTTGTTATTATTATGAACGCTGTCGCTTTGGCAATGTGTTGCTTGTCCCGGCCGCTGCGCTGCGCTGCGCCAAACAATAATAATATTGGCCAATATGCCAAGCGTAACCTGTAATTTGGCTAAATGATCGAAAATGATGTTCTGCAAATGATCCTTTGTCTTTGCGAGACGCGCTACTCAAAAAACTCAAACGGCGAGCGATCATCACAATTCAAACATTTCGTCGAAGGATGTTTGGAAAAAATATATTGAAATATATTGCTGTGCTTGCTGATCAGTGTTGAGAGAGAGACAGGGCGTGAAGTGGCAATGCGGCAAATAAAATTGCATGCGCAGTCGAACAAGCTTAAAGTGCGGAAATAAAATATTAGCTGACATGAAACATGAGTGCGCGTTGTTCCGCAAACGCGCGTTCGCTGGCGGCAAGATCGGTCAGTAATGATCGACGCGTTCAGTAAGGCTACGGGGCTATGCAGTTGTATGAATGTGTGAGCAGTGTAATTGGTGCTGAGCTTGTGTTGTTGTAAAATTGTTTTTGTAGTTGTTGTAGAAGTGTTTTTGTTGTTTTTGTAGAAGTGTTTTTGCTGTTGTTGCACATGTCATTTTGTTTGTTGTACACAAGTTTTTTTTTATTATTATTGTTGTTGTTGTAGAAGTGTTCTTGTTGCTTTTGACTCTCTTTTTGTTGTTTTATAAGTTGTTCTTATTTGAGAAATTTTTATTGTAGTAGTAATCATTTGTTGTTGTTTTTTGAAATTTTGTTGTTGTTGTTGTATAAACATTTCTTATTGTCGTTGCTTTATTGCTGTCGTATATGAATTTGTTGTTGTTGTTGCATATGAATTTGTTGTTTTTGCATACTTTCTTGTTGTTGTTGTATTATCTTTTGTGGTTGTTGTGCGTTTTTGTGTTGCTTTGCAACTTTTTGTTGTTTTTTTTATTTATTTGTTTGGAGGTTATGTAGCGCATTTGCTAATTGGGGCGTATAATCGCTTTCAACGCGCTCGAAAGCAATAATTTGTAGGCCATTGATGTACCTCACTTACATACAGACCTCTAGTCATGTTTAAGGTCTGGTATAACAGAGAAAATTTTAACATTTTCATAAGCCTTTAAAGTGATGACGTCAATTATGCTTATTATGTCGAGCGCTAAGTATCAGATGATCGATCACAAATTGCATTAGGTTGTTATTTTTTGTTTTTATTTTTATTACTATTGAGCGGATCGCAAGTTAGCGCACAGCTGCAGCGCTGCATTTATCGAACGCGGTCCACCATTTTAGCCAATTCTGGGTAACGCGGGGCAATTTTTTTTAGTATGTAGTTAGTGTTGTTGTCAGCGCGTATCGATTATTTAATTGTTATATGTTGCTTGCCACAAACGCTTTGGGTTCAACAACTTTCTGCGCGTAAATAACCACGCCGGTGTTGATCTCTCAACACTTTGCAGTCATAGCAATCATCAACATTTCCGCCGCGTGGCAAATGCTTTGAAGCGCTTGAATATATACATAGTTATATATGTGTCTTATTTTGCTACCAGACTAGCAAAGCTGTTGAGTTATAAACCGTGTAGAAATGAGATTTTCAACCGATTTCTAATCACACACACACACACATACACGTACAAAGAGTTGTAATTGATTACACCATAGCATCATTAGTGTGTGCATATGCGCCCGTCAACGACTCAACTCAAGCGAAAATCAGTTGAAGATAGATGAGAAAAAAAGGAAGTCTACAAAAATATTTTTTTTTGCTTTTTTTTCTTTTTTGTAATTTCTCTATAATTTTGCTGCTTGTATTTATCATTACTAATGCTTTGGCTACTTGTATCGGTCATCTACGCTTCATAGTTATGCCATGAATTAATCGTCGACAAGTGGTGTAGTGTGGAAAAAATATATGCGATTCGCTACACCGAAAGCAAACGCTTGGCCCCGCATGCTAGTAGCATTACTAAGCATGAATGATTAGCTAATCGCGTACACCGTTGAGCGTGCGCAAGCGCAGTGGCAAGCTAAGACAGCTGTGTTGACCAGCCGTCGACGGATAGATACGTTCACTGCAACCCTGTATGCATGTGTTCTGCGCAAAAGTGTCGCATTTATTGGCAGCTAACTCTCGCTAGTCAAATATTGTGCTTGCTTGACATTTAAAACGCTTGCCCAAATAGTAGCACCAAGCAAAACTCCTAAATAATCATAAAAATCAGAAAGCAGATTCATAAGTAATTATGCGGCTATCAAGGTTAAAGGCTTTGAAGTCTATTTTGCTATGGTTTTGTGCAAGCAAATCGATCAGATGCTGTGGTCATGTTTAGAAGCAAGCACTGTCTTGTAATGAGTAGAGTGCTATAAAATTGAATAGTTTGCAAATATTAATAATACGGTTGAACGGGTTGAAGTATTCCAGCTGTGGATGTGGGCGCAACGAAAAGCTGATTGACAGCTAAAATAAATATGGATGCCGTGTCGTTTTATGATTATCACTTGAATCGTGAAATAAAAAGGAAAATACGAATTTTAATGGAAATGTGATAGAAGTGCTCTTCCAATTCACTTTTTTTTTATAAAAATAAATATTTTGTCTGATAAATAAGTAATAAAGAGAGCAGCAGCATTATAAATTTTCGGTCTAGGCAAGGCAATGGAAATTGCAAGTAATTACAGCCGAAGTTTGTGAACGGAAACGTAATAACGAGGTCGATACCATTGACAATAAAGAAGAAGAACCATTGACATTGAGGCTGCTCAGGATTGCGTCTCATCGCTGCCATGAGCGTAACGCACAGGAGGCAAAGCCGAAACTACGCTTTAAAATCACAAAACGAAAGATGCACACTTCAATTTAGATATATAGCTTCCCCTGTCTTCACAACCAAAATACTGGATGCTAGAAATTAAGTTCAAAATTTAATGAAAAGCAAATCTTGAGAAACACTGGGAGAAAGTATGTACGAGGTTTGACAATTAAGTAATGAGACTGATTTTATTGCCGCACTTGTGGTAAACCTGTGACTTTGAAATTCTCTTTCTCTTTTTTAGGCATCCCTCCCCTCTCCATTGATATATGTACCATCGCTCTAGCTTGTTTAGTTCGCCTGCTGCGTCAAGTTGAGTAGACGTGTGTTTGTGGTGCTCGTCACGAAAATGGAAAAACGAAATCAAGAGCAACGCGTCGCGATAAAATTTTGCACCAGATTGGGCGAAACAGCTTCGGAAACGAACGCTAAAATTGTAAGAGTGTATGGTGATAGTGCTCTTAGCCGTGAACAGGACCCGGAAACCAAACGCCAAAGCTCACAATGGCTGTCTCCGCGCGCCTCCCGCCCGAAAAAAACTCGCATGAGCAAGTAGAAGGTGAAAACGATGATTATTGCCTCTTTTGATAGCCGTGGAATCGTCCACAAAGAATTCGTTCCACCGCGGAAAACTGTGAATCAAGTCTACTATTGTCAAGTACTTGAAAGATTGCGAAAACGAGTCAACAGGGTGCGACATCGCTCGTAACTTTATCCTTCATCACGACAACGCGCCGTGCCACACCGCCCTCAGCGTGTCCCAGTATTTGGCCTTTAAAGGGATCGCCGTGCTTCAACAGCCGCCTTATTCGCGCGACATGTCACCCGGGGCCTTTTTTTTGTTTCCTAAAACAAAATCGGTGGTCAAAGGAACCCATTTTGAGTCGATTACGGACATCCAGGCGGCCGTGACGAGGATACTCGCGGACATCCCAGTCGAAGCGTTCCAGAAATGTTACAAAGCATGAAAAACGCTCTGGAATCGCTGTAGAGCTACCCAAGGGGACTACTTTGAAGGGGAGGGAGAATTGTAGAATAATTTTCAAATATACGGTTTTTATGGAATCAGTCTCATTACTTAATTGTCATACCTCGTAGACCTATTATACAATATACAGGAAAATATGGGAAAAAACATGGGGCTGATTCCCTACTACAGGAATAATAGCTTGTAGTTCTTTTATACCTGTAGTTTGTCTTCAGACCAGTATAAAAATTATTTGTAATTGAATTGACAAACACATTTTGAGTATTACTTAGGGGTTTACATGAGTTTATGGCTTTTTTTATTGTCTTATTAAATTCTACAACAGCTCTACAATATTGTCATAAATTTTTAAGTTGATTAGAGTAATAGTTTCAGGGATACCGCCTTGAGAACTTGTCCGAAACAACCGATCAATCGAGCGAATATCGTGCCAAAAGAGAGCCGAGATCAAAAAATCGCGCCAAAGTCGCTCAAAAATCAAGGTCATGTTGACTGTTTTCTTCGATTATCGTGGTGTTGTGCAATATGAATTCCTTCCAACCGGTCAAACAGTCAACAAGGAATACTATTTGAACGTTATGCGTCGTTTGCGTAACGCTATCCGCCTAAAAAGGCCGGAATTGTGGAAAGACAATTCTTGGTTTTTACACCACGATAACGCACCATCCCATACTGCCTTCGTAATTCGTGATCATTTCGCCAAAAACTCAACCCATATCGTTCCGCAACCACCGTATTCACCTGATCTGGCGCCGTGCGACTTTTGGCTGTTCACCAAGCTCAAAAGACCGCTCCGGGGACACCGTTTTTATACGATAGAGGAGATTCAAGCCGCAGCGAAGACGGAACTGAAGGCCATCCCGGAATGTGACTACAACCAGTGTTTCGAAGATTGGAAAATCCGTTGGCATAAGTGCATTGCATCGGGAGGGGATTACTTTGAAAGGGATGAAACAGTAGTATACTATAAAAATAATATGAGGACTGTGTTCATTTACTCAAATAAGAAAGTAATACTTACCTAATATTTATAAAATAGCCACTTTCTTAAAAATGCCAATTTTTAACGGTTTACGACCAAATAACTCTAATACAATATTTATAAAATAGTTAGCCCAGTACCGCTTGCTAGAGCTGCGTAACGCCAAAAATTTTCAACAAAAAATGTCTGTGTAATCTCAACCGACAATTAACTGCAATTCAACCGTCAATTTAACCGCAACACGAGCGTTTTCGAAATTCAAAAGAGACCCTTTAAACGACGATGTGTTAGCGTACAATATAATGTGTGTATACGCGTGTGTGTGTCTATGTAATAAGCAACAAATAAAAACAAATCATTAAAATGCACAAAGGGCAACTAATCAACGCATTTATGCTCAATTTTTCTTACTATTCAACAAATAGTGGATAATTGTTAGAAAAAACGCAAGCGTCAAGTAGCCGACAAAAGAAAGAGTAGGCAAAACAGATGGGCACACAGACAGATTGACAACGCGCCTGATGTTGGCTTGGATGTTGATGAAGAGAAGCCCACTTTGCGGCTAATAGTAGAAACAATGGAAACACGCGTTCCATTTCAACAACTCATCAACAGACGATTAATTTCATGAATTGACCACCTTTTTGGGCTGTCATTGCCTACCAATCGCCTACCGAAAACTAGTGAGTTCGTGGAGGACTGCGTACTTGAATAAATGGGTTATTTAGTGAATATGAAATATATATGCATGTATGTATGTGTCTATGTGGTAGCGACGGCATTACTTTGATATAACCATACTTCCATGGCACACATTGCCACCGGGGGTCGCCGCAGCTACACCGTCGGCACTTCTATTTGTTCATGATTGTTGTTGCTGTTGCTTTGTTTAATAATATTGCATATTTTATTGCCTTTTCATTTGGTCTACACAAATTTCTTAACTACCGCACAACGCCTACGCCCGCAACTCGTTACTTCCTTGCAGCATGATGACTTGGCGTTAAGCGGCAAGCGGGCGTTGGAAATAATATATTTGTATAGATTGGGAAGGAAAGAGGCGTTAACGCTGGCGCTATCGGTAAGAAGGAGGAAAAAATGCTTAAATATTGTATAAAGATACGCTGCGGAGACAAGTTGCAAGTCATCACCAGTGTTCAAGTAGCAAGTACAACTCTGTTTCGATTACAGTAAATAAAAAATAGCTGATAGCTACATGACAACAACAACAAAAAATACAATGACTATAACTCAAAACGCTTTTTTAGCATTTAACGGCGCGCAGGTGAGCGGTAGCTAAGCGCTACACGAGCGTGCAACCGCTTTTAACCGCAATCGTGCCGTCGGTAAGCGGCAAAGCACAGCACCACAAGGTGTTGGGCTTAGCTTAGCTTACCACTTGCAGCACGCCCGCCGCTGCTGCATTTCAGAGAAGTTAATTAGCTGTGTTTATTGTTGTTGTTGTTTAATATTTTCATTTAAGTTGAAATTTTACTTAAAGTCATGCAAATATTTTCGGAGGAAGTAGAAAAGCGTGAAATTGAAAAAAAAACAAATCATGTCAGGTTCTATTAAATCCACACGCCGCACCAAAACTTTGCTAACAGACTTTTTTCCGTAGCGATAGATTTAAATGAAATTTGATTAGCCCGGCGCTGATTGAACGGCTTTCGTTCGAAGCTGTGTGTGTTTCTTCACTAATACAGTGTGTTACAAAACTTTTACATCAAACGGTCTCCATTGGACCAATCGTCGTTTAGTTTTTGAGATATCGATCTGAAATTTTGCAGACGTCATTTTCTCCAGAAGAAACTGCTCACTTGTCGGAATCGCTTATATCGAACCAGTAGAAGATATAGCTGCCATATAAACTGATCAATCTTTATCAAGTCTAGTGTGGAAAACTTTTTTACTTGGCAGGTTATCTTCACGAAATTTGGCAGATATTATTATCTGAGGTAGCGCTACAATCTCCGTAAAAATTGTTGAGATCAGATCATTCCACCGCAATGCTGCCATACAAACTGATCAATCTTAATCAAGTCTACTGTGGAAAACTTTTTTATTTGGCAAGTTATCTTCACAAAATTTAGCGTATATTATAGTCGAAGGCAGCGCTAACAACTTCGAACATATTGCTCAAATCCGAACACTATAGGACATAGCTTTGGTATAAATAAATCGATCAAAATCGGGATAAAGATATTTTTGTATCTTCCTATGAAGATATGAAGGGTATTGAAACAACGTTGCCAGCGAAGTTACCGTTTCAAATTCAATTTCGAGGCAATCAGTAGAAAAATGTGTGTTCTGCACTGAGTTTTTGAGAAAGCTTTAGCTATAAATGAAACCAAAACGAATTTTAAATAAAATTTAAAACATCCTTATAGTTGTTGTTGTTGTAGTTAACCTTCTCCGCAGCTTTGAAAATCACGATTAACATTGAAAAACTCGATATACACAAAATTCACTACGAAAAACAGCGCCACCTAGCGGAATATACTATTTTAGACTATCAAATACTCAGAACCGATTTTAGATTTACTAAAAACTGTGAATCTTACAGCCTCAAAATCTTATTTGCTATAAATTCCAAATTTTCTATTCAACCTTAGCCTAATGACATTTGATTTCAAGCTAGGAGCTAAAGTATCGTCATGCAAAGATACCATAATTTGGGTTCAGTATATTAGTGAAAAATAAACTTTCGTAAAGAACACTAAAATACTCCCGATATCTCTGAAAAACAAGCTTAGAGCTTTGAAAATCATATTACTTTCCAATGCTGAGCACCAATTTGCTTCACACTGAAATATTTCTTACGGCACATTTTTTTTGCACACACACTGTTCCACAAACAACAAACAATAATCATAAAAGTACCAACATACAACAATGGGCAACTAATGGACCAACCAAAATCAAATCATAAAAGTATCCAACCAATAGATCAAATGCCAAAATAAACCAAACAGACCAATCGGAAAACCGCTAACCAAAAGCGCCAGCTAAACAAAACACGGCGAACCACCAAAATCAACCAATCAATGAAAATAACAAAGCAGGGCAAGTGCGGAGCATGATACAAGCAACAACTAGTATGTAACAAACAATGCCGAAACAACAAAGAGGCGCCGAAAAACATGTGCAACCAAAAATGCCGGAGTACAATTGGAGGAAAAAAAATCACATTGGCGTTAGATGAGTTTTCAGTTTACAATTACAGCGCTCACAGTTGCGCATAGTTTTGATAACTTTTCACCACAAGCGCACAACAACTTGCAACACTGCGTGGCGTCTGTTGTGTAAGGGTCATACAAAATTTTATTTTCCTGCGTGTTCATTTAGTTACATTCATGAATTGCCATTTGGTGGCCCCGGCCTTTCGACTCACCGCCGCCGCACTGAACAAAAGAAAAATCGCCGAATCATCGAAACTTAATTTTGAAACAATTGAGTTTTTCGATTGCCTTGTCTAATGAACAGTTGGTTTTTGTTTTTTTTTTTTTTTTTGTTTTTGTGCCAGGCGCCAATTTTCCATATCACACAGCATCCATCGTATTGTCTTATTATGATCGTTTATGGATGTGGATATACATATATGCTGCTTTCGGCGCTGAAATCAATGATTCCGAATGCTGGTTATTTCCTCAAGTAACTTGGATAGCTATTACCCCTCGGGAAAAAGAGGGTTTAGAAGGATTATCTAAAGTGAAAATTGAATTTTTGGCCGACATTTTTACAAATCAATGAAAACTAGAGTGAAAATTTCGCGATTTTTTTTCAAATAGTTGTTGTCGAAAAAAATCCTTCATCTTAGTCTTTAAGAATTGTAGCTTTAAGACTTGTGTAAAATTTCATGGAGATCGGTTAGGAAGTTCCCGAGAAATCTTGCCAAGCGACTTTAAAATTACAGTTTCGAGAAAAACGCGTTTAAAGACGGCGCAAGGCTGTATCTCCGATTACTCGGATAAACTTGAAAATTTAGGACAATATTCTAGAGGTATTGTAGAATTTAATAACACAATAAAAAAATCGATTTTTTGAAACCCGAAACCCATGTAACTCCTTAAATTAGTATTACTTCTTTATTTGAGTAAATGGTCTATACAGGGACTATTATGTATATATTTTGGAACTTCAATTCTATTACATTTTATTTTGATGTGTTTTGACTTTTTTTTTCATAGGACATCAGTTTTGTCGGAAATAATTTTCCTTATATTCTCTTTCAAACTCTCTTTTCTTTCAATGGGTTTTATAAGTATACTATGTATTTTTTTATGTTTTATGAAAAAAATTGAAGATATCTAGTTCCAATTTAGAGAAAATATTTTCAACGTCATTCTCTATCGCGTCCATTTTTTTTGTTGTGTTAAAATCTTCCTTTTTTTCTACGAAAAGTTGTCGAAAGAGAAGGGTCAAAATCGATACTTTTTGCTCAAACCGCCGGCATTTTATCAAATTAAAAAAAAAATCACCATAGCGCGATAGCCACTTTCCTACAGATTAATAATTTTTTACGATTACGACCGCAATCGAGGACATCGTACAGGACCTTTGTTTATGTGTCATTTCAACAATTTGTTTAACTATTATACACCCAATCAATCAACACAAAAAAATCATTTTGTATTCGTCATGAATGTATTTATTTATAAAAAAACAACCGGACGGATTAGTTAATTTTAACATTAAAAAAAAAATCGCGAAAATCAGTTATTTTTCGGAGGGTCACGCTGAGACCTAGGAGTTTATTCGGACAAAAAAAATCTCGAAAATAATTTTTTTTTTTGGTTTCATTTATCGAGCAGACAGGGATCACTGAAGCGGTGGACGCTCTTGTTTTTGAGTTCATGGGGATCGCATTTAATTTCAAAAATATTTCATTGTTTCCTTCCAAAATTTTACTGTGTTATTAAAATATTAGTATAAATATTACATTTTAAATCAATTGCTGTAAAAGTTTTCTTTTTTTTTTAATTCCGGAAATCTGATTTTTGAACCATGTTTGTTGTTGAGTTAATTGCAATCTGATATACATTTAGGTCCGTTGATAACTGTCTCAAAATTATATTAAATTTGTTTGAAGTAATATTATAATTTACTGGGTCTTGCTGTTTTTAAAACTTGAGTTCAAGTACAAGAAATTTCAGAATCGTTTCTTCGATTTCATTTATATAAACGGGAAAATTACTTCTTAATGCAAACATTATTTAAGGGGGTATTCTAGTCTAGAAATTTAAAAACAATCGAAATTTTTTTTTTTATATTTTCAAAGTTTAACTATTCAAGAATAACTATATACAAGAGGATTTTAGAAAATTCAAATTATTTTCGGAGATATAGGCATCCAAACCGGTTCAGCCGGAACGCAAAACTTTAAACGCGTTTTTCTCAAAACTGACTTTTTGGGAACGATACCCATGGTTTCTCAGGTTCTACTGGACCGATTTACTTGAAATTTTCATAGAGTCTTCTTTATAGGCTTGTCTATGGTTGGAACTAGCCACATCCCCAAATTTTTATTTTTATTATTTTTAAAAAATTCGAAATAATCAGAAAAAGTGCTCCAAAAAAACTTTTTTTTTAACAGTCGCCATTTTGTGAAAATTTTTTCCCCACTTTTCCGTAGTTCCGGCCATTGCGACATTATTCTAGATTAATAATCTGTTTGTTTTTTTTTTTTTTTTGGTTTCAGATAACTAGGAGGATGGAAATCATTGGTATGGTCACGTGGAAATTTTTAGAGACCCCCCACTTCGTCAGCTCATAATTTTTGAAATTTTTTACTTTTTTCAGTTTTTAATTTTTTTCTTTACTTTTCTAAAATTAACAAATAACTAATAAAAAAAAATGGATATTAAAAATATTAATTTCCTTTTTTTACGACACTTTAAAAATTATGTGAAATTCATGCTTCTACACTAGAATACCCCCTTAAATATATCATATAATATTGTATCCTATCCAATAGTCCAATATGCAGAAGCAAGAATGTATACAAAAAAAAAATAAGTTGAAGTTTGATTAGAAATTCGAAAAGACTTTCGACTGCCAAATATATATTGGGTAAATCGAAATTTCCTTTTTTTATACAAAAATTTCAAAATATAGCGAATTTCTTCATTATTTTGACTCATTTTTGAACAGCTGTAATTTTTTTCAATTTCCTCGAACGATTGCAACGAAATCTATTGACAAAATACGAAATGACTTTTTCGACTACCAATATTATAATATTTATACACTTAAGTGTAATAATACTAAATTTTACAATAACAAAACTAATTCGACAAAAAATTCTGTAAAACGTGCCAAAATATTTTCATCACCTCATACAGATTGCTGGTACATTTAAAAAAATATTAAAAAAGTTAAAAACGATAATGAAATATAGCTGTGTTGAAAGCTCAGGCAACAGTCGTGCTACAATAAATCAGCAACCAAACGTTTTCTGTATCATTAACATATCCAGTCGACGGTTATAGCGTTTTTTCCACATTTATCGGCCTACAAGTGTTTTTACATTTTTATTAGCATTTTTTCTGTTTTCTTTTGTTTTTTTTGTGGCTTTGTTAAAGTCTGCTACCACCAACGTATGGTCGAGCGCCCATATTAACTGCTTGACTGGAAGTTTATTTGCTCCATTTACGTCGCATATTAATCCCAAAAGACATCAGTCTAATGTATTTAGCAAGAAAAGCAAACAAGCCACAAAACCTTTAAGAAAAAAAAAAAAAACAAATCAAAATAATATAAAAACGATTCAAAAGAAATCAACACTCGGCAGCAACAATAACAACACCGCACACGAATAATTGCCAGAAAATTAAGCCAGAAATGGTGCGTGTTGAAGCGGCAACACACAGATGACAACAACTATGCGCCACCGGCGACCTGGCGCCAACATTCAGCGATCAATGATCGTTGGCGCTGATCGTTATGGCGCATTACATGTGTGCATATGCTTATATATGTGAGGGAAAAAAGTTTAAAGTTCAAGTCAAGCGGCTCAGTGGCGCATGCGCCAACGATTTCCCTTTCCTTTTCAAATGAAAAAACATTAAAAATAGTTTTTTTTTTTAAGTTATGCATAAAAATGAGCTGTGTTTGTCGAAAAATTGCACATTAACAAGTTTGACGCCAGTTTTGTCATTTGTCAACAGCGTCACTCACGTTTTCTTCATGCCATATCTGCCATACGCTGTTTGTTTTTCTTTTGCTAATCACTTGCGGCGGCAATTTGTATTATTTGCTGTTGTCGCTAGCTTAGATTATGAGTCTGTGCTGCTGCGGCTAAGCTGTGGAGCAATTCTAAGCGCTTTTCGTGTGGGTGTTTTGAAGTCGTTTCTGCATTTTATTTTGTCTCATTTAAGCTCGTTTTTATTTTTTGTTTATGTTATTTTTGTTTGTCAATATGTCGTGGGAGTTTCGCAATGGCTTTTTTTATGTGCTATGTTTTGATGTTATGCATGTGTAGCGTAGCTTAGACGCCGCACATCCGTCGTCTCGTAAAAATGTAGCAGGATGTTGTCTTATGATAAATGTCCCGGTGCGTCTTTCCAAATAATTTGGCTTCAGTTTATTCGCTTTATTGCCATCTGTGGCAAATTTGGTATTTTAAATGTCAGATAAAACGGTTGAACGGAAGCTTTTTGCTTTCATTAAATGTCTGTTAAGTTGCGCATAATGCTTTTGAGCGTCAATTGGTGTTTTATAATTTTCGATGATACTGACGAAAAAGTAGTTTCATGTGGGGGTTTGTTTAAGGGCACTTACAACTCATAAGGTTGAGTATTTTATGTTTCAGCAGATTTTGTATGTGTTTGCATAATGCTTTTCGTAGTTGTGAGAACTCAGTTAAGTTTTGTAAGCAATATTCTTCACAAATAAGGTGATTCTTAGTGATGTATTATGCAAAGGTATGATCCAAAGTGCTTAACTTGAGGGTGAAAGTATAAAATGAGCAGTGAACTATACGAGCCAAATAGTTTAAGAGGTTTCCTACTGCGATTTTCGGATTTTTTCCACAAACACTCTAGGAATGTTGTGCTCATAAATTACTTTGAAGTTGCCGAGACTTTGAAGGAAGCTAATTATAGTTATTATCTGAACGGATTAGAGTTAGAGAGACACTAATAGATAAATCAAGGATCTATATCTATATTTTGAAGTAACTAGGGACTGTCTCATTTCTTTAGAAATACAACAATACAATTTGACATTAAATCAGATTTAAGCAATCCAGAATAATTTTAAAGATTTTTTTTTTAAGGTAGGGTTATATTTATGGCTTGACTTCTAAAATACACACCATCAAAGATTTTTTCTTAAGGGGTTATATAGTAGCCACTTGGTAATTTCAAAACTATTTTGCAATTATGTATATATAGAAAGTGTAGTTTTTGCAAATATTATTTAATTTTTATTTGTATCATATTATTTGTTTCGTAGATATGAGCATTTTTGTATGAATACTTTAACTTAGTGTAATTGTTCCCCAAAAATTAAAATGTGTTTTTCTCGAAACATTCTTTCCAGAGTAGGTGAGGAAAATTCTCCGAAACGGGGGAAACGATCGAATTGAAATTTTCACACGACTTTCTTAGATATATTTGTAACTAATGATCGAAGGAAGAGTTTAGATAACATTTTCGCCTTTTTAAGCCTCGCCAAATGTACAATTTTTCACGATAACACTATTTTGGTTTTGGAAGCCCCACTTTTTTGTCACAAATCAAAATGTTTACTAGTTCATCGATCATTATCTGAATTTATTTATAGTAATGACACATTTTTTTGGTTTCAGAATTTGAGATAATGTTAGCAGAAAAATCGTTTTATCCTGCTTTCGGAGGTGTTTTTTGGAGATTTGATGTGGGATTCATTGAAGTGTTTTTTTTTTTTTTAATTAATTATAATATTATAATTATTAATCTGAGATCCTCACTGAGCAGCCTTTTAGTACATGGTTGATGTAGTAAGGAATAAAACGTTCCGTGAAACTCTCTTTAATGCTTCTAGACATTAGGTTGTCAAAAAAGTCTTGCGGTATTTTCGACATAGTAGTCATCAAACCGTTATAAACCATTTGAAGAAGTTTGGAGTCACTAAGAAGCTCGATGTATGGGTGCCACACTAATTGATTCAATAAAAATACCGCAAGACTTTTTTGACAACCAATTATATGTTCGAAACTACATAATTGTTGTATCAAGTGTACAATATAGTAAATACATCTCTTTGCAGCTGAACTTTTCGGGTTCAAATGTTTTTAGATTACAATCTCAGATACTCATTTTAATATGTTTCTCAAATATGTTTTTAATGTCTACTGAAGCCATAGACCGTTCAGAAACAACTAGCAGAAAGCTTAGAAAAGACGAAAAATCAAATCAGCTGATGAAACTAATGATTTATGCGAAATAAAGAGATTTGAAGCGACAAGAAGCGCTACCGTTATGGCAGACCCGAGACAAGTGCTGACGGCTAAGTTGCAACAGGCGACCTTTGAAACGGGCGAATAGATAAGAAAAAGAGATAAAGTACACACACATACACACTCGTACATTTATAATAGACTAACAAAGCCGAGATGGGTCGTAAAAGCACACAAACCGTTATCTGCCTCCAAATGAGTTCGAACAAAAGGTGAGCGCCGCGTAATTTTTATGAATATTTGTATGTATGTGCGTGACACACTCATGACTTACACCTGTACCGCCGCAACGGTCAAGCGCCTGTCTGCACGCTTACTTGTACCGATACCGTTAAGTGCGAGCACACACACGGAAATGAAACGACCGACCCGACCGGACCTTTATGCACACCGGCGGCGTTGCGACAATTTTACGCCGTTTGCGCATAATGCGATCATTAAAATGTTGAGGAAAGCCATTATTTGCGTTGCATGCTCAAGTGGATCGTTGTTTTTTCTTGCATTTGCTGTTGTTATTGCTTCGTGCGCCATTCGATTTCGGGCTGGATTTGAGTGAAAAGAACCCAGACCTTTTCTGGTGCCAAACTTGCACTTGCAGCGAGCGTATAAGAAGGCACTATACCCAGATAAGATAAAAGCGCCTGTAAAAAGGCAACAAATTGTAACTGTTAGCGAACGCTGAAACTTGGGGCAACAGCAGCGGCGGCAGTGTGGAGCACAGCGAAAAAATGCATAAAATCAAACTATAAAAGTCAAATGCATGCGACAAATCTGAGCTGGACGACACACAGCGGTAGTGCGATAAAATGGGAATATCACCAAAAACAACAACGACAACAACAAATAACTGCAACGCGATAGCAGAAGCCTAAAGAAGGTAAGACAAGGGCACCAATGTGACCAACCGTACCAAATTGCTCGTTAAATACAAGCCGAAAAAGGTAATTCAGCAACAAAAATAACAGCAAAACCCACCAACAACAAATACGAAACACCAGAAATAAATGCAAATCGCCTACAAATGACTCATAAAAATCATGTGGACAAATTATGGCCACTGTGTGGCATGTTTTCCGCTAACTAACTGTACATGTGTGTGTGTTCGTGTAGCTGCTGAACAGCAGCAATTTGTTGAAGACACCTACTGGCACTGGCTCTTGCGCGCTGCACCGCGTGTGTTGGCTTTGTGATATATATTTTTTATACATGTGTGTGTATTTGTGCGCCGGCGGTGTAGATCTAAGTACTCAAATTATTACAAAAACAAGTCAAAACGTTAATTTCTGCGGTACTGAAGCTATAATGTCCTTCATAGTTGCATTTCATAAGACTTGATCTTGCTTTTGATCGGTCAGTTTATATGACAGCTATATGCTATAGTGATCCGATCTGAACAACTTCTTCGGAAATTGGAATGCTGTTTTGGATAATAAACTTTGCCGAATTTCGTGAAGATTTCCTGTCAAATAAAAAATTTTTCCATACAAGGACTTGATTTTGATCGGTTAGTTTATATGACAGCTATATGCTATAGTGGCCCAATGTCGATAGTTTCGATAAATGAGTAGCCTCTTGAAGAGAAAAGAGTGTGTGCACAATTTCAGATTGATAACTCCAAAAACTGAGACGCAAGCGAATGTTGCAAAATTGACTCAGCTCGTCACACCAATTATTTTCGTATTTTTTGATAAGTTCCCCGACATTCTTGGCGTTCAAACCTTGTTCAGGGTATATGATAAATATAACTGCATATACATACATGTATGTATGTATGTGTTTAAGAAAGTCTGGAGCATTGCAGCCATCGCCGATAAATGTTGGTTATGCCACTGCATCCGTAAGATGCTTTGCAATCTGCTGCTGCTGCAGACAAGTGATGCCTTTTGATGTTTGTTTTTTTTGTTGCTGGTGACAATAGCAGACAGCGGTTTGCAGTCGTCAACTTTGTACGCGCCCTCGAAATACATATCTCGCCTTCCAACAGTCAACCACCAGTCAACGCGTGAGTGATGATGGCAAACATACTCACTTTCGAAAAATTTATATACATACATATGTAAATATGTATGTAGGTATGTCTATATGTATTTGAATGCGCATTGTCTAACACTTTTCTCTTGCACCCGCTGCGCTCTGCCTCCTTTGAGATCAAATTACAATTTCTCAGCTCATTTTCGCTTTCTTCTTGCGCTCCGTTGCAGAGCCCTTTTTGGGAATCAACAGATGTACTTTGAAATAGATTTTTTTAATATTATTTTGTGGGTTTATTTTTTTTGTTTTATTTTTTTTGTGTGTTTTTCTATTGAAGTGGTGACAATTCTTACCCCTTTACCGTTGAACTGTAACCACATACATACATGTCAACATTCGTCTTTGGTTTCATTTTCGTCTATGCTTGAATTTTTTTGCGCTCTAGATTTTCTTAGTTTTCGTTTTAAGGAAATTGTGAAAAATTTCATGAAGGCTGTGAAAGGTTCGTGAAATCAGAGTGAAGCGTGACGCATGCTACCGTTCTAAGTAGTTTCAGGGAAATTATTATCTGTGAGAGATTAAAGTGTGTATGTTAACGTTGCTGTTGTTGTGTTAGTTGATAACTCAGGCCTAGAATTTGTGTGATTTATGTCTTTAATTTATGGTGAATTTAAAATCCTTAATGATTCAGCGATATTAAATGAAATAAAATTATGAAAAAAAGCTTAGAAATTATTTTTAAAAGCTAGTCTTTAGGTTCTCCTTTGGCATAATTCTCATTTTTACACAAATTATCGAGAAACCTATTAACAAATCCTCGATTAATTGTTTGATTACAATATTAATTCAATTATACAGACTTCATAATTGAAAGAAAAAATTTTATAAAAAAAAAAACAATATATGTTTTATGCTAAAATGCATCTTTTGCTATTTTAGTGATAACTCCGCCCACTCCCTCTATAACTTTAACTCAATAAAATGTCAGTATTCGCTAAATATATATACATTAAAAGCATTAAATTTCACATCCAACATGACCCAGCACATTTTCTTATGAACTGTTGCCAAAATTGGAAATTAGACGTGGTACCGCCCACTTTTAGCTGTAATGCTCTATATCGAGAACTACTCGATCAATTTGAACTAAATTTAATATATCACATTTTACTGACATTCTGATGCTACAGTGTAAAAGTGAGCGAAATCGGACTACAACCAAGCCTACTTTCCTTATAGTACAGTTCTGAATTCCATTAGATTCTTTCACTCTCCAGAACACAATTCAAGAAGTAACTAATATACCATCGATCTAATGCCGTATTCAGCGGACTTGGCTCCGTGTGATTTTTTCTTGTTCTCGGAACCCAGTTGATCGAAGAGATAAAACTCAATTCGCTGAAGGAGCTGAAGGCCATCACAAAAAGTGCTTATAAAGAGTGTTTCGAGGACTGGAAAAATCGTTGTCATACTTTGAAGGCGACAAAGTAAATATTGATGAATCTGTGAGATATCTTTATGAGACTCAGTTAGCATTTTTCTCTGGTAATGATATGTGGCAATGTCAAAAAGATATTCAATCGAGTCAATACTACTACTAAGCTAGAGCTTCCCTATATCACAAATTAAAGACCTAAAATGATTTTTATAATGAAAGATATTTTCATAAATATTGCACTAATACAACTGGACGCAGTGCTTAATATTTATTCTTATACCATATATTAAGAAGTAATATGCACATAAATACAAATTAATTCATTTCATTCCAAAAACATACATTCTGCTGCCGCTAATACGTGTTTGAAACAATTTAAACACATACTTCATCCACACAAATGATCACCGATCGTCTAACACCCTTGTCAACATGTGTCTACAGAACACGCAAACTGTTTCATTATCTGCTATCACAAGCTAACAAAGCGAACATATGTTGCGGCTACCAATCAACATGTGTCTGCTGAGGGGAAATGACTGCTCGGCGGCCTGTCGCTCCATATCAATCAAAAAAATATTTCGAAATTATTAGGAAATCATTTAGCTGAAACAAATTGAAGAACAAATGTGAAATTTTTGAGCAGGTAGTTTGCCTCATCATCATATTGTATGGAAATATGTGTTTTTAATAAAATTAGGCTTTGAAAAGTCAATACTATTTACTTTTTAATATTATGCACGCCACAAACACGCGTTTGAAAGATTGCAGCAACGCAATTGAATCAGCATAACTATATATGTATATGTATGTATGTGTGAATGACGAGCGCCCAGTTTAATCCCAATCAACAAAGTGTTTAACAGCTTAAGAACAGACACGTTGACAGGTTACAGGCGCAATACAACATACACATCTAACGGGTGATTTTTTTGAGGTTAGGATTTTCATGCAGTAGTATTTGACAGATCACGTGGGATGTCAGACATGGTGTCAAAGAGAAAGATGCTCAGTATGCTTTGACATTTCATCATGAATAGACTTACTAACGAGCAACGCTTGCAAATCATTGAATTTTATTACCAAAATCAGTGTTCGGTTCGAAATGTGTTTCGCGTCCGTGTCCGATGAGCGATGAGGCTCATTTCTGGTTGAATGGCTACGTAAATAAGCAAAATTGCCGCATTTGGGGTGAAGAGCAACCAGAAGCCGTTCAAGAACTGCCCATGCATCCCGAAAAATGCACTGTTTGGTGTGGTTTGTACGCTGGTGGAATCATTGGACCGTATTTTTTCAAAGATGCTGTTGGACGCAACGTTACGGTGAATGGCGATCGCTATCGTTCGATGCTAACAAACTTTTTGTTGCCAAAAATGGAAGAACTGAACTTGGTTGACATGTGGTTTCAACAAGATGGCGCTACATGCCACACAGCTCGCGATTCTATGGCCATTTTGAGGGAAAACTTCGGACAACAATTCATCTCAAGAAATGGACCCGTAAGTTGGCCACCAAGATCATGCGATTTAACGCCTTTAGACTATTTTTTGTGGGGCTACGTCAAGTCTAAAGTCTACAGAAATAAGCCAGCAACTATTCCAGCTTTGGAAGACAACATTTCCGAAGAAATTCGGGCTATTCCGGCCGAAATGCTCGAAAAAGTTGCCCAAAATTGGACTTTCCGAATGGACCACCTAAGACGCAGCCGCGGTCAACATTTAAATGAAATTATCTTCAAAAAGTAAATGTCATGAACCAATCTAACGTTTCAAATAAAGAACCGATGAGATTTTGCAAATTTTATGCGTTTTTTTTTTTTAAAAAGTTATCAAGCTCTTAAAAAATCACCCTTTACATACACGTGTAACAATGCCCACTTATATGCATATGTGCCTCAGTATGTGCTGCATGCAGCGCTACTTGTCACCGGCAGCCGATATGATGACATAAGCATCGAACGCGCTGGCGTCGGCATTGGCCGCTTTGATGTGTCATTTGATACAGTTAAAGGATATCGAAAGCGACCGAACAGCGAGGGTAACATGCCTAAAACAATTGCGCTCCACAATGTGTTTGTTGCCTTCTCAGAGCAACACCTTCTTAGCGCTGTTGTGCAGTGACTGTAAAATCGCTTCACACTTTCCAAAAGCGTAATGCGACTGCCAGTCCGTCGAAGTTGTGTCTTTGAAATGAAAGTGACAAATTCCGAAAAATCACAGATGGAATGTGTAGCAGCAAGCAGCGACAGAAAATCATGCATGCTGCGGCCGCCGGTATGCGGTAACAACACGTCGTCTTTTGTATGTGTTGTTGTCTTAAGCTGTAGCTGTCACATGTTGTCAAGTTTAACATCTTCATTAAGTTGCAGTGACAAGTGGTAGGAGACAGCAACTTTAAAAATAAAAGAAACAAATTCGGTCAGTGCCAATTTGCCAGAAAACAAAGGGGTTTGTTAGTGCTTTTCGAAAATGTTTTTTGTTTCATTTGATGCAGAAATTTAGTAGTAGATGACTACTAGTTGCTTTCCGCCATATTCTAATTTTTTATGTCTTGCAATTGTTATATCTTATTATTTTTTATGTCTTTTAATTTTTTGTCTTGATATTTTTATGTCCTGACATATTATGTCATGCAATTTTTTTGTCTTGTCATTTTTATGTTTTGCCATTTTTTCGTTTGATTTTTTTATGTCCTAACATTTTTATGTCATGCAATTTTTTTGGTTTGATTTTTTTATGTCCTAACATTTTTATGCCATGCAATTTTTTTGTCTTGTCATTTTTATGTTTTGCCAGTTTTTGTGTTTTGATATTTTTGTGTCCTGACATCTTTATGTCTTGCCATTATTATCAATTTTTAATGTCCAGCCATTTTTTTTGTTCATCTATATTTAAGTTAATTTTATTTTGCAAATTTTTGAAAATACCTTATTTTAGATTAACCATTTTTTATAGCAGCCAACAACTTATTATTTTTTCTTTCATATTTATCATCTCATTGTCATTTAAATTTGAAACATTTATTAATTTTTTTTCGTGCCATAATTCATGTCTTACCATAATTCACGACTTGCTTTCAACAACTTTTACTTAACTCAAAATCTTTTCAATCTTATCAGAACTTGTAACATTTATTTATTTTGTGTCTTACCATAATTCATGTCTTACCATATTTTATGTCTTGCCATAATTTATTACTTACTTTTAATAGTTTTAGCCAAACTCAAACTCATTTTCGCATCTAAACGTGAAACATTTATTTTGTTATCTGTAAGCTTGGTTACCAAAACTAGTATTTGTAATTTTATGTTCGTGAAAGCTACTTGTCTTATACGTTACATGATTTAATATTTCACAAACACATACACATTTGTAATATTCTTTTATGCTGAAAAAAAGCATTTAAAGCGACCACTAACTATGAACACGCTGGTAGCTTGAAATGCTAAAGCAACGCTAAGCAGTAAAACAAAAGTGCATTTCAAAGAATTATGGAATTGTAATGGAAAATATTTAACTTTTTGGCCTTTCTAATCAATTAGTTGCATATAAATGACGGCTACAGCTACCGCCATATTCTCCACCTATTACCATCGCCAGCACAACAACTAGCTGACGTTGTGCCGACCAACAACGAGCAAGCAGTCAATAACCTAAACTCTCATTTCGCCGTTTCGCTTCATGACAGGCCGATCAGGCCACTCACACGGCAGCCGCTAAGCTTTTCAGCGCTCCTGTTGCGGCTGCTCCTGCTGCTGTGCTACTGATCGTTGTCGTTGATTGCCAAGCCAGCAACTGACAGACTGCAGTCATTTACTATTCACCTTTGTGTATATGTGTATGTGTGTGTGCTTTATTATGGTTACTATTTATTTTTTAACGCTTCATTGCTCACAGCGCTGGTTAGCTGACGGCAGCGACAGATATTGGCGGCAGCAAAGGTTAATAAATGAGCGAAAATAAAATAAAAGTGACGAGAATATAATGTGAAGGGCGCAAAAGTTGCACAAACGGAAGTTATGATGATGGTTGGACAGAAATATGGTCGTGTATGTGTGTGTGTTTTAAAAATGTGCTGAAAAAATGTGTTTGCATTTTAATTACTTTTTGCTTATAAATAAGCGTTAACGCCCCACAATATTGTGCAATTTTTTCTTTGCATACAAATTTTTATACTTTTAAAGAGTTTACTTAAAGCAAAAGAAGCAGATTGATAGGCGGTGATAAGCGAAGAGGCGCGCGTGTGTACTTTTCGAGAGACCAACTCAACCGCGCGCTGTAGCCTATTGTTCTTGCCTGCTAAGCGCATATAAGTAAATATTGCGCGCTTGCGACGCGCTAACATTTCTTAGAATTTCCAAACCGCTGCAATATTTACTTTCCACAAATTTTAACGCTTAAAATATTTTATGCATTTTTCTTTAACCATCACTCTAATTTGCTTCTATTTATGCGTTTATTTTTTACTTTAAGTAAATCGCATGTTTTGCTAATAAAGCAGTTTTTCATCTAACATGCAATAAAAGCAGAGTGGCTGTTAACTATCACGCGCGCGCTTATAGAAATAATAATAAAAATACTTAGAAATTGTTTGCAAACTATCACGCCACATTCACCCGCACACACACACAAACATGCATCTTCCATATACAACTAGCTACATCTCACGGTCACGGTTATCAATGGACACGCCTCAAGCACCGCGAAGGTGACTGCCAAGCGCTTAACAACAGCGCGTCACAAGCGGCTACCGCTGGCTATTATTACTGCAGCCAACTTGATTGCAGTTAACTTATTATTTGCACATTATTGTTGGCGCTGTTGTTTTTGTTATTGCACCCGTTTACTTGTCAGCAAATAGCTTTTGCAGCGCTCAAGCTCCCACCTTGTTACTTTGTGTTAATTATGTGCAGCTGCAGGGGTCATTGCGTCAGCGCGCGCGGCAACGTTTACCCTTTACATTGTTAACGCCGCGGCGCGTTGATAACAGAGCGCGCGCGGAAAGCGCGACGGCAATACAACTACGCGCCTAGTTTAAAGCGTATAAATTATCGCGCGCGCGCTTACATGTAAACGATTACACATATGTATGTATGCATGTAAGTTCATACGCGCTGTGTTACACTTTAACAAGCCCAACGCTCTCGGGCATTGTTTAACACGCACGACTTAACGCCTCTTGCGAAACAAGCCCGCGCGCAGCTCCTTCAATTATAAACATACTTATGCATCAACTGCGTTGTATGTGCGTTAAGTAGCCGGTCGCAGCATGCAATACACTGCGCGCATATTAGCGCGCTTTCCTGTTGCTACTCAGTATCAATCTAAGCCGCGACAACTGTATAGCCGCGTTGTTTCACCTGCTTAGCAGCGACGTACAAGTTAACACAATATTTTATGAACTTCTTCATAAATTCCATTCCCACATTATATGCTAGAAACATACAAACCGTTTGCATACTTTGGAGTCCTATTACAACCAAAGTGCAACTGCGCTAAACGCGCATCCGCTAAATTCTTAAGTGAGCGAAACACGCGCAACCATGTCTTCTCCCCCAAAACCAAATAGCTGCAGGTGAGCGCTACACGCGCAAACCCTTTTAGCTGACCAAGCATCTTTGGTCACGTAGGCCGGCTCAAGCATAGGTTAGCTTATAAATTTTAAAGTTAAGTTTTTCAGTTTTGTAATAAAGCTCAACAAAGCACATAGTGCTGCTTATAAAAACGCATAGTTTTATTTTTTATGTGGCGCCCGAGCAGGGACCGTGAGGAAAAAATAATAATATTTTTTATACTCGCGGACTAAACCTAAATAACATTTCGTACTCGGCCCCTTAGTACCTTTCGGAAAAAGGACGGGCAGTATCAACCCAGCCGAACGAAAAGCATAAGTTAATACAAATACATTGAACAAAAAGTGCGTGACGGGGAAATTTAGAATAAATTAAACAAGTGTAAAATAATACAACTATAAAAGAAAAGATTAATCAAATACAACCAATACAACAAATACAACTCCTGGAAGAAAGACTTAAGTTAATTCATCAAATACAACCAATACAACTACAAGAGGAAAGATTTAAGTTAATTCATCAAATACAACCAATACAACAAATACAACTCCTAGAAAAAGATTTAAATTAATTCATCAAGCACCAATACAACAAATACAACTACTAGAGGAAAGATTTAAACTAATCCAGCGAATACAACAAATACAACTACAAGAGGAAAGATTTAAATTAATTCATCAAATAGAACCAATACAACAAATACCACTACAAGGGGAGAAATCTAAATTAATCACACAAAGGAGGAAACACTATCAACACAGGAAAATGCAAATGATATTTATGTAAGTTTGATATTAAGATTATTAGTAAGTAAGGTTATGTGAAAGGAAATAATTATTGTTATAACAAAAGAAAAGATAACTTTGAAAAAAAAAAAAAAAAAAAATATATTTTTTTTTAAATAATCAGAAACAAGTGAACAAAATGAGTCAGGAAGAACAGATAGCATCGACATTGTCGAGATTAAATCTGCACTCATCCAGCACTAACGTTTCCCCTCCTAACATCCCTTCCACTTTCACTCCTAATCAAAAAAGAGAACTCGTTTCGTTAATATCGGAAACAGTTTCGACCATATTACACCCACAAATCGAAGAAGAAGTTGAACATCCTGTAGATTTTAGCATTAACGTGGACGCATCCGAAAGAGTTCCAGATGTGGTAAAATGTTTAAGAGAATTTTCGGGTAAAAACGGAGAATTCAGTTCATGGCGGAAATCGGTAGATAGAATATTATTAATGTACGGACAGAATAAGAACACCCCAAAATATTTTGCTATCCTGCATACAATAAGACACAAGATAGTTGGCGAAGCCGACACGGCCCTTGAGTCTTACCGCACCCCATTAAATTGGGGTAAGATAAAAAAATGTCTGATGTTACATTACTCAGACAAGAGAGACGTTAGCACGTTGGAATATCAAATGACAACACTTGCACAACGGGGTAGCACTGTTGAAGAATTTTATCAACAAGTCTATCAATATCTCTCGCTTATCCTAGACAAAATCGATTGCCTGGAGTTAGGTGAAGAAGCTTTGTATGCCATGACAACGACATATAGAGAAAAGGCCCTCGACACATTTATAAGAGGTCTGAACGGTAACTTACCCAGTCTGTTAAGTGTAAAGGAACCAACCAGTTTACCACAGGCTCTCAATATGTGTCTCAAATTAGGCAACATGAATTACAGGACGAACCATACAAATAGTATCAGTCGCTTGCCGACCAATACCAAACCTATTAGCCACAATCAACCCATTAGCCACAATCAACCAAGGTCATACTCATTCAAACCCCAAGTAAGACCCTTTTACCCAGAACTTACAAATGTTCACAACCAATCCCTTAGACCAAATTCGTATCAACAGTACGGACAAAACCGACACTACGTCACAGTGCAACCAAACTTTAGACCACCTCTTCCTCCAAAACCTCCTACACCAATGGAAGTTGATCGCTCTGTTCAAACGAAGCAAATAAATTATCAGAATAGGCCTCAGTATCAACAAAATCAAACATTTTATAATAGGCAGCAAACATTCAGTAACAAACCACAAGCATTTAGTAATGGACCAGCGCAGGCTAATAATAATCAAGCTAGTAAGAGACCACCATCACAGATAATACAGACTCCTAATAAAATGCAACGGATCTACAATACTGAAGTTACAGAAACTGACCCAATAGAATACAATAATGTAATATTAGAATATCCTGAAGGGTACTACGAGTCTTCACAGGACTACCAACCCGAATACAACGAAGAACAAGAAGAGATTGAAGCAACCCCTAGTGACAATATCAATTTTTTAGACTAAACTCCTCATTGCCATACTATCGTTTCAAAATGAAAAATGGCAATGAACTAAAATTTTTATTAGATACCGGATCGAACAAAAATTATATTAGTCCAACTTATATTAGGAACCCCATTCCGAACAAACCCTTCATTGCAAATTCTGTTGGTGGACCCGTCAAAATTACTCATCATGCTAATATCAGTGTTTTCGGTGATGAAATAGGTAAATTAAAATTTCACATTTTGCCCAAGTTAAGAACCTTTGATGCCATAATAGGTAACGATACAATGAAAAGTTTAAACGCAGTAATTTTTACTAAGGAGAACTATTTTACATTACTCAATAAATATGAATACCCCATCCACCAGTTAGCAATTAACTCTATTGCACACACTACATTAAGGCTAAATCATTTGAGTCCCGAAGATAACGAAAGATTAAAACAACTCTTTAACTCTTGCCCAACATTATTCGCTGAACCAGATAAAAAATTAACATATGTCACGAACGTTAAAGCCGAAATTAGGACTAAAAGCGATAGACCAATATATTCCAAAACTTACCCCTATCCAATGCCTTTAAAAAAAGAAATAGACAAACAAATTGAGGAATTACTTAAAGATGGCATTATTCGACCATCGAAATCTCCCTACAATTCTCCGGTATGGGTCGTACCGAAGAAAGAAGACGCCTCAGGATTAAAAAAATTTCGTATGGTTATCGACTATCGTAAATTGAACGAGGATACCATACCAGATAAATATCCCATTCCAGATATTACCACTATTCTAACTAATCTAGGATCAAATAAGTATTTTTCTACAATTGACCTTAAGAGTGGATTCCATCAGATTGCTCTCAACGAAGCAGATATTGAGAAGACCGCCTTCTCTATTGCCAATGGGAAATTCGAATTTACTCGACTTCCATTCGGCTTAAGAAATGCGCCTGCCATTTTCCAACGCACTTTGGATGATGTGCTACGGAAACACATCGGCGTTCGGTGCTACGTTTATGTTGATGACATAATTATCTTTAGCAAAGGTAAAGAAGACCATTTTAGAAATCTTGCAATTATATTTGACACTCTCGAAAAAGCGCATTTAAAGGTACAGTTCGATAAATGTGAATTTATCAAAAAGGAAATCGAGTTCCTCGGTATAATAGTTGGCCAAAATGGAATTGGCACTACACAAAAAAAGATAGAAGCTATAATAAATTTTCCACGGCCCAAAACTGTCCATGATTTACGCTCCTTTTTAGGAATGACCGGACATTATCGCAGATTTATAAAGGCGTACGCACAAATTGCAAAACCCTGACTGAAATACTGAGAGGAGAGCTTGGAAGAGTTTCCAAGAATCAGTCTAAAAGGACACTTTTAAATCTAACAGCACAACAAATAGAAGCTTTTAAAGACCTGAAAAATTGCTTGACATCAGACGATGTTATACTTCACTATCCAGATTTCGAAAAAGCTTTTGAGCTTACCACGGATGCTTCAAATTACGCTCTAGGAGCCGTACTCTCCCAAGACGGTAGGCCAATATCCTTTCTGTCAAGAACTCTAAGCAGAGCAGAGGAAACTTTTGCCGCCAATGAAAAAGAAATGTTGGCAATAATTTGGGCACTACAGTCCCTGAAATGCTTCCTATACGGATCAAAAAAGGTTAAGATTTACACTGATCACCAACCATTGACCTTTGCTCTTAGCAACAAAAATACTAATGCAAAAATGAAGAGGTGGAAGGCACAATTGGAAGAATATAACCACGAAATCATTTATAAACCAGGCAACACAAACATCGTCGCAGACCTACTCTCACGACCACCAATCGCTAACTTAAATTCAATGACTGTCCACAGTAGTGACAGCTCTTCCGAAAATTTAATTTCTTCAGTAGAAATACCCATTAACGTTTTCAAAAACCAAATTTTCATATCAGAAGATTCCAAAAATTCATACAAGTTCGAAATAGTTTTCCCTACGTACCATAGGCACTTAATAACTGAGACAACCTACAATGAAGAATCGCTAAAATCGCTTTTAAAGAAATATCTTAATCCATCGGTAATCAATGGTATAAAAACCACAGAGCCCATTATGCTAAAAATCCAATCAATCTACCCTCTACATTTCGCAAATTACAAAATTCGTTTCACACAAATAGTAGTTGAAGATATTACTCAGACCGAGGCCCAAGATAAAATAATAATCGAGGAACATAATCGTGCTCACAGAAACGAAAAAGAAAATAAGCTACAGATTTTGGAAAAATATTATTTCCCCGCTATGTCGAAAAAAATAAAAAAAATAACAAAATTATGCAAAGTTTGTAAAGAAAATAAGTATGATCGCCACCCAAACAATGTAAAATTAGGAGCTACACCCTTACCAGAATATTCAGGTCATACTATTCACATAGACATTTTCTCAACAGACAAACATAAAGTACTGACTTCTATTGACAAGTTTTCCAAATTAGCCATTATAAAGAAAATAGACGGGAAAAGTATAGACAGTATAAAAAAACCCTTAAGAGAGATAATATTTTATTTTGGAATTCCCAAGGCTATAGTTTTCGATAACGAAAGGACATTTAATTCTCAACCAATAAAATTCATGTTAGAAAATGAATTCAATATAAAAATATTCACTGCACCACCCTATAAAAGCGAGGTGAATGGACAAATAGAACGGTTCCATTCAACAATATCAGAAATTATGAGATGCTTAAAACAGGAACACTCTGATAAAAATTTCGACGAATTAATGGAATGGTCTGTAAACGAATACAACCATTCTGTTCATTCTGTTACAGGAAAAAAACCCGTTGACATATTCTTCGGTAGACCTACCTCAAATGCCACTAACAGAGAAGAAACTATGAAAAAGGTTCTGGAAAAATTAAAAGAGAAACAGGAAAAGGACCTGCAATATCATAACAAATATAGAAAGGAAACTATTGACTATAGAACAGGAGACAAAATTTTTGTTAAACAGAATAAAAGATTAGGAACAAAACTTTCAAAAAGGTACAAAGAGGAAATAGTTAAGGAAAACAGACATTCCACGGTAAAAACAGAATCAGGCAAAATAGTTCACAAGGACCGCATACGAAACTAACTCAGAACATTTTTATTATTTTTAGATCTCTCTTTTTCCTGAACTTTATTTTAAGCGATGGTTCGGTTGAGGTGTTAGATTACACTCAGTCAGAAATCGTAATGATGGAGGAAGGAATTGGCAAAATTCAAACAGGAACATACCGGATTATCCACATGACAAACATAACAGAATACTCTACAATATTACGGGAACTGAACAGAAACTTCATACGAAACATTCCAGCTAACAACCCTCTTTACCCATTTATAACAGACGAAATCAGTAATATCAACATAACAATTAATAACATTTTACCTAAATACAAAAATAAAAGATCACTAGACTACATAGGATCAGCCTGGAAATGGATAGCTGGCAACCCTGACCATGACGATTTAATAGCCATCAACAGCAAATTTAAAGAAATAATCGAGAATAACAACCAACAATTAATAATCAACAAAAACATTTTAGAAAGAATAAACAATATAACAGAAATTAGCAACTCAATAATAAAGTCTCTAGGAAGTAGTAACGAACTTCAAACCGCCCTAATACTTCAATATAAATTTAAAATTGACATAATCAAAGATGAGTTAGAAAATATTAAAAGAGCAATTCATTTAACTAAAGCGAACATTATTAACTCAGTTATTATTAACAATCAAGAAGCTCATAGAATAAATAAAATTTTTGTCGAAGAGAATCTGCAATTTGGTTCGTTAGAAGAATCTCTGAATTTTGCAGATGTTCAAATTGCTGTAAAACAAAACTTACTAATTTATATGATAAAAATACCGAAAACCGGTAAAGAAATTTGCAAATCTATTATAATTAAGCCTTTAAGTAAAAACGAAACTATTTTAAAGATAAATTTTGAAAAAATACTGAAATGTAATGAAGAATATTATGGTATAGAAAAAGATTGTAAAATAATAAATGAAATACAAATTTGCAAACAAACCCAAATTGTTAATTTGGAAAACGAAAATTGTATAAAAAATTTAATAAGGAATAAACCATATAAGTGCACCGTAACAAATACGGAACATGTTAAAAATATTGTAGAAATAAATAATGGATTAATACTTTTAAATAATTTCGAAGGAAATATTACTACAAATAATAATACTAGAAAATTAAGAGGATCATATTTGATAAGAATCTTTAATGAAACTATAAGAATAAATAACATGAATTTTACAACTTTAGAACAACATAGCTTGAGACCACTGCCTGCTTTAATCCAACATTCAAACTCAAATTCAGAGTTCGAGGAAGTTCTATCCTTAAAACTTATGAAAGAGCTTAATATAAAAAACATTAAAAAAATAAGTTCTCTGAATCTTTTAGTGAAATCCAGTTTATTCACCCATTTTGGGCTATTAGCCCTAGTACTTACCATAATTGCAATTTTCAGATGCAAAAAGCGCGTAAAGCCTGAAATAATTATTAGCAAACCGGAATCATTTCAAATGCCAGTAATTAAAAGGCCGCAGCATAGAAGTCTTAACGACATCCCATTTTTTAATTAATCAAGCGGGGACGCTTGATATTTCGGAGGGAGGAGTTAACACAATATTTTATGAACTTCTTCATAAATTCCATTCCCACATTATATGCTAGAAACATACAAACCGTTTGCATACTTTGGAGTCCTATTACAACCAAAGTGCAACTGCGCTAAACGCGCATCCGCTAAATTCTTAAGTGAGCGAAACACGCGCAACCATGTCTTCTCCCCCAAAACCAAATAGCTGCAGGTGAGCGCTACACGCGCAAACCCTTTTAGCTGACCAAGCATCTTTGGTCACGTAGGCCGGCTCAAGCATAGGTTAGCTTATAAATTTTAAAGTTAAGTTTTTCAGTTTTGTAATAAAGCTCAACAAAGCACATAGTGCTGCTTATAAAAACGCATAGTTTTATTTTTTATGTTACATATGCACAGCTCACACATATCGATGTTTGTATGCATGTGTAAGCGAATAACGTTCTTTATTGCTCAGCGCCGCTCTTACCATATCACTTGTGTTGTCACGTTTCGTCAGTAAATATCCTCCAACTACTTAAGGCGACACGTTGCGCGTACCGCGCGTTGCGCTCGCAGCTTTCGCGGAGTGCCAAAATCCACAAGTGAAGGGCGTTTTGACCGCAGCAATCTTACATACATACGTGTGTATGCTTACTAAAATATCGCGTTCGTGCACGCACACAAACGCTCGTACATAGTTAGCTGGACATTCGTGGCCTGCTTGACTACATCACACTTTCTTGCGCTAAATTTAATCTTATTACTTCATCACTTCATAACTTCGACAGGTTAAGTCTTTTACAGCTCGATCGCTTCATTCATACTTTAATGTTTTCATTCAGTATGCGAAATATTTCAATATACTTTATTTCTTTTTTTTGAATTAATTTTTTTCACACATTACTTTTTGTTTGGTGATTGCTGAGTTTTTCGAAGCTTTCTGTTTCTGTTTCTGTTCCTGTTTTATTTTTAATATTTAACATTTTTTTGTTGTTATTGTTTAATTTCTCAAGTACCAACTTTTCGCTTTGCCAACAGGTGATAAACATCTTAATGCGCTTAGCGCGCGAAGTCTCAAGGCATTCGCAAAGCAGATTAAAATATCAACTTGTCTTACTTACTTGCGATCTCTCGAGCTTAAGAAACTGCCAAGTGAGAACTTAATTTGCGTTAAGCACAATATATACACATATATATGTATATATGTACATACCACATACATATGTGTTTGTAAATTACTTTGTAATGTACATAATGTTATATAAATTTTACCGTAAGTATACAAATACAAAGCTGTTGCTATATAATCAAGTACTTTACTATGTGGCGTATTGCTACTGGTTCCTAGGCAACAGACTATAGTATGATATTTAAATTTTCAGATATTTACATTAGAATTTTAATATTTCAATTTTATTTCTTTAATAAAAATTGAGAAGAACTTTTATGTTCGGGATTTCTTTACTACTCGAAATTTTCGAAGTATGTTTGTGGTATTTTGAAAATGTTACTTCATTAAGTCATTATTATAAAAATTTTGAAGCGTTTAGCAATTTTTTTAAATTTCGGGATCCCGAAAAATTTCAGTTTTTGAAATTTTTATGTTATTTTTTTTTAATATAAAAAGTCGTTATATAACAATTTTGAAGCATTTAGCAATTTTTTTAAATTTCGGGACCCCGAAAAATTTCGATGTTTTAATTAATAAAAAAGAGTATAAAATGTATTTAGCTCACATTAATACAACAATTTTTAAGTATTTTGTATTTGCATTTTTTTTTTTTTTTGATTTTTGGGATACCGAAAAATTTCGGAACTTTAATTTTTGTTGTTATTTTTTATGAGATAACTGGGCATAATATTTGAAGTAGTAGATATATGTAAGCGTTGAGGTAATTAATACTTCAATTTTTGAAATAAATTACTTTGAAATAAAAATTAAAAATTGTGAAAATTATTATTTTCGGTATTATTGTGCTACTTGTATGATTCAAAACTAAAAACTTTGTTTTTGAAAAATTATTAAAATTATTGAGTCCACAGCAATATACCAGTTTTGAAGAATTTTTACATTTCGGGATCCCGAAAAGAATTCGGGATTTTACATTTTTGTGTAATTTTTAAAAATAATTAATTAATAAAATACAGTGAGAGACTGCAACTGTGGTTTTTGTTGTAAAATTGGGCGTTGAAAGATTTTCTTACTAGCTTTAAACCCAAAGCTTTAACTTGCTAAATTGAAAAACTAAAAAGGCTTCACCAATAGTTCTATATTTCCTTGTGTGTGTGCTTCTGTAAATTTAAATATTTCACCATCGCCACCATTTTTCCGCAGTTTTGCTCACCAAAGCCGGAAATCTGGCGCAAAATGCGTTTTATGCTCTCGAATGCGCCATTTTAACTGCACCGCAAACACAAAAAATGTAAAAAGAAATCTAGAAAAAAATCGCGTATGTACTTAAAAATATGTGGCGGCAATATTTTGCTTGCAATGCGACCGCACAAGTTTGTGGCTTCGACGCAGCGCGCTTGTTGCAAGCTGACAGCGTGAGGTTTACATTCTTCGTACTTTTGCGGTTAACAGACGCAATTTTTCAATGGATTTTTTTTTTATTTGTGCTCAAACTCATATTTATTATTATAGTTTTCATTATTTGTTTTTGTTTTTGCTTCATGCACATTGCAATGGCAGCTAAAATGTTGTTGGGTTTTTTTATTTCCTCGCATTTATATAATTTCATATTTCGTTTGTTTTTATTTTTGTTTTTGTTTGTGTGTGTGTGTGTGTGTGGGTTTACGGCCGACATTTCGTTGCTTTGGCTTACCTTTGTAGTTCTTTGCTGTGCGCTTTGGTTTATGAGCACACTGATTTTGTTGTTGTTGCTGCTCGTGTTGTTGTTGTTGTAGTCTTGATGCGGCTGCACCGAATGTGGTCAGCCATAACTGACAAATGTGGCTGTCAGTTGCAGTTCAAAACAATTTTCTGCATGAGAATGTGAGCATTTTTGCGGTTTAGTGTTGTTTTTGTTTTTTCTTTTTACTTGTTAAACGGTAGAGTTTTATATTTTTATTTGATGATTCACATACAAACATACAATTATTATATTGTTGTACCGATATCACATATTTGTGTTAGCAAACATGTCCAGCTTTCAATAGTTGTTGGAAGAAAATTCTGTTGGTTTGGAAAATTAGAAGGTTGCCAGCTTTTCAAAAATTCAATACCGAAAAATTTTCGAAAAAATATGGAAATCAGTGAAAACTGCAAAATATTTTGGTTACTCAAGTTTTGGAATATGTTTTGAGGATAGTTGCCACCTGTTTAATTTTGTTTTGATAAAAAAATTTTCACAAATTAAACGAACAGTTCAAATATGAGCAAGTAACCAAAGACAAAACTTTTTGAAAATATTTCTCAAAAGGGTTGCCACATGATTTTTTTTGTATATCAAAAATTTTTTTAAATTCAGCGAATTATTCCAATTTATTTGTACATCAATCAAAGGAAAAAATTGTTTCAAAAAATTGTTTGACGATGGTTGCCACCTGTTTGATTTTATTATTCAAAAAGATCTAAAAATTAAACAAATTAGTTTCTAATTTGGACATCAAACAAGTGACAAAATTATTTAAAAAAGATGTTGACGAGGTGCCACCTGTTTGCTATTTTTTTATTAAACATTATTTTTAAATTAAACGAGTTATTTCTAAATGAACAGCAAACAGGGAACAAACTTATTTCGAAATATTATTTGTGAGTTGAGCCACTTGTTTAATTTTGTGTATATCGAAAATAATTAAAAAATAATAATCAAATTATTTCAATAAAATATGCCACCTGTTTAATTTTGTTTTAATTAGAAAAATTTTGCATTTTGAACGAATAATTTAAATGTGGGCAACAAACCAAAGACATACTTTTTCGAAAATATTTTTTAGGAGAGTTGCCACCTTTTTTTATAAATTCATCGAATTATTTAAATTCGTACATCAAGGAAATGACAAAATTATATTAAAAAAATTTCAATAAGGGCGAAAACAAATTACAGCATTATATCCAAATATTTTTTGAGGATGGTTGCCACATGTCTATTTTTTGACATATCAAAAATATGTATGTAGGTATAAAAGAATGAAGTATTACTATTAATAAATAAAATAGAAGCAAGAAAGCATCTTCAACTGTGTTGCCACATGTTCGAAAAAAACATTTAAATCAATCAAATTGTTTTGATTAGTTTTATATTTGGCCACAAACGGAAAGCATTTGAAAAAAAAAAATTGATTTACTACCTTTGCTAGTTTTGGGTAACTTACTTCGGTTAGCAATAACCAATACTATCTATAATCTTATTTGTAAAATCTCTAACCACCCTGTGAAGTATTTTAAATCTCAGTTTGATATTATTGTTTTTGTTTTTGCATTTTCCTCCTTACTTTTTTGCAGTGCTGAACTCACTTGACCTTAAAATCTGTCAGTTAGTTACGCTGTAGCGTAACACATCACTTTGATTTGCTCAATATTCGTCGCTGTCGTAGTGCCCCGACCACTTCTACATAACAACAAGCTTAACTAAGCTCTACAACACACTTCCTTCATAGTCATCTTGTGCAACTTCTATCACAACTGCTTTCCTAGGTGGGTACCTTTCGTCGTCTGCCAAGCAACCACAGCAACTACCAAGGGTATCATCCGTTGATTCAGCGTTTTAAGAATATACCGATTTGCTATCGTCTCAAGCGTTGCATAAAAAAATAACAACAATAAACAAGCAAACTGAATCGAAGTCATCATGACTAACTGGCCATCTATAAATGATTGTTTGCGCACTAGCTCAACGCGAAGAGGCTACTCAATTGTGGTTGCTGAGTGCATAGACATGTGTATACATAAAATATATATATAAACATTGTTATATACCTAAACAATATAAATATATGTATATTGTCGTGTACCTGGACTTCCAATAGGCAATTAGTCACTCAGTCGACCGAATCTCTACATTCTCATTTAGCTGCTCACTTGTTTCTATTTTTTTGTATTGTCGCTACTTATTCTTTTTTGCTTTGATTTTTTTCCTATACTTTCAATTTTTACATTTTAATTTTTATTTATTGTTCTGTCTGTTGTGCAAAATTTACTCGCTACAGCGCACAAATACTTTCAGCTCATTAGCATAAAAAGTTCATAAATAACCGACAGCAGCAACCCTGCCAAATGGTGTGCGATCCGATAACGTCGAAAACGTTAAGCGACAAGCAGCAGCACATAGAAAGTATTAAAATGTTGCATACAAAAATTAGAAAAAAAATCTCAGAAATTCATGCAGACAATGCGCGCAGCAAAGCTTTTGTAGGCGTTGATTATGTGTCTCGCAGTTATAGACTTTGTTTTAGTAGGCCTCTTTCATGCATAAATTAATCTATTTTGAATATTTGGTGATTTTAATTTTTATTTCGGTCGCCAAAGTTGGAACTTATATTGATTGGGTTTTATAGCACAGTTAAAAAGGCAAATTTGGATTTTTTTTTTCGAAAAGTGATTCTGAGCAAAAAATACACCTTTCCGGGAAGCAAATTATTCTGTCAACTTCCTCATTCATAACTTCAAGGGTTATCTTCACCAGCGCTTTTAAAAAAATCGATTTTTTGGATATACATAGGTATATCGACTGACATATTGACATACATATGTATATCTGACAATAATTTCCAAAAAAATTAAAAGATTGAATAGTTTGGTATTTATAGACTATTTTTAACTTAATGTAATCGGCTCACTAGAATTAAAATGTGAATGTTTCAAAACGCTCTTTTCAATATCGGTGAGACAAATTTCATAAAAAAAAAATCTCCCAAGGAATGATCAATGGAATGAGATTTTAAAGTATTTGTTATTTTGCTAATTACAAAAGTAGAAACATGGCATTATTATAGAATGTGTTGACTTGAAGTCACGAAAATTTCAAAAAAAAAATTAATTTCAAAGTTATAGTTGTTTGTGTTGACCCAGTTCCAAAAAAAGGTACTTGCGGTGACAACCATAAGTTCTTGGAGAATCATCTAAAGTCAATTGGACAAAAAAAAATTAGTTTTATAAATAGATAAACTCGGGCCTGATCAAAGGATTTGTTTTTTTTTTTCAAAATTAACAAAATAGCGGCCTCAGGAAATTTTTTTCTAAATTTTCGGGAATAAATCAACAGTTAGTTGGTCCTAAAAAATCGGAATTTTTGAAAAAAAAAAAAAAATCCTTCGATCAGGTCCGAGTTCATTATGTATTCTAAAAGCTATATAAATTTCATTAAAATCTTCTGAGCGGTTTTCGTTACAGTTGTCACCAGTTCAGAAAACATAGTTTTGAGAAAAACGCGTTTTAAGTTTGCCTTTTTGCTTTGAAGTGCCTGAGATCTCTTTGGTATTTGTCGAATAACTCAAAAACTAATTATCGGATCAACGTGAAATTTTCAGATAATATTTTAAAGATATTACACTTAACGAAAATGCAAATTAATTTTTTGAAAATTCTAACTACCCCTAACCCCTTAAATGTCCTAATTTAGCTTAGTTTTCGAAAATTTTAATTTATTTATTTTTAAAAAGGAGTTTGCACACCCAAAAATATGATATTTTCTAATTTTTGTGTTGAGTTATCTATTCTCTAAATTTTATTAGTATAAAATCGCCGTAATGTAGGCAATGTTTTTTCCAAAGTAATTGAACTCGGAAAATTTTTTACTTTTCTTAGTTTTGTATTTTTCCTCGGTCTTTTTTCTAGAAATATTATCTGAAACAACTAAAATATTGAATTTTTATAAAATTTTTCTAGTTGAATTAATTTATAGTTTTATACAGCCATCCAAAATGTAGGCAATGTTATTATTTGAATATTTGTCATAAGTTAACGAGGCTGTTAAAGGCGTTTCAATCCTTCTCAAAGACGTTTTTCGTTTTTATGCAAAGAATTTAGTAACTTTTCATATATTAAACTTGCGCCAAAATTTAGACAGTGTTTCATAAAATGTTGTCTAGTTCGAAAAAATTATTGTATTACTTTTTTGGGGTTTTTATGGAATTATGTATCGGTTCTAGTCTCTTTCTTGAAAAATTATATTCGAAAATCTCTAAATTGTCTAAGTTTTGCAGGTTTCTTCTAATTGTTTTATTTTATAGTTTTATTTAAAGGCTCCTAAATGTAGGCAATGTTTTTCAAATAGCTGTTTTATGTATTTTATGTCAATGAGGCTCCAGAGAACCCTGTTAACCCGGGCCTTTATATATGGATGTTTTTAAGCAATTTCGAGATATTTGTCATTTATATATAGGCGCTGAAATGTATGCAACGATTTGTAGAAATCTTAGAAACAGTTTCAGGAAACATTTTTATTTTAACTCTGGCCTTACGTATGTCAGTACAGCCCTGTACCAAATTTATAGTAACTCTTATGAAAATCTGCTCAAAAAAGAGAAATGGTGATTATCATCTGAAGAGTGGTCGTAAGTCGTTAAAGAACAAAGCTTTGAACATTGCCAAAAACTATATTTCGTATTTCAATAAAGAGTTTTGAATAACTATTTTATTTGAAGGAGGCTCCTTTTCAACCCTTCTCAACCTTATATAAGTAGATGTTTTTATGCATTTTTAAAGTATTTTTCAGTTATAGGTATGAGCCAAAATGTAGGCAACATTTTTGAGAAGTCTTCAAACCAGTTTCAAGAAATATTTTTAACATGATTTGGACTCTGGCATTACGTATATCAATACACTCCTATACCAAATTTGTAGTAAATATTATGAAAATCTGCTCAAAAAAGAGAAAAAATGTCTATCATCTGAAACGTGAACCAAAGTCGTTAAAGAGCAAAGCTTCCAAACTTTTTTTTTCAATTTTTGGTTTTGTTTAACTTCAACAAAGAGACATAAGGTATTTCGATAATTTTTTCATTCGTTCACATTATGGTTTCATAATGATCATCATTCGAGTATCCATTCACACCTCCTTCACCAATGCCAAATACATACATGAATGCCAGCCGTCTTGATAGCTCTCTTAAACGGCACAATCATTTTGGGATTTCGCCATGCGCCGCCTACATGCAAAGCGCTCATTCATCTTTGTGACAGTTTGCACGCTTTGAAAATATGCGCCAAAACTCATACACACACATGCCTTCATAATGTCTTTTGTATCAAATAATATTTTTTGATGATTTTCGTTTATGCAAAACTCACCTGTATCACACGCATCGGCAACCCCGTCTCCTTGGCCAATTGTTCCCTAATGTGCCGTGTCGGTTTCGGTGTTTGATTAAATGCCGTTTTCAGTACTTCCAGTTGTTTGGCTTTTATCGTCGTTCGCGGGCCGCGTCGCTTCGAGCCGTTCGCATCATCAGGACTCTTGTTCTCCGCCTGCGAATCACCCCGACCGTCAGGATCGCCATCTAAGGAACCCTGTAAATGGAGAGACAAAGCAAATCATATAGAAATGTAATGCCATGAGTAGTTGTGGAGCAAGTTTGTCTGATTTTTTTTCTCAAGCTGTTTTTTAGTGCAGCTGAGCAATTACATTTGCGCCGCCGCACAATGGCCCAACGTTGCATGTAGTACATACTTGCCGCGCATATTTGTTGAATAACCATTTGCAAATCATTAATCATCAGCGGTAACACTACTAACACAATCGAGTGGCCGACAGCGTATAACATCATCAGCAGCGCACCGCGCATAATCATCAAACGAACGGTCACAGCATCGATTTTGGCGGCGTTAAGCGGTCGGAAAGTCACACACATACCTTTTTCGGAAATATTTAATGCCAATACAACAACAACTGCAACACTTATAACTGCATACAATGAGTTATGACTAAATATTTGGTGCGCCGCTGTGCCGCTTACACCAGCTGTTGCCGCCATTCACACTCGCTGCATGCAACATGTTGCGCGCTTTGCATTTTTTTCTTCATATTTTTATATTTTTTCTTATTTTTTATTTAATTTTTTTTTTTTTATATATTTTTTTTTGTTCGTTTTTAATTTCTTATCTCCCTTTCATATACTTTAGTCATTTACTAATGATTATTACCTGATCGGAATCGTCATGCGTGTTTTTACTATCCGTGCTCATACTTTGTACTGAGATATCGGATGCTCCCAATGGTCCACCCGCTGAGTCGGGCCCATTCGGTCCCAATACGCCTAGGCCGAGCGGTGGCCCGCGCAAATGTGGTGGATCATCGTCGTCTTCGTCTTCGCTCGCTGAACCCATTAATGAATCTGTAATGATTTACAAGAACAAGAAAACACATTACGTGTTGTGATGCTTAGGAAATCAGTCGTAACGAGCGGTGTACGAAATCGGAATGGGAAATGTGTAAATGTGAAAATTACACAAAAATACTACGACGCGCTGCTTACTTGTTATTCGTTATAAATGGAAACGTATTGATGGCATGAAAAATGTATTTTTAATGCAAAATGTTTTGGGAACTCAAAGCGTTACTCAGTTTAACCGTTTGCAATACTTTTCTCTATGGTTTTTGATTTTTCTGTTTTTGGTTTTCGATTTTTTTTTTTGTTCTTTCTATTTTATATATTTTTTAAATTCTTTTAATTTTTTTTTAACTTTTTTTATGTTTTTTTATATTTTTTTTTAATTTTTTATTTTATTTTTTATTTTTTTGTTTTATTTTTTTAATTTTTTTTTTTAATTTATTTTTAACTTTTATTTTTATTGTTTTTTCATATGTTCAGTGAAAAGTGTTAAATATTAACTTGGCGTGTATGAAAGAAGTATAGGGTAACCAACCGTAGCTAATTTTAAACCAGATGAGCTAGAATATTTCTAGCAAAGGCCAATTAACAAAATGTGGGAATGCAAAAAATAAATAAGAATTAAAAAGATCGTAAAAATAAAATATTGATTTTCAAATAAACTTTCGTCAATATCAAAATAATGTATATATTACATATGTATGTACACATTATCTACGTATTGATGTATATTTGAAGAATATGTTCAACTCCGCAAAGTTGGCCCAAATACTGAGCTCTATATGAAATACGCGCCCTCCAGTATCTCGTAAATATTATATTGAGCTATTTTGAAAATAGGAGACTGTTATTCGACACGGACGAGAACACTCACTGCTACACTGTTTTGAGTGGAGTTCCTGAGTGGAGTACGGCAAGGCATAAATGGTCTGCGTCAATGGTTTGCTACCATGAGTTTAGAGTTGGCTGAGCAGAAAACGGAAGTCATAATCATAAGCACAAGGAAGGTGAAAAAAAGGGTATCTCTCCCCATTTGGGTATACTTTGGGTAAAAAATATATAATGCTCTATCAAGAATGATGGCCATTAAGGGGCGCGTGCGTTCCAGCCGGCGAGCTTTTATAGCAAAAGCAATAAGTACCTTAATATTGTATGCAGCACCAATATGGATACAAACACTAGATATTCTTACTACTATACGAGTAATAAGTGCTTTCCGAACGATATCAAGCGACGCCGCTGAAGTTCTAGCGAATATGCTGCTCATTGACATCCAAGGAGACGAATATGTTCGATTGAACCAGCTATCAGTATCAGAGCCTTCAGTAGGGGTAAAAAAAGAGGAGAGAACCAAAAGCATCACAACGGTGGCAAACCTCAATCAAAGGACGGTCTACACACAGACTAATTCCGGATATCCACTCGTGGATAGATAGACAAAATGAGCATCAAAATGAGTGGACATGGATGCCTTAGGAGCTACCTTTTCCGATTCCATCACGACCTTAGTGCGTACTTTCCCTTGTGTACAGAGTGCATAGCACGTATTTTTTAATTGCTCTCGGTTGTCAAATGTAAGGGAAAAGTTAAAAGTTAAAGTCGTTAATTTTTCGGTGCAAATTTGACAGCACAAATGTACCAGTCCTCTGTTAAATGGAAAGCTGTCAGCTCTAATTATGATAAAACTAAGACACAGTATATTAAGCGTCAATCTGTTCGTAGATAGATAATACTTAACGTCTTTCTCTCTTCCTTGAAGTAATACTTAATATGGAGTTTCCATAGGAGAGTTACGAGTTGGGTGTATGTTAGGTATGGCGGATTAAAACTCCACATTTCGGCTTTCTTCTTTGCTTCTTTCTATCATAAAAAATACCCAGAAAATGCACCTGTTAAGGTATTGTCATAAATCACAGAGAGAGTCTCAGACTTTTCTTATGTTTCTAAGATTTTTAGGCTTAAATACGGAGTTGTTACTTTTCTTTTACTTTAAATTAATAATTTTTAATATATATTTATTATTATTTTTTGTGTTTTTTTTATTATATAGTTAACTTCTGTTATTTTAAGAATCAGTCCGATCTGTAACTTTTTTATAAGAGGTTTTTTACTTTAATTTTTTGTGTTTTTTTAACATACATATAAATCATATAAATGTATCTAATGACTTCTCAATGGTTTCTTAATTATTTCTCTTATTTTAAAATCTTTATGTTTAAAACTACAACAAACAAATTATAAAATGACTTCTTAGTGAATTAAATTATTTATGCAAATGTTTTGTGTTCCTTTCTTTTCAGGTAAGCTTTGGATAATCTATATGGCGTTTATCAAGGAATTTTTTAAGGTAACTCAATCCAAAACAATTGCTGTCAATTATTTTAAATATTTTTTTTTTTAATAAGCAGATCTAAGGCTGATTAGCAAATTTTTTAATTATTATGTGGGAAAAATATTTCGATTTAATTTCAAAAATATTTTATTTTTTTAAGAAAGATATTTCGAAATTTAAAAATGTAATCCATTCGAACTCTGTCCATCGTAGTTAGCAGTTGAACTTTTCCCCACTATATCTATCGCTTTCATAACGAATTACTTTTGTATATAGATACATACATATGTATATAATTATGAACTTGTCACACACCCTCCAACACATCAGACATGCTACACAAGCCTTTACTTTTAAGAAGTCTGTGAACTTTAACCCTTGAGTGCACGCCTCTACCACGACTAAGCACTCCGCATAAACGCACATCCTTTCAATTTCCCTTTATTGACACACACACATACATATATGTACGAATAAAGTGATGCAACGCCACTCTACACATTAGTTACTTAGCTTAGGTTACTCAGCAGCAGCAATAACAACAGCCATCATGTATCATATTGCCATAGTTATTTGTGCCCGAAATTGCTTAACAAGATGATGAATCAACTTAACAAATGCAATAAATAATATTTGCGCAGCTAATCTCACACCAATGCGAATTGAATGCCCAACGAATTGAGGCCTAGCGGCACGTGACCGTGCGCGTGTGCCGCCGCTGCGCACAGCTACACAAAGCAAAGTTGCTGAATAAAGGAATGCCTGTGTGTGTGTGTGTCTGATAAGTAGCCGCAGTAGACAATCAGCGGGCATTAAAGCTGCCGCGACCGTCACTTCAATCACAGCCGCATTTGTTTGTCGCCAAACGCCACACAGATAAAACACATACCTACATACACACATGGTATATGGCATGTACACGTCTCCATTGTTTTCGTATTTGCATTTATGTATTGTTGTTGGTTTTGCTGGTGTTGCAAGTGGTTCGTTTGCATTTCTATTGCCGACACACGCCACCATCAGCGTCAACGGCGGCTGTGTCTTATCAAAGTCGTACCATGCAAAATGCTGACACGCGCGCGACACTCACGCATGCAAGTGGCAGGCGCACCGACAGACAGACCGACAGCTGTTTGAGCCCTATCCATACGCAGGTTGTCGGTAGTCAGACAACCGTTGCATACATTTGGGCACTTAAGCGCTTTGTGCTCGAAAATTAATCGCTTTTTAAAATGTGGTGCCTTGAGACCTACGCTTAATAGTAGTAGAAGACACACCGGTAGGTTGTCGCGCACTTGCACGGCCTCAAAGGACATTTTAATGAGCATATTATGAAGATGATGAAGAAAGAGTGAAGCGCGTAACGCTCGTCGCTTGTTGGGTGGGAATCACTGTGTTTGTTAATGGACTCAATAAAAGTGAAAAAAATCTTCTTGTCTCTATTTGGTAAATATTTCGGCGAAAAACACGTGAATTTTAAAATACATGTGGCAGCATGAGAAGGCTCTCCTGGGAAATTTGTTATGCAAATAAGATTTGAATAATTAAGTACTCAACGCCATTGAATTAGTAAACTCAAATCCAAATTAAAATCGTTAAATAAGAAATTTGAGAGATACTTTGTTGCATTGTTTGTCACTAACTGAGCTATTATTCTGAGAAATAAGGCACGTTAAGCTGTAAGGTGACCACTTCATTTCTGTTGAGTTAAAAGAGCAATTAATGGTCATCAATTTAAAATGCGCTATGCCTCATACTTCAAGAAGAACAAATTAATTTGAGTATTTATAGAATAAACTTCTTTCTTTTTTGACTTTTAACTCTTGTATAAATATTTTTTATTTTGCAAGATTTCTTCCCGAAATTTGGCTCAGATTATTATTCAAGACAACACTATGGGATTATTTTTTAACAAATTCTTCAGATCGGACCACCACAGCCATAGCTGCCAAAAAAACTGACAACTTAAAACTAAGAAAAATATCTCTGTGTACTTTTTTATGCAGATAAGGCCCAAGAATGATAAGACTAGAACCACAAGGGACTTCTTACATTAGTCTAGGAATAGTGTTAACAGATTTAAAGCTAACATAACGTGACACTGGTCTTTTGAAAAACATTCGCTTAAAATTGGTCTGCCAAATAACCGATTTCCATTTTCTCTGTGTGTGCCCAGCACAAAACAGGCATAGAGTACTTAAAAGCCATCAAGCACCATACCGTGAATGGCTGTCTACAAAAAGCAGAACAAATAGAAATATGGTGGTTTCATTGATGGCACCAAATGGTTTGAGCGCAAAGAAGAAACGAGACAGCGTGATTATAGAGGTTCTGCCATAGTGCATCAAAATGACGTATCCAGCACTAGCTGAGCTCAAGATGACAGCACTCCTACTTAACTACCTGTCCTTTTATTATATAACTTGTGAACTTTTTTCTTGTTAACTTATCCTTCAGCTTTAGCTTGACTAGTCAGCTTCAAAAAAATCCCCACCAGACTTACACTTATACCAACGATATTTCCAGTCCTCCAAACACTTTTCATAAGCATTTTTTGGGATGGCCTTCAACTCCTTTAGGGAAGTCTGATCCGCGGACGTCAATTTCAGTTTAGGCTAAAAGAAAAAATCACACGGATACAAATCTGGAGAATACGCATGTTAAACGATGGTATTCATTTTAGCTTCAAATTCGATTACAATCGTATTCTTTTTGAAAAAAGTTCAGCTTTATCTGGACGAGTCGGGCAAGAACGCATTGCATACCCAAAACAACCACCAAAATCATTCGAACGGACTCGCAAGAAACGTCTCTCTCTTACCATTTTGCCTGACGATTTTCAAGCACCATGTCTTTAACTTTTTTTTATATAATATTTTCATCAGTTGAAGAGGTCGAGGATCGGCCAGACGAGGCATGTAGGCTTGTGTTTTTGATAAAATTGAAACACATTTTTGGAATTAAATTCTCTTCTAGGTGAACCTAAAATACCTTAAGAAAGTTAACATTAATCCGGGTTTTAAACGACTTAAAGTAATTTTTTTTTGTTTTTTAAATGCATTTTTTTTTTAATCTGCGAAAAATTGTTGAATTTTTCACTTTTTGTTGAATTTTCTTGGTTCACTTAGGAATTGCACTATTAAAAATTTAATTTTTTTTTTTTTTGCTTTTTGTCTCAGGTGAAAATTGCGACCTGCATCTTGCCCGCCACACAGAAATTGCACACTCGAAGCGCCTCCGTAAATTTCTCCAAACATGAAGAATATCCAATGTATAATAATAAAAACATTTGAAAAGACTCTTCAAATATATATGATTAAATCCTAAAAGTTTCATTTAAATCAGGCATTTCTTTCCTTACCAAAAAAATCCTTAAAAATATAGATTTTTTGAAGCCTCTAAAGTAGGCTCCCCCCTTAAGGACAGTTCAATTAACTTAGTGGAGTACATTTTTTTTTTTTTTTGATATATCATATACCCGGGCAATTTTATTTTAAGTTCCAGGTGCTCTTTGTGCCAATGTAAGTACGGTCGATGAAAAAACAGGCACTTATCTCACATATCCGTATTTCGTACGCTAACGTGGCGTCACCAACACCGTTGACATTCGAAAAACAGTACCTGAAGTTTATCCATTTTCTGTTACTTAGTGACATAGACAGTAACACTCAAAAATTCTCATTCTAAATCAACTGCTGATTAGTTCAACACTAAACTGTCTTTTGTTGATATTGTTCTTAGGTCATTCTTGCTCTTCAGTAACCAAAAAATAACTGATATTAGAGTTATAGTTGATCATACGTGTTATTCTTGAAATTTTTATAAAAGCTTGTTTTTCAGCGTGAAGAAATCTAACATTTTATAAGAGACTAATAGGTTTATTTAAAATTAATTTGAAGTAAAATATTTTTGTGACCTCTGTGGGGTAATGGCCGACATGTGACATAATTTTTTTTGCATAAAGACTCAAAATATATTTGAAAGCTACGCAATTTGTAATGTCAGTTGTAATTAAGTATTGTTTCCGTGGTAACGGAAATACTTTCGGATCCAGTATATCTCTCAAAATTACAAACTACATCCAATACAGAAACTAAATTGGAAGAATTGGGCTGTTATTTTTTTTAACAAATATTCTTATTCTTTAAAACTGCTGATTCTATTTTAAAGTTTTTCTTTTTCCAAGTTTATGAGAGCCAAGCGTTTAAGTGAAGTCACTGTCTCCTTAACCTAGGCATTCACCTCAACCCCAAAACTGACGTTTACTGCTTCTGACGCGTCATTGATATAAAACGAAATGACATGGAATGATTTGGCTGCACTAAAATCCCTTTGGGGAATACGTTGGCTGCTGCCCGTACAGACAGACAGGGGGTAGTAAAGTGTCTGTGGCGCATAAACTTCAACCTAACGGTTTGACAGTACAAACGCATACATACATGCATAAAAGAGAAGTGAGATTAATGTAACTGCCTTTGAAAGACAGATTTATGCAATTTTTTCAAGTACAGAGATTTTCAACAACAACAACGACGTACAGCTATGTTGGTGCAGATGTTCGCTTACAAACATAGTTAACTTCGCATCAAAACCGCCCGTTCACTTGTTTTTGTTGGGTGTTGAAAATTTTATTAGATTTGTCAACATTTTATCGTTTGTTATGTAACTACATATACATACATGTATATAAATGTATAAATATGTATGTGTATAGTTGCTGCAACACTTGAAGGCACTGAAATGTCCTTTAACATTTCCGTTCGGTAATTTCTTGCATATTGTTGAGCGGTGCGGATATGGGCTGTGTAACGGGATATGTTAAACGGCGCTCTTATGATAAATTGCCAATTGCCGTTGTAAACGTATGCGTGTCGTTGTGCAGGGTTACTTGTATCCGCAGTGCTCTTTTACGTCAATGATTCTGCCTTTCTTGTGGGGTTGTTGTCGCCTAGCCGGAGTTTCATTGTTGGTGCTGGTGTTTGACTGGTTTTCACCGACCGCCTTCTGCTTGATGTGCCTCATCTGTTACGAATTAGATTATGCATAATAAAGTTTAATTTATGCGCCACTGCTGCCATGAAAAAAAGCCAAAACAGCGACATGAAAGCCGGTGTCAGCGTGTACTTTGTGGGTAGACATGTCTGAATGTGACCATAATTAAGGGAATTGAGTGAGATACTATTAGGAGTAAAACTACATTTATGCTTTTGCTATGTATTGGATATTCTTTCTTTAAAAGATATGGTTTCTAATTAAAAATCTTAGTGTTTTTTATGTTTAAGTGGGTCCCCAAAATTTTTTTTTTATTAAAAATCATTAGTAAAAAATTCTTTTAAGCAGTCTCAGGTCTAAATATTAATTGAAAAATCCCTATATTCAATTTCAACTAGGAATATCACTAAGTTTGAACTTTTTGGCTTAGTAGGGCTTAAATGTTTGCCTGTTTACTATATTTTTTCGACTTTTCTGGACTGCATTTTTATGTTTCCCATCGGAATGACACACATATGTACATACATACTTGATTAATGAGTATACCTCGATTGTTTTTTTTATTTCTAAGAGTTTTTTCAACAATTTTGAGAAAACTTTACCATCAGAAACACAGAATTATATTGACGATTTAGTCAAAAATGACTTAATACGAGATTCTTTTGCTTTTTGAAACAGCTTGTTAACAAAGAAAGCTTGTTTTAATATTCTCTTTTGTAAAGTTTCTTATTGTATGTCCTAACATCGATTGCTTAACTTGTGAAACGCGCCAACTTAAATTTTCAGTTTAATCCGTCATCTGAACTTCTGGAACTAACTATTTTTAGAAAATAAGGGTGACTTTTTTGAAGGACTTTCAGTAACTTAAATTATATAAAATTTATTTTGAGAGTTTCGTATTATATCGCCTAACATCGTTTGCTGAACTTGTGAAACGCCACAGCTTCAATTCTCAGTTAAATTTTTTAACTGAATTTCTGGAACAATTTTTAGAAAATTAGATTTTCTTCTTTGAAAGACTTTCAAATACTTAAATTGCATGAAATTTATTAATTTAATATAACTTTCTTATATTATGTTTTTTATACCTTAAAAAGGGTTTATTACCCATGTCCGTCTGTCTGTCTATATCCATGCAAACTAGTTCCTCAATTTTTGGGATATCGAACTGAACCCGACCTCTTCACCCTTAGAAGTTATTAATTTGTCGGAAGCGCGGATATCGGACCGCTATAGCTTATCGCTACCATACAAACTGAACGATCGGATTCTAGTCTTATTTTTTCTATTTTGAATATTAGTTTTGAAAATTTCCTAGTATTTCGCAGCGTTTAGTTTATTATTTTTTATTTCCACCAACATCTTGTTATTTAATTCTCAAACTCCTTGCCATTAAGTTCCCACACTAGCATCAAGCTTTTTTGTTCACATTACTTATATTGCAAGTTGCACGTATAATGCACAAGTTGATAGGCAACTGAAGTATAAACAAATCTAAATAGCAACACCAAACTTGAAGAGCTTCAAAACACGTGTTAATACAACACATCTTATAACAACAAAAACAATAACAAGAACAGCGGCAGCAACGGCAAAAACACTTCAATTAACTTCAACAACACTTCATACAAGTGGCACATGCAAGTGGCCACTTCATTTTGTTTGCCACAAAATTCGAACTTAATTTCTTTTCACGCACTCACTCACTCATCGAAAGCGCCGTTTATGACGACCGCGACAACGATTTCCTTTACTTCCTGTCATCCGAGTAAACAACCCTGCCTGAAGGACACACTACCCACACAAGTATTTGGGGTGTAAGCATGCGTATGTTAACATGTGTATGTGCATAATGGGCCGTGTTTACTGTCTACACACTCATACATACATACAAACACAGCCATGGGTGGAAACAAAGCATTCAAAGTTATTGTTTGTGTTATTTTTGTGCTTGTAGCCGAAAGCACTTGTTGTACTTCTTCGTCCATGTGGCAAACGATTTTGTTGTTATTGTTCTTGTAAAATAGCAATTATGCCATTGAAGGCTTCGCATGTTTTCCCACCCAAAGCGTGTATTTAGAGTATACCCCCCGCCGCAGCTAACGTTACAAAAACAACAAAACACTGAAAAAAGCAAAAAAAAAAAAGAGGAAACCGGCACAGATGCGCCTCGTACACTTGAATATTTGGGACAACAAAAGCTCACAGCAAAATAAATAGCAACATTTTTTTCTGCTTAACCGCCTCCTTCGCATCACCGCCCTCTCTGCCACGCCACGTTCTACATTGTTTGCTTCGCAAGCATACTACATTATCGTTTCGCATGCCCAATTGTTAGTTTTGAGATAAACGACAACAATACGCAACAATAACAAAAAAAAAAAATGAAGCTCACAAAGCCAACAACAGTAAAACGCTTTCCCAAAAACATATAAAAACTATGACACGAACGATTTTCGAAAGTGAATTCTCAAACATGCACTTATTTTTCGCTTAAGAAATTCTTCTAGTGTTTGTCTTGTGCAAACACTTCTGCGATATTGGTGGCGCTGCAGCAGCAGCGATAACGATTAAAGCTGGTGCACGTGACCCCAGCACTTCAATGGGTAGCTCAAACTGGTGTGAATGCTTTGTGGACGGCAGTTTGAAGGCGTACGAAGCGCAAGTTCAATGCAAACAGTGAGATATTGTCTCGGAGAGTTCATCAAATCGGATGTTTGAAAGCAAAATAAAAGTCGCTAACCTGGGAATGCAAATGTTGCGATAACAGTTCTGGTGCTCTATACAAAGAAATCGTTTTTTTTAGTACCATACCGTTACAGATTGCTTAAAACAGCGTTGCAGGATGCTCTTAAAATATTATTTTACTTTAAAATGTATGGGAAGCCTTTTCCGAACTCGCATAAGCAATGTTTTAACTGGTTTGCTTATGTAGAGAAGCTGGAGCCTTCTCTTTTTCATTATCGTTATAATATATGCCAAGAGTACTGGAAATTTAACAGAATTAAATGGAAAATGCACCTCAAATCGTGTGTTGAACTTGTGAAACGTATGTTGAACTTGTGAAATGTATGTTGAACTTGTGAAACGTATGTTGAACTTGTGAAACGTATGTTGAACTTGTGAAACGTATGTGAACTTGTGAAACGTATGTGAACTTGCGAAACACCTGTCGCTGATACGATTAATCTTAATTCAAATGCTTTTGACAACTCACTAGCTAAATATTTATTATTATAATTAGCTTTCTTTTCATGTAAACTATTTTGTTGGATAATTGCAGATTTAATAATAACATTAAGACTAAAAAAGAAGTTATACTAGTTTGACATGTAGCCTAAACCTAAGCATTTAACTTGTGTGCCAACATAACCGCATTAATTTTTAATGAGAGACAACTTTGTTGAATACTGAGACGTGATCTAAGAGAATATACCTTTGTAGGTTTAGCTCGAATCTATAATTGAACTTGTGAAACACTTTTATTCATAATAAAATGAACACAGCGTAAATATTTAGGAACCAAAATCTCTTTTTTGCTGAGTTAAATTATACCTATACCTCATTTTGACTGCCAACAGACGTCGCTATCGGCCTTAAAGCATAAAAAATAAGCGGAGAAGTATAAAAAAATATATAAAAATATAAAAAGAGGTCCTGGCATCGTAATGGCCGATGCTATTGGTTAGTGAAATTTACACAAGTTTAAGCGTAAGTAAAAATCAATACCCAAGTAACTCTTCACTAGTGGCAAGACTATGAAAATATGCAAAGGAGCAGGCCTAGCCAATTCGCTTAATCCTCATAGATTGATTTGACCAAGCTAAGTTTCAATTATGCACAGCTGAATTTCAAGCGTTTTCAATATAATTCGTTGCAACTATTTGAACTTTGCTAGCGTCGAACATGCGGAAATGTCATTGTCTCATTATGCCATTCCGTTCAGCATTGTTAATAGTATTACATACACTTGCAACTATGTGGTGACTTCTACTTGTTTCTTCGGAATAATTTGCATATGTATGCTTCGCTGTTTAGGCAACAATGAATTTCTGACTAGCTCTGGCCTTTGAAACATTTACTCTTGCAGAAAGAAGCCTTTCTTTGCCTTGTATGTTGCCTTTTGTTTGCATTTTATTTTCGATTTGCTTTGATTCAGTTACTCAACCCAGACGCGTCCGGTGCTTCACTTTGTTTACTTGCCACATTTTTATGTCTTCTCTGGCGCAATATAACATCTACGCGTTTTGCTGTGACTTGAACCAAGCTACATACGAGCATTCAGGGTCACATTTAAGTGTAGTAAAGTCACATATGTTCGTGTACATGTTCCATTTTTGGGTTAGGCATGCTGTCATAGGTCTTGAATGAGACAGAAGATACATATGCTTGGGTGGTATGATACATTTGTATATGTTCTTATGTGCATAGAAATTGTATGAAAACGAAAAAAAGTATTAAAACAGTTTAAGAGATATTTTTTATTTAAGAAATGTAACGAAAATTAGACTACTGTGTTCGAAAAATCAGTTTGTGAACTTCGGGAACACTTGGATAATGTTTCAGGTTTCTATTAGAGGGTGGGTCATCTAACGTTTTAAATTTGAATTATCTATATTTCGACATTAGAAAAGTCAAATACCATTCGGAAAGTGACAGATATTCAGTAAAAAGTCTAAAATTTACGAAATGTGTCGCTATTCACTAGAAGAAATAAAAAAAAAACCGAGGATGGTCAATTTTACCGAAAAATCATCTTTTCAGAGGAGGCTTATTTCCACCTCGATGGTTACGTTAACAAGCAGAATTGTCGCATTTGGGGCACAGGACGCCGCTACGTGCCATACAGCAAACGCTACACTCAATCATTTACGCCCTATCTTCGAAAATCGCATAATCAGCAAAAGAGGTGATGTGGATTGGCCTCCCAGGAGCTGCAATTTAACTCCGTTAGACTATTTTCTGTAGGGAGCTGTTAAAGATAAATGTTACGCCAACCATTCAGAAACAATTCACGATCTAAAGTACGAGATTCAAGCTGCTGTAGCTGCCATGAGGCCTGAAACCATCGAGAAAGTACTCCAAAATTGGGTGGATCGGATAAGCTACTGTAAACTCAGCCGTGGTGGTCATTTGTCCGAAATTGTTTTCCATAAATAAATTTCATAAAACAACCTTTTAAATAAATGTTACACCTTTGAAAAATATTAAGCCGTTTTTTATTGACTTTTTAAATTTAAAATTTTATATGGCCCACCCTATATAACGGTGATTTAATTTTTACACGAAAATTTTTTCACTATATTTCTAACATCCTGCAGGAAACGTCAGAGACCTTCTATAGTAGACAGATTTATAAAAGATTAGCGTAACAAGCTGATAAAGCCATGTCCTTCTGGGAAGTAGTTTCTGAGTTATCATTATCCAAGGATACGAAGCAACTAAATTTGCATCAACTGTTGATAGCAAAATATATGAATTCAGTAAAGCTGTTGGTCTACAAATACTTAATGAACTTGTGAAACACTCAAAATCTACTTGAATTTAATAGCATTTTAGTATATTTCTGCATTATTTTTTACAATTAAAATCAGTAAGCGCTTCTTTGAACTATTTGCAACAACAATATTTTGATATTGAGCTTGCAAATAGCTTTTGAACTTGTGGAACACTGAATTTTTACCTTATACAATGCTTAAAAAGCACGAATGTTATTATTATTTTCGATTATAAATATACTATTTAGTTTTAGAAAGCTTTCTTAGTTGGAATTTAACATATAACATCCTCTCAAAACCGCCTATCGCGGCCTTATTACTCTAAATTCGCTAAACGGCAACTTAAGCATGGTAGTGGTTAGTGATTCTGAGTTTCAGATATACTTTAATGTACATATGTATATACCACTTCTGTGCTGAGTTTATCGCAACTCTATGTGCCTCCATTTGCATGGTCACCAGTGGCTACTTGAACAAGTGCCGCGCGGTACTTGCGACAGCGTTGTTGCAACAACTAACACAACGCAATATTTACCAAAGCGGCAGCTCTCCAAGAATTGTTGTTGTTATTGTATTCCGGCTATCTGTTTCGTTGGTAAACATATTTCAACACACAAACTCGGTGTGCGTGTGTGGGAGGAGTCTACAGCACTAGTTCAACCGCCGCACCCCACACACCCATCCATCAACTTATCCAAAGCTTAACAAAGCACAAAGTGTTTGCGTTGACTGACAGCAAGTGAGTTGAAAATTTCGGTTGTTTCACTTTTGTTTGTTTATTTGGGTTTTCTGGTTGGAAAGTTTATCTCGGTGGTACCCAATTGAGTGACTGGTTGGTGTTGGTGTTGGTGTTGCTGTCGCTGCTTGTTTTGTTGTAGGCTGTGCTGGTTGCTTTGTGGTGGTTCGTGTGCGCTTAATGTTTGCTTTAATTGTTGTACTTTTTGTTGTTGCTTTTGCTTTTGCTCTTGAGCTGCTGTTGTTGTTTACCCACCCGCTATTTGCCTGCACTTGGCCTTTGGCACACCTATTTGTGCCTCAGTCACAGCTTCCACCATTCACTTTCAACCGACAACGTGCGCTTGCTTACCTCCTTGCTGGCTACACGCACAACTCAACACTTGCCACACGACGCGTGTAATGCGTGGCACATTATAGACTTACTGCGCTGCATAAGTATGTATATGTCTGCATGTATGTGTATGTGTCGCAGTTTTTTCATGTTTCTCCCGCTTTGACGCACACACATTAATTTCGAATTAGTTTTGCATCATATGCTACGCCATGCAGAAAAATCGTCTAAACGCGTTACCGCCAGCAGACGAACGCAGCCACAGCTGAGGCTGCCGAGAAATACTCACCAGAGCATATCCTTTGAGCTGGATTGTACGTAAAACTGCGTGTGTGTGTGTGCCGGCAATTCGATTTTATGGGAAACTATTAAAGACCTCGCACAGTCGAGTTGAGTGGTGTGTCTGAGCCGCCACCAGCTGGCTTGTGGCTTAAGCCTGTGGCAGTTACAATGCCTTCAGCGCCTTCGGTCAGCCACTTGAGGCAGGCAGGCTCTGCTACTTCGCCGTATTCGTGTGTTTCATGCGCATGGATGTGGAACAGATCGGCGGATTTTCCACGTGAATGCGCGTCTTGCGAATGGATACCCTGCTTGGCTATATGGATATGGGTGCTGTAACCCGGCGTTTTCGCAATCGCCAACAGATTTGCGCACTCTTTCGCCGACTGTCCATCAGCTTAGCGTTCATAACTTGTCTGCGAGCGCATTTGTTTGTAGAAATTAGGTTAATACCGGCTGGTGAGCATAATCGCGAATTCCAACTTGTGGCAAGTTGCAGTCACTTGCAACTGTAGACTGTATATAGCACCTTGCACTCTTCGTTGCATCTTTTAATATTTTGCGTTTGTCGTTTTTGTTTTACTTTTTTGGTCGTTGGTCGCTGGTGTCCAACTGACAGTTGCGATTTGCGCGTGTTAATTGAAAGCTGCAAAAAACGGCAAAATGTGTTTGTTGGCAAGTGCCACAAGTTGTTGAAACAACTAGTATATATATGTGTAATACTCTCTTAAAGCTTTAAATGCATGGGAAAGTAGTTTTTGTTGTCAAATTTATTGTTGCTTGTTTAACGAAAGTGATGAACTGAACAAAAGTGAAATTGGAACAGTACTTTTATAGTGATTACAACATAATTACATAAATTTTATTTTATAAACGATAAGAAAAACGAAGGATTTCATGTAAATATTTTTTTTAAGTAATCATTACTTTTAAGTACCATTACAATTACATGTAATCATTACTTTACGTGTTATTAGCGATTGCATAACATTTTCATGATGTTTTCAACTCATTACAATATAAAGAGTAATGATTACTGCAATTATTAAATATTATTGTACTGATTTTTGACCATTACTGACATTCTTGATAATGCTTTATTTTTCTTTAGTTCAATAGGGGAGGTAATTGTGATATAATTAATTGCAAATTGTTTTGTAAAATGGAAAACTGAACAACAGTGAAGTAATCAATACTTTAGGGCTTATTAGACGATGAATAAGCATAGTTTTAAAGTTTATAATAAAATTTTAAACTGTTAATTTATTTAAATACTGTTACTTTACGAAATAAAAAAAATATATCGTTTTGGAAGTAATCATTACTTTTAATTTTGGTATTTAAGTATCGTTACAAGTACATATAATCCTTGCATTAATGACTTTTAATGACAAAATATGATTAGAATGATATTTACAATTAATCACAATGCAAATAGTAATGATTATTGTAATAATAAACAAATATTATTGTAATAATTATTTCAGCATTACTAACGCTGTTGGTAATTCTTTTAGTTTTTAAAGTAAAAATTGGGATATAATTCGTGTGGTTGGCTATGAGAAAAGTTATTATTTTACAAGTAGTTATTATTTACAAGTAATCATTAATTGTACATGTATTTTAAGTACCATTACAAATTCATGTAATCATTATCTTAACCACTGTTAATAATATTTATAATCCATTACAATATGAAAAGTGATGATTACTGTAATTATTGAATAACACTGTATTGATTATTAAACCATTACTAGCATTATTTGTAATTCTTTGGAAATAATCGTTTACATTTAGTTTTTATTTATTTACATTTGTTTTTAAAATTGTGTAATAATGAAAATGTGAGAGTAATGATTACTTTAAATCGTTTGAAAAATTGACAATTTAATTTTTTAAAATAATAAAAGTTCGTTTCTATATTTATTTTAAAGTCACTTGACTATTTTCTATTGCTTGTCAAACGTTAGCTTAGTCAAACCACCCCAAACGCACCCCTAACCCAACCAGTAGAATAATATCGACCAATTTTGCCGAAGCTTTGAGAGGAAGACCTAGGCGTTTGTAACAAAAAAAATCCTCATTTCAAACATTTAAATGTCAAATACAGACAACAAAATTACACAACACAATTTAGTTAGGTGAATGCACAAACACATACACACACATGCTGCCGCAAACTATCACGTGCAACATTCATGCCACAAACTTTCCGTTTAAGCAGAGACAAAAACACGCTAAACTGCAAATTGCTGCTGCCGCTGCAGGCCTCTAGCTCTAGCAAAGCTGACAAAGCCCAACCGGAACAATATCGCGAACAACAAAAATGTATCACACATACTCACACTCTATTGTGTGTGGTGCATGCAACATTGAAAGTGCCACATGTTAGTTGAAGTTTTGTGCGCGTCAGCGATTTTAAGGCAGTTGCATGTAGCAAGACTGAATTCTAACGACTACTAAACTGCACCAAGTACGAGCTTGCCACAAAACGCCCCCTCAATGCTCTAGTGGAAGTAAAGTGTAGGAAAAAAAATGTAAGAAGAAATGGAAAGCGAAACGCCAGTCACCGATAGTCTGCAAAAATTTAGTTCAACTTGACTGCGCGCTGTCAATAGCAAAGCTGACGCGAATGGAGTGGGGTGAGCGTGTGGGAAATTCAACGAAAAATCACTTGAATGACAAAAGGAATGAAGTTTAGGGGGGAATATGCTGAGTTGTTGGAATATGCTTTAAGATGGAGGTAAAATTTAGTATATAATTCAAATATTTTTTTTTTCGTTTTAGAGTTATTTGAATTAGACTGAAATTTGAACGCATAAATCTGTAAAAAAAATTCAAAAAACCTGAAACATTTAAGCTCCGCTGCAGCACAATCCATTTTAACTAAAAGTCTTCGTCGGAACTTGACTCAAACGTAATCGGACTGTAGCCGTATCAGTACCGTGGCTGCGATGAAATGAACTGAAACTGAGCTTGAAGTGAATCAAAAGTCGTGCTGCCACCGAATTCAAATCAGACTGCAGCAAAACTCAAATTAAAGCGAAATGAACAAAGGCAAATCGAATTTAATCGATTCGAAATCGATTTTTGTATGCTGAACTAAATTAAAACTGAAACTTATTCGAAGCTGAGCTTAAAAGAGCGTTAAGTGCAGCTTAAACTATAACTGTGTATTGAACTGCAATTAAATACGGCTTCAGATGAAACGTAAATGGAATGCATGAAAAACTGAGCTGGAATTAATCGCATTTAAAAACAATGAAACTAAGGTAAATGCCAACTGGAGCTGTAATGAAACTAATCTGTCGAATTAAATGAATAATGGGTCGAATTGAGCAAAGAGCGGTCATTTATTGTGCTATCTGGAGATAATTTCTTAGTTAAGTACTTTTAAATGGCTTCAAAAAGTTTTTCAATTTTAATATTTGATTCGAATTTTGAAATTAAACTGATTATCATAAATATGGAAAGCCTATAAAGAAAAATAAAAATAATAAAAATTTTTATAAATTAAAAAATATATAAATTTTATTAATTAATTATTTTTTTTTTATTTTATCCAAATACTTCGTTCTTATTATATTTTTCTTCGAAAACTTAAAATTAAGTATATTAAAAAAAATATTTCTAAGCAGCCTTGGCACAAAAAAATTATTAAATTTTAGAATAATCTGTTACAGAAAGTTGAAAAAGTGCTTTCAGAAAAATTCCTATAATGTTTAAAAAAAATTATTTCTTGTGGCGGCAACTCTGTTTTTTTTTTAATTGATTTTTTAAACTTTTTGTCCGAAAAATTTAAAGAATGTAGAAAAATTTATAAAAAATAATATATTGGTGGCAACCCTATTTCACAATAAATCCACTTCAAAGGAACCTTCAAGTTTTAACAGAACAAACGCTTTAAAAACAGGTGATTGTGATTTCCTTACTCACCAACAATTTATTTTTCTTGTGGCAACTCTATTTTCTTACATTGACTTAAAAGAACATTAGCCGAAGGAATCTGCATCTTTTCTCCAAAAAGTATCAAAAAAATTGTAAAAAATTAAAAAAAAAATATTGGTGGCAACCCTACTTCACAAGAAATCTATTTCAAGAATCACTAGCCGAAGGAAACTTTAACTTTTCATCTAAAAAATATTAAATAATGTAAAAAAATAATAAAATATTGGTGGCAACCCTATTTCACAAGAAATCCATTTCAAAGAGCATTAACCGAAGAAGCCTTCAACTTTTAATATCGAAAAGAACAAACGCTTTAAAAAATACATAAACACGTGATTGTGATTTCCTTACTCACAACAATGTTGCTTGCCTCTTTATCAATTATTTATAAAAAGGAGATAGGGTATATAACGTTGCCTTGTTTCAAATTGCTACCAAAGCGCCTAAAGCATGCAAGCTGGTATAAATACACTCCCACGATAAAAAATACACACACATATATACATACATATGTACACCCACTTTCCATCCTTTACAAGCCCATTAAGTTACCCTAATCATTACTTTCCTAAATATACATATACAGTGTCGGACAAAACTCATTGGACTAACTCGAGTCTCACACATATTCCGTCATAACTTTTTACATAGATGCATTAGAAGAATAATTTTTTTTGCAAAAGAAAAATCACATATTCTACATTAAGAAAAAATGCAATTTTATTATCCAACTTTTATGTAAGATTTATAAATTATAACAGAAGGGGAAAAAGTAAAAAATTCGTGCGACATAACTCATTGGACTTTAGCAAAATATGAAAACAAATTAGTTTTAAATTAATATTTTACTAAGTAGCCATCATTACTTTTGCTTGCAACATATCCTTTACGCATAGGTGAAATTAAATTACTAATATGTGTGCAATTATTCCATTCCAGGGTTGTTTTAAGGCAATAATAGCTTGTTTTTATAACCGTGGACCTGTTCCCTGTTAATTTGCCCGTTGACAATTTTCCATAAGTTTTCAATCGGGTTCATGTCAGGAGACTGGTCGGACCATCTCATAATATAAACTTATTGTTCTAAAAACCAATCCTTCACAACTTTTAGGGTGTGTCTGGGGTCATTGTCATGTTGAAACTGCCAATCAGGCTGCATTTTTTTGGATAGCGTGAGGTAACATTTGGGTTTGCAATATATTTTTATATTGGAACCCATCCATGTTCCCTTCTATTCTGTAAATAGGTCCTACTCCCTGACCAGAAAAGCATCCCCACACCATTATGTTACCCCACCATGCCTTACTGCACCCTGCAAATATCGACGATCTAAACGCTTTTCTGTTGGCCTTCGTACACCTGTCATTCATCTGAGTTCTGAAAATTAAATTTGGACTCATCTAAAACAATGTCGACTTCCATTGCTCTATAGACCAATCAATATGCAGTTTCGCAAGTTCCAAACGTGCTAACCTATTTTTTTTTTTTTCTTTTGAAAATATATGGTGCTTTCGCAGCACGGAACCTAAAGAGACCAGCATCAATGGCGCGTTGTTGTACTGTACGCGTACTCACTCTTAGTTGTGAGCTATCTACATTTTTTTTTGGCTGATATCTTTGGATATTTTTTTAACTCCCGCATTATTCGCAAGTCATCTTTTACCGAATTGACTCTATGGCGTCCTCCAATATTAAAAATTTTAACGATTGCTTCAGCTTTGTTCTTGCGTAAAATAGCAGAAGCAGCTGATTTTCCTAGAGAACAATTTGTGCAAAGCTCCTTTGCCTCACATATTTTGTGAATTCCCTTGCAATTAATAATTTAAGTTCAGTTGAACATATTTTGCCTAAAATTTGTATCTAAAATAATTTTTTAGTAGCATTATTTGCGAAAAGTTTATAAATTTCCCAACACACCCGTCCCCATTAAAATAAACAATTCGAATAAGTGTGATCTACGATTAATCATTATAAGTACCTGCAAAATTCTTTTCTCGCCAGATAACTGTAAATTAATTCATTGGAAATGGTTATTTCGATATCCAAAGTGTTAGTCCAATGAGTTATGTCGCACGAATTTTTTACTTTTTTCCCTTCTGTTAAAATTTATAAATCTTACATAAAAGTTGGGTGATAAAATTGCATTGTTTCTTAATATCGAATATGTAATCTTTCTTTTGCAAAAAAAATTAGTCTTCTAATGCATCTACGGAAAAAGTTATGATGGAATGTGTGTGAGACTCGAGTTAGTCCAATGAGTTTTGTCCGACACTGTATGTACATATACTTCAACTTGCCTTTGGGTAGCTGCCAGCACTACTCCTCGTGTGCGCTTAATGGCAATTGTTTGTCGTTCAGTTGTTTCTAGTTCACACGTGTTTTCTATTAAACATTTTCTTAGACACATTTCACTCGAAAGACAGCGCCGACAAAAGTATTCTAAATTTTCTTCAAACACGCAAACTTCACCCGCAACAATCGTAACCGAAGTAGCAGTAGTGGAGGCGGAAGAAGAAGCAGCTTGTTTATTTTACAAATCGTCCGCATATCAGTTGACCGAAATGCAAACACTGCTTATAAATACAACAAGCTAATTTAGCGCGCAGGTGGATTGCCATCGAAGGAAGTTGGAAAGGAGTAAAGAGGATAGTGCAAGGTACTTCCGAGCCGCTATAGATAAGTCTGTTTGAGTGTGGATGTGTGTAGGCAAAAAGTATTTAAGTTGGAAATTCGAAAATTGTCTGTCAAGTAATATGAAGGTTGAATTTTGCTCAATATTTACTATTATTTTTGCTTTGATCTGATTTCTACACAACTTAATAATGATTCATCTTCCGAATTATTCGAAAAGTTATTATGTGTTTCTTGCGCTTTTTTCGCAGCATTTAAAAAATTGATCTTTGTATGAACAATGACTTCATGTTATGTTTTATGGAAATATTATGTGTCAGCTAAAAAAGTTTTATAATTAAAAAAAATAAAATAATTTTGGTATTTTGTTTTTAATTTTCAACAATCCAAAAAAGAGTTGCCACCATTGTCATACTTAAAGAAGAATGAAAAAACGTAAAAGCCAAGAGTATTTAGCGAAGAAAACATTAAAAAAAACTTGCCGTAGGTTAAAGTTTCGAATGTTATACGGATTTCATTACAAATTTGGATATCAATTTTTGGCAGTGTTGCCATATGTGCTTCAAAATCTTTTTGAAAAAAATAATATTGGCGTCTAGTGTATAAAACTTTAGTCATTAAACAAAAAAAATAAAATAAAAATTAAAAACAGAGTTGCCATCTTTTTACAATTATAAAAAATTTCAAGAAGGCAAGAGGATCTAGAACCACAAGCATGTAATAAAGAAAATGGTTTGCGCAGACTAAATTTTTGAGAGTTATGCCGATTTGATTAGATTAGTCTACATTTTTTTATATATATTTTTTTTTTTTGTTGTCATAATAATTTTTTTTTTTTTTTTAATTTAAGGGCGTATTCTAGTCGAGAAATATGAATTTTGGGTTCAATTTTTAGTGTCGTAGAGTCGTTTTTTAATAGTCACTTATTAACATTACAAGAATACATTAAAATTTCAAAAAATGAAAAAAAGTTAAAATTTTCAAAAATTAGCAACTGATTGAATAGGGGTCTGAAAAATTGCAACGTGTCAATAACCACGATTTCTCGCCCTCGTAGCAACCTGCAAGCGAAAAAAATATTAATCTAGAAAAATTTCATATATCCGGAACTACGAAAAAGTTAAAAAAAAAACAGAAAATTTCACACAATGGCGACTGCCTGAAAAAAAAAATCATTTTTTAATCCTTTTTTTTTTTTGACTTTTTCGATTTTTTTTATATAGTGTAAATTGACATGTATATAAAGAAGACTCTCCAAATTTCAGTTAAATCGATCAGGTAGAACCTGAGAAATCGTGAATATCGTTATCAATCAAAAAGCAGATTCAATAAATAAAAAGATATTGAAACAAAAAAAAATCGTTTTGAAAAATTTTTCCAGAAAAACAGGTTTCAATTTTCGGTTCCAACCGTAACAGTTTGGATGCCGGGTCAGCAAAATACTAGCATCTCTGAAAATAATTTGATTTTTAAAAATGCTTTGGTAGACCTTTACTTGAGTTAAACTTTATTCAATAAAACAATATTTTTTGTATCAAAAAACAATTTTTTTATTTCAAAGAGTAAGCCACCCTTCGTTACTTTATCTAAAACTGTATACCCAACTTCATACGCCCCTATAACTGCGCTTGTAGTTGGGTATTCTCCCCTGTGACAAGTGTTTCTATTGTATTGGTGGAGCAGAATGGACCTGCGTAAGTGTGCAAGTGACGGCGAGTGGGTGTGTCAGCGTGATAACTAAATTAACAAATGCTTCACAAGTACTCGCGTACTCGACTCACGTTCACTCGTACACGTCATATACACACACACATATATATTTACATTATAAAACGTATGCGAGGCGCGCAAATAAAGGGAAGGAATTTAATGCGGAACTAAAATGATGAAACGCATAAATGCAACTAATAAAATGCAAAATTGACTGAACAGCGGCGCGGCAACGGCAAAATAGTCGAGTAAGGATAAACATGCTCGCTATTGCGTATATATCTATGTATATGTGTGTGTGGATCTTTAATATACTCCGTGTGGCAGGTTGCAGCGCGGGCAACTCAAAATGAACTGGCACAAAAATACCAGAGCAATTCGAAACGCTTAAAGGCGCTGAGGCTATGCATATTATACAAGCATATGTGTGAATATGTGTTTGTGTGTATTTATGTGCGCTTGTAAGCAGTAGACCGGCCTTTTCTGGCATTTGGGGAAGGGGAGTCACATTTTTCAGTTAGACTAAGCGATTTATTTAACACTTGAACAGTCAGCAATGAAGTATGGCATCAGCACGCTTGGCAGCCCAGCCGCTGGGCTAACTTTTATGTCAAGGTTGCCCTTAGAACAGGAGTGGTATACATATGTACATATGAATGTGCGAGCAGATAGTCAAAGGTAACTGGAAGTAAAGGGGGAGATGTGTAATGTATATGTGTATGTACATAAATAGTTGAAGGCGCGGAAAACATGAAACAACATAATCAACTGCTTGCAAGTAATAAGTATATGAATCGCTCGACAGGAGTGGCATATTAATATGTATACTCGCATAAGGACATGCTGGCCTCTGGTAGGAAAATAAGTTATCAGTTTAGCAATTTTTTATTGTAATAAAAAGTAATCGAAGTATTTTTGTAAATTTATTAATATCTGCCTTTCTTCAAAAATATTTAAATATAGACATGGCCAATTATACATACTATATACTATATACATAGATTATTAGGGTGAGTCAAAATAAAACATATTTTCGCTTGGTATTCTAAAAAATTGGTTGTTAGACAACTTTGAGCAAATCTCTCCTAGTATGAACTCTTAATAGTTAAAGGAAGGTAGTTCCCCCTGCATTTTTCTATTTTTATACCCTGAACAGGGTATATTAAGTTTGTCACGATGTTTGTAACACCCAGAAGGAAGCGTCGGAGACCCTATAAAGTATATATATAAATGATCAGTATGTTGAGCTGAGTCGATTTAGCCATGTCCGTCTGTCTGTCCGTCTGTCCGTCCGTCCGTCTGTCCGTCTGTCCGTCTGTCTGTATATATACGAACTAGTCCCTCAATTTTTAAGATATCCTTTTGAAATTTTGCAAACGTCATTTTCTCTTCAAGAAGCTGCTCATTTGTCGCAACGGCCGATATCGGACCACTATAACATATAGCTGCCATATAAACTGAACGATCGGAATCAAGTTCTCATATGGAAAACTTTCGCATTTGACAATGTATCTTCACCAAATTTGGTATAGATTATTTTCTAGGGCAAAAATGTAATATCCGAGAAAATTATTCAGATCGGTTAACTATAGCATATAGCTACCATACAAACTGAGCGATCGGAATCAAGTTCTTGTATGGAAAACTTTCACATTTGACAAGATATATTCACGAAATTTGGTGTATATTATTTTCTAAAGCAACAATGTAATCTCCGAAGAAATTGTTCAGATCGGTTAACTATAGCATATAGCTGCCATACAAACTGAACGATCGGAATCAAGTCCTTGTATGGAAAACTTTCACATTTGACAAGATATATTCACGAAATTTGGTGTATATTATTTTCTAAAGCAACAATGTAATCTCCGAAGAAATTGTTCAGATCGGTTAACTATAACATATAGCTGCCTTACAAACTGGACACATAGTTACTAACAGCAATGCACCTGTGAAGGGTATTTAGCTTCGGTGCAACCGAAGTTAACGTTTTTTCTTGTTTTTTTCTTATTTTGAGATAGAAAAAATAATTTCTCCCTTCCAACTACTTAAAAAAATTTCATTCTACAGATTTAGTAATCATAAATTAAAGTAACTTGAATTTATCAAATTTAATAGAATTTTGAGATATACATACATAAATGTAAATGATGTTTGACAGAGTTGCCACCTAACTATAAACACGAATCTGTTTGGGAACGTTTGTACACGATTTTGTTGTTACTGAACTTTTAATGTGTTTCAAAGCATGAATTTAGTTATCAAGTTCTAACAGGGTTGCCACACTTAGTAAATTTTGAATGAGTTTTGATTTTACATATTCGAAAATCATAATATGGATACAAAATTAATGCTATTCGCAGTTGTATTATTACAAAATTATGAATATTATGCTGCCACATAATAAATATTTATGTATGTATGTACAATACTTGCAACATATTTACAAAATGTGTACTAATAGTTGTCAAAAGCTGTTATCTCTTCGTGTTTTGGAAAATTAATTTTGTGATTTTTTTGTTTAATTTTTTTATTTTGTTAATTTTTTTACGTTATTTTTTTATGTTATTTTTTATTTTTTTTATGTAATTTTTTATTTTTTTTAATGTTATTTTTTATTTTTTTATGTTATTTTTTTATGTTATTTTTTATCATTTTTTAATTTTATTTTTTTTAATTTGTCAATATTTTATTTTTTTTTATATTTTTTTTATTTACTGTTTTTATATTTTTATTCTCTTTCCACTTGCAACATATTTACAAAATTTGTAGTAATATTAGTTAAAAGCTGTTATCTCTTCGCTTTTTGCAAAATTAATTTTGTGATTTTTTTGTTTAATTTTTTTTATTTTCATTTTTTTATTTTGTTAATTTTTTTACGTAATTTTTTTTATTTTTTTTTATTTTTTTATTTTATTTATTTTGATTTTTTTTTGCAAATTTTTTTTTATTTTTTATATTTTTTACGTTTTTTATTTTTATTTATTTATTTTTTTTTTCATTTTGTCAATAGTTTTTATTTTTTTTTATTTACTGTTTTTATATTTTTTTCTCTTTCCACTTGCAATATATTTACAAAATTTGTACTAATAGTTGTTTAAAGCTGTTATCTCTTCGTTTTTTGGAAAATTAATTTTGTGATTTTTTATTTTAATTTTTTCATGTTTTTATTTATTTATTTTTTTTATTTTTTTTGTTTTTATTTTTATTTTTTTTTGTTTTTATTTTTATTATCTTTTTATTTTTATTTTTTTAATTTTTTTTTATTTATTTATTTTTTTATTTTTTTAATTTTGTCAATATTTTATTTTTTTCTCTTTCCAACATTATTTTGCTTTAGGAAATATCGAGAGTCTAACGGTAGTCACGCTAATCTCCATACTGAGTTATTGATGTCTCGTTTGCAACTTGGTTAAGTCGGATTTGCATACATTTTGCCTACATAATTCAACTACCTTTATATATCTATATATATATGTGTGCATGAATGTATGTACAAATCTATGCATTTTTGTGTGTACATTTATATGTGGGTATCTCTGTATCTGTGACTTAGCTTGTCTGCCAAAGTCAGCATTGCAAAAATATCTAATAAAGCAATTTACTAATCTGCCACAGATCGTTTGAAATAGGCAGTTAAATAAAGTTGTTTTATTGTTGTTGCTTTTGCCTGAATTAGACAAAAAAAAATTTGCTTTGATTTTCCATAGCATACATTTTGTTGTTTGGATGAGCATATGTATGGGTATGAGCTGGCTTTGAACAGGGATTACAAGACAATCGGCGGCAAACCACACACACAACCGCATTAATTTCTTTAAATCCTGTTTTTATTGTTTAAAAACTCTATATACATATGTATCTGTGTGTGCGTAAGCGCGTTTTTGTCAACTGCGGCGCAACATGCAAATGTAAAATACAAATGCTTGCGTAGTTATTTGCATGAAAGCATATATATATACATATATGTATGTGTATGAGTGTATGTATATGTTTGTATTTGCTCACTTTGAAGTTTGACTGTCTCAAATGCATTAGCGGTAAACCAAAGAGCGCTCAGCGCTTGTGCCTCTGACAGCTAACCTTCAGCCATTCAACTTCACTGCTCTATGAGGTGCTTATCTGTATATGTATGTATATACATGTATGCGTATAAGTGTGTGTCTATGTGATCGAGATTAAAATTATGCGCTTTGTTGACTTTTTCTATTGGGATTAAGGTGACACACACTGAGGCAGAGCAACAATAACAAAACCGATACATATATTTTTCTAAATGCCTCTGCATGTAGACACCGAAGCGCTTCGATGCAGAGCTGACAATTTTCAACTGCGTGTGGCTTCGGCCTTCGTTACTACAATAACTGCTGTTATTGTTATGTTAAAAAAAACTTTGTTGTTATTTTTGTAATTATGCTTATCGCCAATGTTGATTTTTCTACACATTCACCCGGCAATCTCGCGCATATGATTAGTGACAAATTTCGAACTGTCATGCAGTTGTCGCATGTGGCACGTCAAGAGTGCTGCTGCCACACATGCACCTACTCATATCTGCTCCCATGTGGCATCTTCTCAATTTCTACACTTATATGTAAACGGAGCGCCTTCGCGTGGCATTACCTGCCTACGCACTGATCGCCGCTACCGATTTGCGGCCGCGTTGCCGGTTGCCTACAGGTAAAAGTGAGCCATGCAAGCAACACACCAACCGCTCGGATCCATCCCAATGCGCTGCCAATCATCTGAATGAGATCAATTGCTGATCATTGTTAAGCTGGGATTTACAAATTGCACGCACACATTTACATTCACATTTACACATGCATAGCGTAGCAGCTAGCGGAAAGGTACAAGATTTGTATATTTTCCTAATTGTTGTTGTTGCTTTCCACTTTGTTGCTGCGCGATAAGATTTAGTTAAATTTTTAATCCTTTCACAAAAGCGGCAGTTGGTGCTACAACAATAACAACAACATTTATATGTGCATTTGCATTCATCCATAAGATATAGAGTCGTCCTATGAGGAGTTGTAGAGTGTTTACTATGACAGAAATTTGTTGTATTGCTGTTTACTTACAAGCATACAAACATTCAGGGTTAGCTGCTAGTGGTATTAGAGGTCTTACTACCATATATTTGTATGTAAAATATTCCCAAATATTTGTATGAATCACATATGCGAAGGTTAATCTTTATATAATCATGCCTACTAATCCACTAAAACATTTAGCAACATCTTCGACTGAGATTATCCGGTTTGCTAACGGGGTTTTTGGGTTTCTTTGCTAGCTAAACAGCATTAAGGAAATATTTGCTCTCTTTGGAGCCAAAATCTTAATGTAATCCTAGCAGCGAAGAATGGCTGAGACTTTTAAAACACTTTTTGATGTCTTAAAATACTTTTTTCATCTCTTAAACACTGTCAGGGAGTATCATTTGTGTTTGTTCGAATTATACCAGAGTTTTTCTTATAAAACATATGAATACAGAGTTTTTATTTTTTTTTTAATTTTCTGCAAATGATTTTACTCTTCGAAAAAATTTTGCTAGAGAATTGAAATAAAATCGAGCAATTGTGTAAGAACTGTCAAATAAATATAATTTATTCCTTGAAAATGTCTAAAAATTATTTAAATGATTTCGAAATGAGCAAAGAACTGGTCTCCTAGCTTTGCCAACTCCCTATAAAAAAATATTGGCTTAAATGCTCTAAAAATCTATATTGCGCGAGAAAAATTTATTTATATTAAATTTTAAATTCGAAGATAGTTCGTAAAAGATTGAGTGTAGCGTTTGCTGTATGGCACGTAGCGCCGTCCTGCTGGAACCAAATGTTGTCCAAGTCTTCCTCTTCAATTTGCTTGAAGAAAAATTCGGTTAACATTGCGCGCCGTCGCTCATTGATGGTTACGGCGGTTCCTTCTTCATTTTCGAAGAAAAATGGGCCGATGATTCCACCAGCCCAAAAATCGCACCATAGAGGGATTCGTGTTGGGTGCATTGGCTTCTCGACGATTACGTGCGGGTTTTCTGTTCCCCAAATGCGATAATTCTTCTTGTTAACGTAACCATCGAGGTGGAAATGAGCCCCGTCCGAAAAGATGATTTTTCGGTAAAATTGACCATCCTCGGTCAAAGGAACTTTGGAAAAAAGTTTTCAATATTTCCCAGTTTTCTTCTAGTGAATAGCGACCCATTTCGTAAATTTTAGACTTTTTACTCAATATCTGTCACTTTCCGAATGGTATTTGACGTTTCCAATGTCGAAATATAGATAATTCAAATTTAAAACGTTTGATGACCCACCCTATATAAGGAAAAACAAATAGAGTTGCCAACAAACTGTTACAGTCTTCAATCAACAAATGTTTTAGAAGCTTATAATGAGACTAAAAATTTCTTAATGTAAAACTTTTTTCCATATCTCAATACTTACAAGGTTAGATTAGATTAAAAATGTCGATCCTGTTGCAATTGTCAACGGGGATTTCATTTGGGCTGCTTAGAACGCCGGGCCGTTGTGATAACTAAAGTTCCTATATAAAGACATTAAGACCCTTAAAATTCGACAAAGTGCTTTTACCACAAATTTCTTGAGCCAGGTGTATCAGTTTTGGTCGCTGAAGGTATGACGGTCGAGATATTTGAACCCCAAATTTACAAAGGATGTATAATGGAGTAGAGAGTGTTTGGATGTTTTTACCTCACTTATCTCCATACAAATTTGACAATTTTCGTCCGATAAGATATTTAGTCTTAAAAAGCTGCTGAGCTGACGCGAGGTCTATAGGTCCAGTACTAGGACGCAGGACCAACGAGGTTTGAGTTCGTTCGCACTGCGATGAGAAGAGTGTGTTGCTTCCTGCGAGTTCAGCAAAAGCAGTTTCCAGCGATTCTGTTATGGCGAGGGTCCAAAAAGGAGACTGAAAATGAAATAGCTTGATGCTATGGATAGTGAGGATAGACACTCCTTGACTAATTTTGAGCACATAGCGAGCGAACTCAAAGCTAGTATTGCCACTCTGCTTTCAACGTGAATGCTTTTTTCCTAAACCGAGGCTGAACTTCGAAGCAATAGGTATTTTATTACCTTAATAGCGGCAACTATTTTATAAAATACACTGCACTAATCCGGTAGCCTAAAACTAAGCTTGACGGAGAGCACCTTGCAGGAAAAAGTTTCACAGTTTTACAAGGGTTCGGAAAAATGCTTCTAAAAACCAAACGATAAACAATAATCACATGATTCAAGAGCTGGGTATTGTGGATGAAAAACAGATCTAAACAATGACACGAGTTTTTTCGAACCCATTTGAAAATTATGGAAAAAACTTATAAACGAGTAGTAAACCGCTACAAACCGTGAGCCTATATATCAGCTCCCGACACTAAAAGGGTTAAACTGCGATCCGTCCGTGAAAAAGCTCAGTGCATTGCTTTTCCAGCGACTTCGCCTCATCCACAATTCCCTTGCCAGTACACACACCAACGCAATGTTCTTTATAATTCTCAACCAGCTTATAACATTTTTCAATGTACATATAAAAGCTGGAAAACACTTATCTTCCATATTGTATTCAAATTTAGTATATTACATTTGTCATTCTGCGATAATTCTTATTCGATCCCAGATAAGTATCAATCCTCTAATATAATACTCTTCGACTATTACATAAAAAACTCTTAGCTAGTAATATTTCAGAGCAATTTCATTAGCGACTACGTAAATTCCTCATCTGCTTATAAAAACACTGCGCGTCGTTTTCATAACTCACAACTCACTGACCTCTAACAAATCCATAATTTCCACATTAAAAACATATTTCGACGAATTCGATGAAAGTGCGCAAATAGTTTTGACAAAACGAATGCACTTTACACCGAATTATCTTCTCTCAAACTGAACTCGAATTCCATGATTTTCTTGTGCGAATCGAACAGCGCTTTGCAGCGCGCTAAAGTGGTTAATTCGTGGCAAATCCGCTGCAGTTGCAGTAATCGGTGCAAAACTAAAATGAAATCAAAGACTTGAAGGCACAAAAAATCTTTGCGATGCAGAAATTAATGTTTTGTTATTGCTTTTGTTGCTGTACCATACAGTTAACATGCTTGTATGTTTGTTAGATCTTTTTATGGCTTGCAAAACAGTGCTCGAGCGCTGAGTCGTAAACAGAAGCCGTTATAAACCAATTAATGCCACGAAAAATAACGATAAAAGCAAAGAAGAAGAAGAGAAATCAGAAAAAAATTAAACAAAGTTGCGGAATGGAAGATTCTCTAGTTTTGCAGCGGATTAAGGCAGCCAAATTCGTGCGCGCGCACTGCAGCGCCAAGCCAAGTGCTGGGAGCCGCTTTGTTTTTTTTTTATATTTTTTTAGTTTTTGCAGCATTTGGCACTTTGTTGTTGGACCTAAGACTGGATGCTTTTAACTTCGCGCGAATTTGCGGTCAAATTAAAGCGGCTAAACGAGTCTATAATCTTTGTAGTTTTGTTTTCCACATTTTTCATAGCGCGCCTGCGCTTAACTGTAGTTTAACACACTAAAAGCGTTTGTAGCGATTTTAGTTACCCCACAACGCACCACACACACACACATCGATGTGTAGCTATATAAAAGCGCTCAGCGTATAAACGCTCGTAAAGTTATCCAAATGCAGTTATCTATATCAAAAAGTAGCTGTACTGTTGCATCCCAGGCCATAATCTTCAAGCGCTCCCTAGGGCTAGTGGCTAGAACCACTTCCTAACTCATGCAAATCATCTGAAAAAGCCATAAAGCTGTGAATTGCCACCGTAATTCGTAATTGAAGATTCGCAATTCGTTAACTTGTTGTTGTTATGTGTGTGTGCTTGTGCGCGCTATCAAAAGTTATTGCCACTAAAAAGTGGCCTGTTTTTGCAGTGCGCCAAAAGCTTTAAACTCAGCTGTGCTCCTGCGCTCATCAGCCGCAGTCTCTATAAAATCACCGACGGTCGAAAGCGCCCGACAAGCGCCGTTAGCCACAAAGTTACACACGAACGCGCGCGCATAAGCACTCTACTACGCGCTCGCCATTGTGGCAGTTTATGACTTTTATTCGCCTTTTCATTACAATAATTTGTGGCGCTGATTTTTTGTCAGCTTTTTTTCACCGCTTTTGTTGCCGTTGTTGCGCTCTCGAAGTGAAGCGCGCGCACGCGTATTTTAATTATTCACAAGTTTATGACTTAGTGCCTGGCGCAGCTACGCAACAATAAAAGCAATAACAAGCAAATGATTGCTGTGATAATAATGACAATAAAAGTTGGTAAGCTTTCATGAGAGCGACGCATGTGCTTGCGCCACACCACAGCGCGTTCTGGCGCGGCGCGGTTTGGCCGCGGCGTTTGTCATTGTTGGCAGCTGGTGGTCGAGGACGTGAAAAAGCGCATTAAAAACCGCCGCCCATTGGCAGTTTTGAAGTCACTCGCATACACACACACATACATAATAGCAGCCGCGTAAGCGCAGGTTGGCGGCAAGCGCTTCATCATGCAGCTTGTCAAAGGCGCATTGCAAATCCAGCGTTTTATTTATTTATATGGCGCTGGCGCTCATAAAATATTGAAAATTATGCGCGTAAGCCAACGCAAAAGTGTGTTTATATAAACGTATATGTGTGCGTTTTTTTTTTGTATGCGTGTGTGTGTCTGCTTATGCCTCCGCGTAAGCGTACTTTATGGCTTGCGCACTGCAAAGCTTTTGTCAAGATTTGCAATTACGCGTGGGAAACGCGTTGACGCATGTCTTCTCCATGCTCTCAACTCAACTCAACTTTATGGAGCCTGTGACAACAAACAATTTTACATGTCCTTGGCGGCATGAATTATTTTTAGCATTATTCTTGCCAATTTTTAGTTTTGGCGTGGGCCGTCGGCGTGTCAACTGTAAGTCGCGCGCGCCTTATGACTGTGGTTTATGGTGAGGAATGTAGTGAAACAGATAATAAAAAGCAAAACATGGCTAATACAGGGTACATGTTTAATGTTGGCAGGTGAAGAAAATTTAATGTACACAAATATTAAAAAAAATTTTTTTTTTAATAATTAAAATTCTGCAGAAATCCACAAACTGTTTCAGAAACAAAAAAAAAAAAAATCAGTTTTCTGCCTTTCGCGGTTATGCGAGTCCGTTTTTAATATTTTTCCGTTAACACGAGCTTCTAGAATCACCACCTCTCGTAGAACCACTCTTGAAAGTGTTTCTGGGCTCAAAAACATGTTGTATGAGGCCCTGAAGAGAAAAATTCATTTATATTTTCTTTACTTTCAAAATAATTTTTTAAAAATGAAAGTTTCAGTGAAAATTTTGCAATAGTTTTTTTTTCAAATAGTTGTTATCGAAAAAAGAAATCCTTCGTCCAAGTCTTTAAGAATTGTATATCAAAGAGCTGTGTAAATTTCATGAACATCAGTGGAGTAGTTTCAAGAAAAACGTGTTTAAAGACGGCGGACTTAGCCCAGCTAGCCTCGAGCGCACAAGTTCTCAAGACTGTATCTCCAAAACTATTAATCGGATCAGTGTGAAAATTTAGGACAATGTTCTAGGGTTAACAACCCTAGAATTCAATAAGACAGTAAAAAAATTGCCATGTAACCCCTTAAGCGACTTGACCCTCACTTTTCAAGATATCGATCTGAAATTCTGCTCTTTTCTTCCCAAGAAGCTCCTAATTTGTCGGAAGCTTTGATGTCGGACCAGAGATGTCATATATATGGACCTATCAAAATAGTATCCTTCTATGAATACTTTTTATTTGTCTCCATATATTCACAAGATTTGGCATAGGTTCTTCTCCAAGGAAACGCTACTACCCCCAAATGTATTGTTCAGATCGAACTACTATAGCATATAGCTGCCATACAAATTTAACGATCAAAATTCAGATACATATTTGTTTTTTAATTCCTTTTATGCTACAACAAAGGCACCTCTAAAGGGTACTATAGCTTCGGCGCTGTCAAAGTTAACCTTTTTTCTTGTTTCAGATTCTAGATTAACCAAACTAACCTCTAAATGCGATTTAAACATTATTACACGCATTTTCCACGATATTTTATAGCCCATCCTCATATCGAATCCGTGATTCATAAATGCAAAAATTAAGATTTTTTACCATTTAACCTGTTTTTCACAAAATAATCTCGTAATACTTGACTGCACTCGTATGAACAACCAGCAGCAGTCGAACGAATAAGTGCGCAACATTTTCTTTACAACTTCCGCATTCAATTTCCAGCGCTTTATATAACCCAAAGAGCATTCATATGTGTATGTGTGTGAATTGCGAAAAGGACCCGGCTACCATTTGAGCCCAAAACACTAATTTTTTTTGGTGGCAACATCGGTGAGCCGCGCCAAATGCCAACTGACAGATAACGTGCAAACAATGTTGCAAAGCTGCAGTAAAAAGAGGCAACTGCGAAAACACACAAATAGGTATTATGCGAAAAAAGATTAAAAATATTGAATGACAAAAAACAACAACAAAATTACAAAAAATGGTAAAAGTATAATAACAATACATAACAGCGAAATTGGAGCAGCCAGGACATAGACAAATGCAGTAGCATCAGCAACTACAACAACAAAGGGTGTTGGGTCGTACACAAACAGCAACAATAATAACTGATTTCGCTGAAACAACTGCTGCCGACTGCCAGTGGCGCAAAAATATTCAAAAAAAAAAATAAAATAAAAGATGTCGAGAAAAACGCTTTGAAATCGATATGTTGTGCGCCTTGCACTGCCACATGAAGCGGCAACAATGGATTTAAGGTTTTATTTTATTTGTTTTTCATATGCGGCTATCAGTTTATGTGTGTATGTGTGCTTGGGTACGCCATTATGTCCGTCAGCTATGCGGTTGCTTTTCTCAGTTTGTATGTATGTATGTATGTATGTAAATGTGTATGAAGAGCCACCCCGAGCAATACCCGTCTAAATAACAAGGTATCACTCGTCAAACAGTCAGTCAATGGTTGGGTGTTGGCTATGGCTTATCTCAGTTGGCTACCTTTTCTACTCGCTTTTGGTGTTTGCAATTGTTTTGATTGGCATTTGAAAACAATTTCTGTTGTTATGATAACGGCTCAGTAAACCTACTTTACTTTAGTCTATAGAAACCCTGTAGGAAATTATTTAATTTTGATGTGAGAAAGTTGTAGCTTGCTTATGGTTTCTTCATATAGTCTAATAAAGGATGAGGAGCTGAAAATATACCAAATCATGGAAAACATAAATTTTTTGATATACTGTGGTGTTAATTGTAATAGCACCAAACAAAATTTTATGAACATCGAATTTTTCATTTAAAATGTTAAATTTTTCACTGTTCACCAGATGTAAAAAACCTGTACTTATATTTTTTATATATATATATATATTTTTTTTAGGAAATTTTCAAAATTTTCAAAATTTTTCCAACAGGATTTGTATGCCCGAATTTGATCACATATATTTTTTTCATTTAAAAAATATCACATTTTCCACTTCTTACCGCCTTTTAGAGAACAATTTTTTTTTAAATAATTTTTTAAACCTTAATTTTTTTTCCTACAGGGCTTGTATGATAAATTTTCAAATGGCAATGCTTGTGTATTTTTTCCGCTATAGCGCGCACTCGTATAAATATTATTTCCTCTGTTACCTTTGTTTATTCAGTAGGAAGGTAACAGTGGGCTGAGTTAGGCTTTGTCTTTGAAATTGATATCTTTTGTCAAGTTTGCTGCTTTAGCGGTAAAGAAAATAATGTCGATTTGTGTTGTTTCAACTTTTTTCTCTAAAGAAAGCAATGGTGAGGCAACTGTATATGTAATATATAATGTGTCCGGGCATGAATTTCTATAGATCTGTAGGAATTTTAAGCAATCTCGGAAGTATGTAGATATCCTTAATATTGCTTATCAAAATAGTTGTTCCCACAGTGAAAAGTTGGGTACACTAAATACAGAACTTCGAGTTTAATAGTAGGATTACGATCCATAGATTTGAGTTCAAGATTTTATGTTGAGCTTTACCTTTTAGTTGCTCTTTTAAAGTAATTGGGGAAACTGGGAGTTTAATATAGTATAATTTATGAAAATCCACTTAAGTTAAAGTTGAACACCCAAATTGTCACTAAACTCGAATTTTTTGTGATATTGCATATAGTTTATGCCTTAATTTCATCAGCATTTTATTCAGAGATCTTCATAACCGCCGTGTTTATAGGTCGTGTTTAGAGTTTAATACAAAAATGGTCTCGTAAACTCGAGTTTAGAGGAAAGAAATATCTTATAATGTATGTTAAACTCTGTATGCATGAATTGTGTTTAACGTTAAACACCAAAATAGTCACTAAACTCGAGTTGATTGTAAAATTTAACACACTTCAATCGAAGATCTTTCTAAACTCCGTGTTTATGTGTAGTATTTGTAGTTAACCACCGAAACAGTTCTAAACTCGAGTTTGTTGCAAATTTAAAAGGAAACTGTATTGCATTATATGGTAAACTCCGTATTTATGAGAGGTGTTTAACGCTAAACACCAAAATATTTACTAAACTCAATTTTTTTTTACAAAATTAGTAGAAAAATGTATTACAATATATGGTAAACTCCGTGTTTATGAGTGGTGTTTAACCAAAATAGTCATTAAACTCGAGTTTATTTACAAAATTGAAAAGAAAATGTACAACAATATATGGTAAGCTTCGTGTTTATAAGTGGTGTTTAACGTTAAACACCAAAATAGTCACTAAACTCGAGTTTGTTGCAAAATTAAAAGTCAAATGATTTACAATATATGTTAAACTCCATGTTTATGAAAGGTGTTTCACGTTAAATACCAAAATAGTCACTAAATTCGAGTTTGTTGCAAAATTAAAAGGCAAATGTTTTACAATATACATGTTAAACTCGGTGTTTATGAATGGTGTTTAACGTTAAACACCAAAATAGTCACTAAACTCGAGTTTATGGTAATATTAAATATATATTTATGGTTAACTTTAAACAAATATCTTTGTAAACTCCATGTTTATAAGAAGGGTTAAGAGTTAGCTCTGAGAAAATCTATTAAACTCCAGTGCTCTTCTGTGTCTAAGTCACTTCGGTACTCATTTTTAACCGTACTTATTGTTATAGCTTTTGTATTACATGAAAATGCCACACATTCAGTTGTACGCCAATCAAAGACAGTCCATCGCGAATACCCTTTTTTGGCTTGTTTGTATTATCCTTTCATTTCAACGCGTACCCCATTTGTTTTTGTTACAGTTCAACGCCGAAAACTGTAAGACAGCAACACAAACAGCAAAGGTAATGGCGAAAGCCACAAAAACACAGTTCCGCGCACTCATTTATGCCACAAAACCCGCCCGAATGGTTTGCCATTGTTGCATACTGTGGCTGAGCGCCAAAGGCGTTGCGGCGCGGAAAACAAAAGTTTGGCATGTTGAACGTAAAAAAAATAAAAGTGTAAAAAATTCCTGCAAACATACACACACACATAAAATAGAATGTGTGCGCCACATAACGGCTGTAAAAATATTTATGAAAAATTTGGAAAAACAAATAAAACCCTTCAACGCTTCCCCCCCAATACTGCTGATTTTCCTATGTTATTGTTGTTTTTTTGCAACGAAAATACTGGAATTGCTGTCGGCCAACAATTTGGCGATTCTCACACGCATTTAAATAACCGTATACAACTGTTAATATGCCATGTGGCAGCTATGGGAAACTGCATGTTGCACAAATGCAGAAATAAATCGCATTGGAAACAAATTTCGTTGAGCTACTTAAAGTCTAAAGGCTGCATAAGAGTCGCGTCAGCTGACTATCATTGCTGTGATGCGTTTTGTTGCACGCGCAACAATCGGCTTATCAGTGAGTGACACGCATGCAACATGGCGGCCACGAAAAGACGCACCGATGCAGGCATTCATAAGCCGTCGGTATATTTGATGCGTATGTGTATGTGTGTGTCGGCGTGCATGCCTGTGGACAGTGACAAGCGGCGGCGTCGTCACTACTCGCTGTCAGCGCCGGCAACGCGATAAGCGAAGAATGGTGAGGCATTGGCTGGCTGCATTATTAGTTATTATACATGTGTGTATGTATGTAACGTGTAAGTGTTACAATCGCAAATTGCAAATACAATGTAAGCGCATGTTTTAAGATTTTTATGTGCATATTTATTTGGTAGTCGGTGTTGCAAGCTTTTATGGAATTGCCGTTGGTAGGCCATGTGCTGATTTCTTGTATGGAAAACTTTTGTACTTGACAAGATATTTGCACCAAATTTGGCACAGATTATTTTCGAAGGCGATGCTAAAATTTGCGAACATATTGCTTAGATCGGATCACTATAGCATATAGCTGCCATACAAAGTGGACAATCAAAATATAGTCCTTGTATAGAAAACTTTTTTATTTGCAGAAGTATCTTCACAAAATTTAGTACAGCTTATTGTCCAAAGCAACTCTATAAGCTCCAAAGGAATTCCTCAGATCGGACCACTAAAGCGTATAGCTGCCACACAAACTGTCAGCAAAAAATCAACCGAAATAATTTTTTAAACATTTTTATCCATAAAAAATGTGCTGTGAAGGATAATATAACTTCGGTGTTGACGAGGTTAACGTTTTTCTTCTTTGTATTTTTTTAGTCCGGGTCAAATTTGATCAGATGTATACATTTATTGTAAGTCAATTGTATAATTGTCACCATAATTACTAAGACCTTAGGACAGCAAGCAAGATATTTTCAGAAGAATCTCAGCACAGGTCATATAACATACAATGGACATCCACACATACTTACACCCTTAGAGCTCCCACTATTGACTTCTTTGCATTCTAAGTCTTTAAAAACCTTTTCTTTGATTTTCACCGATTTTTTTTTTGTTGTCAATAAGCTTTCGCTTACGTTTATTGTTACGATGAACAAGTTTACTTTTGTTGCTGCGACTTTTGCAACGCTTGACTGAATTTTAAGTGTAGCCCTGATTCCGTCGGGAATGCGTGGTCAGGCAATAGTTGTTGTTGTTGTAGCGACCCAAAAACTGCAGCTATAGCATGGCAACCACTGCGCTCTGTGTTTTACACACCTTTAACGACAAGTAACACCACCACCAACAACAATAACAATTGCAAGCGTTACGGCGAAAAAGCTTGCTCTAAACCTAATCGCTGACAAATGCTCGCAAAAAAGCGATAAAATTGCACTTTATGTGCAACGCATGTGCGCGCTTGCAACTGTTGCCCTTGTTGTTCTTGCTTTGGTTAATGTTGCGTTAGCTGTTTGGCGTCGCTATCGCTAAGTAAATTCCGTCTAAAATTACCCGCTTTTCTAAGCGACTTTTCGAAATTCCTGTTGTTATTGTTATTTGTGTAAGTTCGCTGTTTCATTGTTCGGTTAGTTGTTGTGGCTCTTTTATTAGGTATTTGTGTTGCTGTCGGTTTGTTTTTTTTTATTTTTCTTCCACTTCATGCCACATAACCGATTTTATTTGTTGCCCTGCACTGGAATGACACATTGATGACTTCGCTGAGTGCGTTCTAAACGTGGTTGCGTCATAAAATTTTTATGCGCGCCTGCAACATGATACAGCTATGGCGTTGCATTGTCCTCATGTGGCATGCACTTGTCGTGGGGAAACCAACAAAAATGCAACAAACATTTTACTGCTTAATAGAACAATTGACTACAGCGATGACTCTGGTTCACTATTATCGCATTTTTTGTTGTTATTGTTGTTGTTTTTGTGATTTTTTATGTGCCCTATTTAACTTACTTACATCCAGGAAAAGCTATAAGTTACGCCATTTGCAATTCTGGGTGATTTTTTTAAGGCAAACGTCGAACCGCGAATGGGCTAGTTGATAGTCTAGAAGTTTCGCTTGGAAATATATACATATGTATGTATGTATGTATGCAGTCATAGTTATGTACATATTTCAAAACTGTGAAAATGAGAGTAAACGTTAAACTGTTTTTAACTCGCCGAAAGAGCACGTATTGCTCTCATTTCCACTTACGAACCGCTGGAAATTCCAGGTTGGTACGTCTGTTTTTTGGCTAATTTTTCGGGAATGATGCATGCTAAAGCTAGACATGTAACTCAAAAACTTGAATCTTTTGAAAAAAAAAACGGGGCCGAGTACAGGTTGCAAAAGAGATGTCTGTCAATGGTATAGTGAACCTAACTTAATTGCTGGTGACGAGATGTTGGTTTATGAATATTACTTTTTATCTGGTCAACAATCTAATTAATGGCGCTCCAAAAATGAGCCGAAACCGAACAAAACAATATTATCTTAAAACACTGTAGTCCATCCCAGTCGAGGCTAGTGTATGAAGAACTGGACTTTTGAATACGGGCAAATGTATTTATTTCAGTCTGGGTCAAATTTGATCAGATGTATACATTTATTATAAGTCAATATTATAATGGCCGCAGTAACGATTCGTATTAAAATACGAGTAACGATTCGTATTAAAATATGTTTTTTTTCATTCCGGGTCAAATTTGATCAGATGTATATATTTATTATAAATCATTAGTATAATAGTTACAGTAATTACTAAGGCCTTAGGACAGCAAGTTAGATGATTTCGGAAGATTCTTAGCTCACTAGAACTCAGTCTAACAAAAGAAAGTTGAATACTATTGAGGGAAGTTTTCGAGAAAATAAACCTTGAACGCATGGATAATCTAGTAATGTACGAGTATATCAGCTAGCTCTGTGTTACTATTGTTACAGTTTATTGCAAAAGCCTCTCAACGGAATGGTCAGTGGAATGATGCAAAACTGTAAAAGATTAAGCACGGTTTAAAGTTTCGACTTTTTCTGAGCTTAAAATAATATGTTTTTCAGGGGTTAGGTCACAAAATTTTATCTTTACAGCACTTTTCTAGCATTATTATTGATTTAATGATTTAAAAAAAATATTTTTTTCACTATTAACATTATTTTTTAGTATTTTATCGAAAATAAATATTTTATTAATTTATTTAGTTTTTGAAAATGTGATATATTTATGCTTGTATTTTTATTTTTATTTTATTTTTTTAATTATAATTTTTTTTATTTATTTATTATTTTTTCTATTTTTTTTTATAATTAAAATTTTTATTTAGTTTTTTATTTTTTTATTTTTTTTTATATGTATTTGTATTTTTTATGTATTTGTTTATTTTTTTACGCCAGATTTTATACATTTACTTTCAGTTGCTTTTATCTTTGTTCTACTTAACTCATTTTATTGCCATTACAATTTTTATGGGCGGTTTTTCTATGTTTTCTAATAAATCTAGTTTATTAGTGTTTTTAGCGTAATTGTTGCTTGTTGCTTGTTAATGGAGTTATATTAGCGTTAGTAAAACTTAAAAAATACATTTTTTTTCTATTGGGGGAGTCATAGGGTTGTCAGGTTAACAAAAATATATTTTTCTATTTTTTACAATATGGCAGCTTTAGGGTACTAAAAAAGCCGATGTTTAATATTATAAAGAAAATTTCTCGTTTCAAGTCTCTATAAATTAATTTTGACATGCCATTTGACAACATGAGAATCTTGTTTAATTGCAAATCATCACAATGTCCAGTTCGATTGATTATTTGATTTCAAAAAAATAGAGAGAGCATCAGTTTGTCTTCTTTTTTCTAGTTGTTGTTATAAAACATTAAATTGTAATACAAATGTGTGCTAAGCCTTTGCAATAAATTGCCTATAACATATGAAACAACTTCAGTCGTCTTCAGTTTAGACTTCTCTGTAACATTAGAAACGGATAATTGGATTGAACTGCATGACCATAAAAAATCATTGTAAAAGTGCTGATTGAGGAGATCGAAATCGTTTCTATCACTCCGAATTTTTTCATATTCCAATGGAATTTAACCGTTAATTATATACAAGGCTTATTTTAGAGCTTCTTGGTTTTCACATTTCATGTTAGTGAATATTTTCGGATTGCTTTTAGTCTTTGAGAAATTGATAAATTTCACCCTTTTCTCCTTGAGAGATTGCTGATTAGTTGCAACCGCCTATATCAGACTTCTACAATGTAGGAATATAGTACTCAGATCGGACTACTGTAAGATAGAAAAGAAGAAGAAGTAGTTCACGTGCGATCTTTGATCAGCCATCTAACCTAACCTAACCCTAACTATAAGATTTAGCTGCCATACAATATTTGCCTTTATATTTTCCTTATTCCCCCTTCTCTATAGTATCTTCATCCTTCAATAACCTTAACTTTGATGCAATTTATATCCTAAATATATCCTAAATATATCCAAAGTAAATCCAAAATATACCAAAACCATACCCAAAATATGTCCATAATTATGGCCTTACTTACGTATTAAAAACCATCTATTCACTATTTTCCGTATTCATGATTTACTTAAATGCCATAAAAGCAAAGATATTTTAAATTCACGCGCTCTGTCGATTTAAATCACCTGTGTAGTTAATGCCGCATAGGCATTCTAAGCTGCAACGCAGCGTTGGAAGTGCATGGAGAACCGAATAAAATGATTTATCTAAAAATTACAAGCAACAGCATCAAAAACAGAAACATTTGAAATCCATTTTGAAATAACAAAGCCGCAGTCAACTGCTGCACACATTTATATATGCATCTATGTGCATATGCAACAACAACAAAAACAATAAAATCTAAACTAAAATAAATCCGAAAAGCAAAATATCCACTGCAGTCGTGCTATTCACATGCCAACGCACACACATACATGTGTAAGCTGGCACATATAAACCAACGGCATTTATGCAAAATTATACGTAAATGCGAAACCTTAATATTTATTTTAAAAATATTCCACGTTATCGCAAACAACAAATCTATGTAAAAACATTCAATATTTTGCATAAATTTAGAGAGCGGAAAGAGAGGGGAGCGAAAAAGCATGCAAAAACACTGGCATGTCTATTTCTCATATGAGTTGTACACATGCATGGATAACTGTGGCTGTGTGAGTGTGTGTTTCGGCACGAAACCGTTGCGGAGATAAAATGGCAGCTATGAAAGGATATGCGCACGTTTCCATACATATTTAAATGTGATGTTGGTAAATACATGCATATGTATATATAACGGTGCTTGTGAAAATAACTGCATATGTGACAGCATATTTGACACTGATTCACAGACCCAAAACGCCACCGTAAAAATGGGTAGAGTCAAAAATCTGCATAAAAGTACTGTAAGTGGAGCGCAGAGAGTGGGAGAGGTGGAGCCTGCGATTGAGTTCGAAGGATAAAAGCAAATAACTGTACTGCCACATGTATATACAGATAATGTGCAGGGAAAACAGTGGCGACAAAAGCAACGCTAACAATAATAATAATATTGCTAAAATTATAAAATATGAAAATATGCAACGAAAATGTGCAAAAATGCAGCAGAAAGCACTGGCACATATACATACAAGCAAAACATGAAAAAATATGTATATATGAAGACATGAAAACTCGATTAAAATAAATAAAATTAAATATGTAAAATATATAGAGTGCCAATGTTTGAGAAGAAATAATTTTATAAAAATCAGGGATGTATTTTTGTATACATATGTGTATCACTGAAAAATGGAGAAATGCAGAATAGTAAAGGTAAATAATGAATTTGGCAGCCCGAAGCTTATTTCAAAATAAATGACAACAGAAACTTGCAAGAATTGCTGAGAAAAATGTCGTGTTGAAGAGAAAAATTTTCTATGAAGGCAGTGCCAACATACTACATATCGAAGGCAGGCGGAAGGAAATTAAATACTTGAATATATGTAAATATATATTATATGGCATACATACTTATTTGTGTAATATACATATGTACGTATAAATATGGTACATCATTTGTGGTAGTAAGTCACAGATACTGGCTTGCAAAGGCATATAGCAGTAAACATATTGAAAGCATCAGTAGACCATAAATAATAATAATTCGAAGCAGAGAATACAAAGCTTCGATGAAAGCATGTGGGTGGTCTTTGGAGACTGCGCGTTGTACATACATATAGTGTATAAATAGTATACATATGTATAGCGGTTATACTTCAGTATAAAAGAAGAATATGTATTCTCCGTACATACATATGTACATATGTATATACAAAAGTGTTGTGCAGTTATTGAAGAAAGAGCAGAATAAGCTTAGTCATACAAATGTAATATATTTTTATATGAATATGAGAATAATGAGAAAGGAATTAGGCGCAAAAATATATGCAACTAATTTTGCCATTTGTTCGAGCATGTACAATAAAGAGACTAATTATAGCCCTTTTATGCCCTGATTCATATAAAACTACTTTTCTCTGACGAATTTTTCGCTTAATTCGCATATTTAAACAGATATTAAATTTATTTTTATGTTCACTTTACGGGATCCCGAAATTAATATTTTCAAAACCCCAAAATTTCGAGATTTAGATATTATTGTATGGAATGCTGTTTTAAGGCAAAAATTCTTTTCGGGATCCCGAAGTTAATATTTTCAAAATCCCAAAATTTCACGATTACTGACTGACTGACTGTTTTTAAAAAATATTTATGGGATCCCGAAATTAATATCTTCAAAAACTAGAAATTTCGGCACTAAGATTAAGTTTTGTTGCATATAACATGTTCTAAAGAAACTATTTGTTTGAAAATCTGGAAGAAAATTTTTGTTTTAAAATTTATTTGCATACGTTTTTTAAATGCTTCCCAACTAGTACGTGGAAACTATCTTCTTTGCATTTTCATTCACAATTTTTCTATATGATCTGCTTGTATTTAAGCACATATTTTGTATAAGACATTTTTCTATGATCATATTTCGGGATCTCGGGATTAATATTTTCAAAAATGTCGGGTTTAAACATTTTTTATATGCAAACATGTTTAAAGAAAGTATTTGTTTGAAAATCTTCTTTCTATATTTCGGGATCCCGAAAACAATATTTTAAAAATCCCGAAATTTCGGGATAAGATTTTTTACGCATACATGTTTTAAAGAAAATATTTGTTCCAATATTAACATTAATTTTTTTTTATAAATTTCATAACTAATTTATATTTTTCATGCTTTTGGCTGAAGTAATAAGGGACCTCCCTATGTGTACATATGTATGTACATACATATGTAAGTAAATATCTTAAATTTTTTATAACACCATTTTTTGTTAAAGAAGCCGAATTTTTATATGATTCTTTGCATTGTACAAACAAACATCAATACCATTCCATCTATTGGTTTTAGTACCAGTACTCGACTGCATGACTGCAAGCACGGCATACAATTTATGATTTTTTGTATATAACATATCTATTTTTACCGACAGTCACAATCTCACAACGAATCTACTGCAAAGAAAATTTATGAACTACTTCACACGTATGTAGACGTAGGCACGTGGCGGTGACACAGCCAATAGCAAAGATCGCAAGCTGTGATAAGGGGAAACTTTAATGGTGGGTTTTTTTTGCAAAAAAGGTGTTGTATTTGTATGACTTATTGTGTGCATAGATATGTAAGTATGTATGTCTATAGTATAGCCATATACAATGTTATTGCATATACATACTTGCTTCTATATTTTTTATGAGTAAATATGGACACTTGTTTGTTTTATCTGTAAGGTCACCTAGATAATTCGTTAAGTTTTTCTTGAACAAGATTTTTTTCTTGAATAATAATTTTGCCGAATCTGATCAGTTGCCAGCCACCATTTTGTTTTAAATCTTAAAGAAATATTTAATGTCTGTATTCATAATCGCTTAAATATTAAATTTATTGCGTCGCCTTATCGGATAAAAACTCTTTGTATTTTCTTAATAAGTTTTAATTTTAATTTGTTTTTTTTTTGTTCAAATTTGTGGAGTTCTGAAAACAACTTAAATCATAGAATAACCTTACTCGCTAAACAAATTTTTGGTAAAAAAATTAATAAAAATTTAAAAAATTAAAGTAATTTTTTATTAATAAATTTGAAAAATTAAAGTAATTTTTGAGTGGAATAAAATTTAAAAAATAAACTTTCTATATTCTATACTCGAAAAACACTTTTTGTGGTAGAAAAATTAATAAAATTAATTTAAAAAAATAATTAAAAATTAATTAATTTAAAGAATTAAAGTAATGTTTAGTGGTATCAAATTTTAAAATAAACTTTCGGTGTTCTTTACTCGAAAAACATTTTTTGTGATAGAAAAAATTAATGAAATAAATTAATTTAAAAAGTTAATGTTAAATTAATTTACAAAATTAAAATAAAATGTTTTAGTTAAAGAATTTATTAAATATGTAATATAAAATAAAAATTAACTAATTTTAATTAAATTATTTTAAACATAAAATAAAAAATAACTAATTTTAATTAAATTTATTTATTTTAATTGTTAAATTAATTGATATTTATCTAATTTTATTGACTTTTTCTACCACAAACAATTTTTTTTTTAAAGAAAAATTACTTAAAAATTAATTTAATTTTTTTCGTGGTATAAAAATTAAAAATTAAAACATCGACATATTTTTCTTAAAATTTTCAACTGTTTTCTTTTGAAACTTTCTCGATTTTCTAATTTTCTTAAAATATATTCTTACTAAAAACTCAATGCATTAAAGTTTTATAATTGTTTTTGTTGTAAAAATAATTCGCTCACTTTCTCATCTTTTTGTGACAGTTGTACCAAACATTGTGTGAGCTTTACTTACATAAATATCTGGCAGCAAGAGTTACAAAGGTTTACAAATACCTACAAACACACCCGTGCACAGGTGCTACAATGCGCGCCACTTGCTACTTGTGGCAAATAAAAATCGATTTCGAATTTGCCATGCAATTCTATTAAAATTGAACTACATCAAACCGTTTTAACACACACACATGCATACATACATATACATATACTTGAATACAATCCGCCATTTGCTACCTTGCAACACGAGCAGTGCCAGCACATTGCTGCCACCGGCCATATACGCCATTTTTATTTTATTATTTCTTGCAATATTTTTATTTTCTCTACTCTTGTTTTCCTCTGTGAGGCGAGTGTTTGTGTGCGTGTGTTGGTTTATGCCTTTAAGCTGCTTCCGGCCCCTCACGGTTTTTGCGAGCATTTTATCTTTTGCTTTCATTTTTCCCGGTTTTTTTCGCTTGCTTTGTGTACATAACCTTATTTTGTGCGACATGGCGCACAATTGCAACTATAAACACAAAAGGTACGAATAAAGCGAAAAAAAAATATTTTTCTCTATATGTTTTCTATATGAGAAAAAGGAAATACAGAGCTTGATAATACACGTGCGCACACATACACTCTCGTTTCTGTAAGTGTGTGCTTGCCACAGACATTTTGTGGCAGCTGCCAATATTTCGTCTCCCCAGTGGTTTAACTTATCCATGCGCGTCAGTTGCTGTGCCGCTTTTATTGTGTTTGATCCCCAACTTTTCTCCAGCACACACACACACACACACAAGCATACAAGCATACATCTCACGTCAACTCACCGCACCTCCTCATCTTCACATCAGCATCTTTTCAGCCATCATGGGCGCGCACATCCCGCGTGGCAATAGCGCCCCCAAAAATGTACTTTTCCACAAGTGTTCGTGACTTTGTATGTGTGTATATAAATATATACATATTTATATGTATGTGTGTGTTGAATAATGTATAGGTATTTACGCTGTTTTCGACAGTTGGATTTGAATTCTCATGGCTGGCCTGGTATTGTGTGACGTGCGCAGCATTCATTTTTTTTTTTTTTGCTTAACGCCCTCTCCCTTACTACCCTGTGCCCGCACCGAGGCCTTGCGACAATCCGCCAACCTTTCACCGATCCCAAAGTGCCGTGCTCTTTGTCCTTTTGTGTCTTTTGGCTCAATAAATATGTAGGTACTACTTTTTCTGTTGTTTTTGTTGCTGCCACGACTGCCACACTTGGCTTATTTGAGTCTACAAAAATTGCCAACCCAAGTATTCCATCAGCCGCACCGTCCTACCTACCTGCCTGCCCGCCTATCGACAGCGACCTTACTTCGCTTTCGCAGGGTTGCTTTTAGCGGTTTGATTTGGTTGGATGCTTTTATGCCATTTCATTCCCTTTCCGGTCCTACCAACCCACCCGACCATGCCACGACAACCACTGACTGTCTGAGTTACCTTGTTTTCGAACTTTGGCATTTTCAAACTACAGTTTCCGGGGCGTCCCCCTCTACAACACGCCGCTACCACGCGGTAAGCTCACCGGATTTTATTGTGCTTTATTCTCGCGCCCTCTCCATCGCCTCACCTCACCTCAGTGCACTTCACCTCACCTCAGCTCACTTCACCTCCTTCTCGCCGCTGTTGGAATCGTCTCTTAACCCATCTCGCAGTGGTAACTTCCGTTTGCCGTTTGTGCGCAGCGTCACGTGTTGGTATGCGAGCGCATGTTCCTGACTGTTGGGGATTTATATTTCAAAATGGTCGCCCGTCGCTTTGCGAAGTTTTTACTTATGCTTCCTCTTCGCCGCTTCGTGTGCTTTTTCTTCGTTTTCTGCATTGGGATTTTAACTTTTCTGCTGTTTTTGAAATATGACACGATTACGGGATTTTTTCCATTTTTATTTCGCAGTTTTGTATTCCGAACGGTGTGGGATTTTTCTGTGTTGCGTTTCCTGTACCGTTTTTCGTAGTTTTTTCTTTTTTTATTATTTTTTTATGTGTGTTTGTGTAACTGTCTGCTTCGTTGCCGTTGGCTGGCTTAGCTGGGTTTGGTCGACATTTTTTGCCAAGTTTCTGCCATTCTACGAACACACACAAACGCACACATTTTTGCGGTTGCTCGTGTATGTGTTCGTTGTCATATAAAACTTTGTCGGATTTGTGGAAAGTTATTTGCAGTTTAAATGGGGAGAAAGGCGCAAGCGGCGCATTGCAGGATTATGAAAATACAACTGGATCTCTGCTTTGGCGTCCATTTAAGCATGAAATTTAAAGTTTCGCTCAAGTTTTGCGCAAGTTTCTGCTAAAATTGCTATTTTCGCATATTTTAACTGTTGCTTCGGTGGCAGGAGCGGTCGCTGGGTATATGAAAAACTATTCAAAATGAATTTGTTGGTTATGTCAGACAAATGTAAAAAATGGAAAAAAGTTAACTTCCATTGCAACGAAGCTACATTACGGATACAAAGACAAAAAATTCCGAAAAGACTTTTGCTTTGATCGGTCAGTTTGTATAGCAGCTATATGCTATAGTGATCCGATCTGAAAATCTTCTTCAAATATTGTAGCGTTTTTTTGGACAATAAATTGTGCCAAATTTCGTGAATATATCTTGTCAAATAAAACAGTTTTCCATACAAGAACATAATTTTGATCGTTCAGTTCGTATGATAGCTATGTGCTAAATTGGTCCGATTTGAAAAATTTGTTCAGAGTTTGTAGAGCTGCTATGGGCAATAATCTGTACCAAATTTCGTGAAGTTATAGCTTCAAATAAAAAAGTTTTCCATACAAGGACATGATTTTGATCGTTCAGTTTATATGGCAGCTTTATCTTATAGCAGTGTGGTAATGCTGATTCCAACAAATGGTCAGCATCTTGGGGAGAAAAAGGCGTATGAAAATTTTTAGATCGATATCTTAAAACGGAGTGCTAGTTTGCATATCTACAAGCAAGCTGACAGACAAACAGAGAGGTCTCGCCAGGCTGATCATTTATATAATTTATTATTTTTGTGATAACTAGGTTTTGTTGGACTCGAAGGTACACTGTTAGTTGAAAATTCTTCAGTTTTACTGCAACTAAGCTCAAAACCGAGATTCTAATTTAAGCGTATATTCAGTACTTTACGTAATTGATCTGAAATCTTTACATAAATTGTTTGTAGTTCAATATGCAACAACTTTTAGTACTATAAGCTATTCAAATTGCTAGAATTGATGTTTTTTTCCAAAGAGAGAGATGTTGTTGCAAGTACATATTCATAATATTAAAAAATCATCGGAGATATTTGTGATTTTCGGAGATGTTTCGGACTAAAAGGACATTAGGAATAATTTATTTAATAAATTCTCGAGAGATTTTTCATAAACCATATTCTCATCAGGGAAAGCTATCAGGAAATAGCAGCTGTCTTTTAAAAACCATTACGGTAGTAAACAGGATAGGTCAAGAATCATGGAATTGAGGCTCTCTAACAAGTTGTGGGCTATGTACAGATTTTAAACTCTCATACTTGGCAGTTAAAAGAGACTAAGTATTATTAAGCCTTTTTTTCGATAAGAAAATATATTTCATTTAAATAGAAGCTTATTATTATTGTTGTTATAGCAACAAAAAACATTTCCGGTAAAAATGCGGGAAAAGTTGTCGAGTGTGCAAACTTTTTATGGATTTGGTTTCGGTTATATTGACTCTCGACTCGGCATTGATATCGACTCTCTTCAGTTCTTGCTCTCGAGCCGATCTTTTAATGACAAATTTTTATATTTTTCTCCATTCAAATGCTAGCTCACTAATTTTTTAATATAAAATTTTGAGTTTCAGCTGATTTTTGTACTGAAAGGATTTCAATTTCTTATCTCTGATTTCTTCAACAACACTTTGCAACTCTCTTAACCTCAATACAAAAATTTTTTTTATGAAAGAATTCACTTTTCAGCTAAATTTATGCGCAGTTGAACTTAAATAAACGCCATAAAGCAACTATAACCCATGTATGAAATAGGTTTTGCAGCATTTCTTAAAGCAAAAAAATTAATTCCTCTGACTTTATGCAACATTCAACTCTTTACTTTATTGCTATGATGATTTTTATCATCTTTTTTGAAATATCGCATTACTGAAAACCGACAAACAACAGCACATAAAGTTCACATATCCCCAACAACAACAACAATAACAATAAATAAACAAGTAGACCAGCAGATAGTAAAAAGTGCCATTCAAAGTGTGTATGTTTGCATGTACCATATGTGTGTGTGTGTGTTGGTTGGTTGGTGCTTTCTCGAGTGCGGCCCTTTTTACCGCAAAGTGTATCAAATTTATTGCCGAACATAACTTCGCACCGAAAATAGCATTGAAATTTATGTATTTCCACAGCGGTAACAGCGAGTAAAAAAACTCCGACAACAACAACAGCAAGTACGGAAAGCAACGAATCACGTCATAAAAATAAAATATCGCCCAAACGCAAGTCCAACTTACACTACATGCATACCCACACACGCACATACACCCATGTTTATATGTACATCCATGTAAATATGCCTGTATGTACATGTGTTTGCGCTCGCACATATATGCTGGTAATAAAGTTGGCAACAACAACCATAAAGTGACCCTTGGTCATCGCCAACATCATTGCCGGCATCAAGCCAACAGTTGTTATAGTTATTGTACACATGCCACTCACACACACTCACAGGCAAACCAAAATAAATGCTCTCGCTGTAAGGGCAAATAAAGTTCACTTTAATGTTGTGGCTAACACCGCAACAACAACACAAACAACAGCAGCAGCATCAACCCTAAATGACACTAATAAAAAAGCGCTTTACAACAAAAGACAGCAGAAAAAAATCTCTTAAAAACCGCCATATAAAATAAAATATGGTCAACGCTGTCCGGTTCGGGCTTCGGTCTCGGTCTCGGTCTGTTCTGCAACCACTTTGTGGCTCTGTTGTGATATTGGTCCGTCAGTTGCTGGCTCAGCAGTTGATGTCGTTGAAAGTGTAACTCTTCGGTTACTCAAGTAATCCATAAAGCAGCCAAGTGGCCGCAAGTGGACCAAAATGACTGTCATGAACATGTGAGAGTTTGGAGTATGGAGCTTCAGTATGCACGTTCAACTGATGAAAGCTTTGTGTTAGGAGTACTTATGTGATGTGATTTTTATATTTTTTAATTTTTTTATAGTAAATTTTTCACAATCTCCACTTGCAAAGTTGCTCCCACAAAGTCCTCACATGCAATATTATCTCTAAGATATAACCAGAGAGAAGTAAGGAATTCGTATTTAAAACGATTTTATCTTAAATCTTCAATTTTATAATTTTAGGACGATAACCATCAGCTAGGAAGATCAGCTCAACCATACTTGTTCAAGTACACCAATAAGTACATATGACCCTTCTATGTTGGTATGCTAGGGCTCACATATACTAGTGGATAGTGGCACCGCGCTGCTGTGGTAAACATTTTATACTATTATTCATATAATAAACTTTTCTAGCGAAAATTTTAGTTTCGAATAAATTCGAAAACGTTTTTGTCGGTATAAGAATTCAAGGTATTGTACTTAAGGTATAATTTTGAATATGTTGTATGAATATTTGTATGAAATAAATTTCATTGCAAAAAATAACGAATTTAAGCAAACTTTCTCAATGTCTGGTTATCAGCCTTTCTGTCCAGTTAATAGGGTTGTCCACTTAATAGATTGTATTTAATAACCATCCACAAATTGTGTGACCGGCCAATGTGCGTGGTTAATGGATATGTCCACTTAATAGAGCGACCAATTAATAGAGGTTTCACTGTGTTTTTTATTTATGAATTGTTTTTACTATCCTATTGAGATATAAACTTTCCTATCTTTTAAGTTGAATCAACCCTAACAGTGTCTGCTAAATATTACTAAAATTGATTCAGGAGTTTACCCCGGACAAAGTGTGACACTCAATTTTTATATATGTGGTGGCAACCACATTACCAAAATACAGCCCTGACGAATTTCCTTCATTACTGACGTTTCCACTGTCCTTCGTGTCAGCGCCCGCTTTATCTGTAATGCATACAGAAGATATCCTTCTTCTATCTTTTGCGCTTGCTAAGCACACACGTGTTTCACCGACTTAACCAATATAACAAAGTTGAAAAATAAAATAAATATAAGTTTTAAATTAACCACCCAGAAGATTTATTTAAGTGTTGCGATTAAGTTATCGCTTTTAACTTAACCACCCAGAAGATTTATTTAAGTGTTGCGATTAAGTTATCGCTTCATATATATTATCAATCATCTAACGTTTTAAATTTGAATTATCTATATTTCGACATTGGAAACGTCAAATACCATTCGGAAAGTGCAGATATTCAGTAAAAAGTCTAAAATTTACGAAATGGGTCGCTATTCACTAGAAGAAAACTGGGAAATATTGAAAAAAAACCGAGGATGGTAAATTTGACCGAAAAATCATCTTTTCGGACGAGGCTCATTTCCACCTCGATGGTTACGTTAACAAGCAGAATTTTCGCATTTGGGGCACGGGACGGCGCTACGTGCCATACAGCAAACGCTACACTCAATCTTTTACGCCCTATCTTCGAAAATCGCATAATCAGCAAAAGAGGTGATGTGAATTGGCTTCCCAGAAGCTGCGATTTAACTCCGTTGGACTATTTTCTGTGGGGAGCTGTTAAAGATAAATGTTAAGCCAACCATCCAGAAACAATTCAAGATCTAAAGTACGAGATTCAAGCTGCTGTAGCTGCCATAAGGCCTGAAACCATCGAGAAAGTACTCCAAAATTGGGTGGATCGGATAAGCTACTGTAAACTCAGCCGTGGTGGTCACTTGTCCGAAATTGTTTTCCACAAATAAATTTTATAAAGCAACCTTTCAAATAAATGTTAGACCTTTGAAAAATATCAAGCCGTTTTTTTTATTGACTTCTTAAATTTAAAATTTTATATGGCCCACCCTTTATGTATAAGTATAGTATATAAGAATGTAGTTAAAAATATATAACTTTCACCACATTTGCTTGTATGTTGACCCCTTATTTTATATTTTAATTTTATATCCCTTCGTTTTTTCATTCCCAACCTAACCTTTACCAAGTGGTGACCGCCTTCTTCATACCTAATCCTGCTTTTTTGAGCCCTCCTGACCGCCCGTTGGCTGCTTTGTTGACCCTTTGTGCTCGTTAAGCCATATTTAACGAAAATGCGCATATTCATTTTTATATATATACCACATATACATACATATATATGTATATATATATATTTGTGTATCGAAGAAAAATATAATACTTGCACTAGAGTAATGTTGTGAGGTCAAATACATATGTATATGCGAATATATACACATAACATAATTTTTCTTACCCCGAAAACACACATAATAAATTTAAAGGTTCCGTTTGCTTCTTTATTGAGTCTACATTTTTACTCACTGATAGCAATAGAACAATTAAATATATGTGTAAAAGTTCAAAGAAACCTTCGAATAATCAATTTTTATCTACGAACAAATTGCAGAAATATTTGAACATTTTTTCATTAGAAATATTTATTGTTAATTATGCTTATGAAATAACAAAATATTTTTTTTTATTTATTTCTGATAATAATAATAAAATATTGAAACCACTTTCTTTCTTTTTTTATTTCAGGTATGTCTTCTACATTTATGTCTCCAATAGTTTTTTGGTCTGAAATGGCTGTGGTAAAGATTAGACTAGGTCAAATTATGGAGGAAGGTAGGAAGTATTGAAGCATCTTAGCTTTAAACGCTACTGTGCACTCAGCCTTAAACATTACGAAATTGCTGAAAAAAGTTTGCTGTGTGAAAATGAGTGGTAAAAAGTGCTTGCAATTTTTTTATTTCAAGGCGTCATCTACCTTTGCGTGCGAGTATGTATAGTACACAATATATGTATAGGCACAGATTTATTTCTTAAACCTGGACATAAAAAACATTGAACATTTGTTTTCAAAACCTTCCCCTTAAATCACTGCCGCTGCGAAGTTGTCGACTTCATGGCAACAAGGAAAATTGCTAAAAAAGAGGAGCATGAAATCGAAAAAATGTCGAACAAGATCGTGTTTAAACATATCCGAATATATTTTTCAGTTTTGTCAGAATCGTACCAAAACTTAAAAGATCAATACTTTGGTAAAACGCTTTTCAAGCTGACTGAGTGACGTGAATGTCAGATGATTAGGATCTGGCATTCGATATCGGATAAGCCAACATGAACGAAAACGCGTCCGCTATAGAAAATGTTTTTAGTTATATCTACGTTAAAATATGAGAAATAAATAGACTTTTTCTAAACGCGAATTTGGGTGACCTCCTTAGTATTTCAAAATCTTCCACGATTTCTAAACTGTTTTGAGGTTGAATTCTTTTTTGAAGTTCTTTTCGAATATAGTGGTGGAAGTATCGCAATTGTTGTATTATTCTGGTTCAAAAAATACCTCATTTTCCGATTTTTTTTTATTTTATAATATATAGGAAATGTTAATCCCTTACCCCTATATTTGCGTTTCATAGTAACCAAAATTTAACAGAAATTACTTTCAAAAATCGAAATAATCGTAGTGAAAGATTGCAGATTTAAAAAATCAAATTAAGTTGCTAAAAGATTTGTAGGTTTAAAAATGTATGCGTCTTTTTTTGTTTGCTTAGTAGACTAGTTCAAAAGCCCTTGAAAATAGTAACAATCGAAAGGAATTTTTAGAAGATTGACATCCACTGAGAACGAGAAATAAAATTAAAAAAATGAAAGAACAAATTAGGGACGATCTGAGGTTGGAAAGAGGGAGAGAAGGGGTAAGGCTTAATTTTTAATTGTCAGAAATGGCTCGATTTCTTTTTTTTTTCAAATAATCGAAAAAAAGATCTTTCGTTAAAGTCTTCAATAATTGTATCTCAAAGACCTATATAAATTTTCATGAAGATCGGTTAAGTAGTTCTCGAGAAATCTTTCCAGTTTCGAGAAAAACGCGCGTAAAGGCGGCGCACTTAGCCTAGCTAACCTCAAACGCACAAGGCTGTATTTCCGAAGCTATTACTCGGATCAACTTGAAAATTTAGAACAACATTCTAGAGGTGTTGTACAATTCAATGCAAATAAAAATATAAAATATCAAATAAGAATAAAAAAAATCATGCAACCCCTTAACACTTTTTTCTCATAACCTCAAAATTTTTGTGGAAAATATTGTTAGAGACAATTCACAAATTAACTGTCCTGTTTTCTTATATGCTTTTAGGCTTATAATTTTTTTTTTTAATCTAGCTAGATAATCGATATAATGTTAAAAATGCATAAAGTTATGGCACTTGACATACTAAAAATATATTCAGTGCACCTCTCCCACACAATTATACTAATAGGCATATAAATTACATACATTCATTGCAAAAATTTCGTATTTAAAATGCTGTAAGTGCAATAAGTGGCAACTACAGTTATTACTTCGCTGATTATGGACATGATTGTTGTAGAGGAGTTTCAAAAATGCATTTTAATCAATACTTCGATTGTAAACACACATTTAAGACATATTATGATGCCTTAAACACATTATTTTCCAAAGTATTTCTGCTAACCTCACACTTTAGACAAATACAGCACCATAATTATCCAGTAATATTCAATTAGCATTCGATTTTTGTTTTTAATTATTACCCATGCACTCAAAGTACCTTTAAATACTTTTAAATTCCATCATTACTACACAAACAACAACAGCGAAGCTGCAACCCCTGCTGACATTTCTTTGACAGTCTCAGCGCAGGAGTCATTTCAAAGCGCTGCTGCTGCGAGCGCGCTTACAAAAACAGCAGCGAAAAAAATTGCACAATCAGATTGGCAGACTGTTGAAAAAATGATGCTCTTTTTTCACCAGTAGCACCACCACCACAATGCATTGGCTAACGATGAGCCGAATGACATGCCGCTGTAATAGTCAGCGAGCCGCCAAGTGCCAGCAGACAGTAGACAAACAGCCCATTTGCAGTTTAAAATTCCGTTTCTTTCGCGCAAAATTTTTCCTTTGAGTTTTTGTCATTTCTTCACTTTGTATTTTTCGCCTCATTTTGTGTTTTTTTTTACTGTGTTGTTTGCTGGTGCCATAAACCGGCTACTGTTTTTTGCGCCCATTGCCGCATGCCTCACGCTTGTGGCAGTTGCAATTTCCTACAAGAACTCCAAACATTTAACGGCCGCAAATGGTGGTCGTCGTGCTAAGCGTGTGACGGACTGACTGCTTGACTACATAGATTCACGCCTAAAATGTCAGAAAAGTCATTAGGATGTTAGACATGACAGGCGCGCGCAGGGTGATAGAAGCGGCCGGTGGGTAGAGCGGCAGTAGTTGGTGGCAGCAGCAGCAGCGGTGATAGAAAAAGGCTGGCATGTAAAAAAGGCGGCGCGTGAGTGGCCAACAAACGCTAAAGTTGATGTTTTTGCTTTTTTAGTGGCTTTGTCGAAGTTGTTGTTGTCAGCGCTGCCATCTTTATGGCTGTGACTCTAGGCTAGGCTGTTGCCACAAGTCGGCTTGTGACCGCTTGTCTCTTTGGCTTTGATGTGGTGTCTATAGGCAAAGGATTGCGCTAGTGTTGAGTGAAAAAGAGTTTACAAAAAAAAAATGTTTTTGTACTGTGTTGCAGTTGCACGTTGTTAGTATTCACCGCCAAGTTATAAACTTTATTTTTTTTTCTATTTCGCTGCTGTTTTCTATGCCACAAATTATTGTTATTGTTATCTTGTTCGGCATTGTTTTCATGGCGCGTTTAAACATTTTTTGATTTATGACCGTCGACGATGTTCACAGCAACAAGAAAAAAGACGCGCGCCTCGACCATAGTCCATCATACGTCGTGGCGATGATTTGTGTGGTTCGCTGCCACGGCTGCCGCGCGACAAAGCGCAATCAGCCAACTGCACCAACCAATTGCCCGCTACTACGCCATTTCAACGAAAAGCTAAGCGTTCGACGTAAATCGCAAAAAATTCCGGGTGAACTCATCACCAACGCGCCCACAAGCGCACTTCCCTACATTTGCCCCGCCGCATGTGTACTTAGCAGTAAATGTGCCGCCGCTGTGAGCGCTTCGCCTCGAAACATTAGCTACCAACTATTTACGACCGCCCAGCTCCTGCGCGCTCCACCACGTCGGCATATGCTGCGCTGGTCGGTATACGGTGTCGATGCGCTTGGTGTCAGCATTTCGGGAAATTTATGGAAAGTTGTAAATTTTCATCCGTCACAATTGCCGCGTGAGTTGGCAATTTCGCGAATGCACGTCAACGGCAACGACAAACACAGTAACAACAACAACAAGTGAGCAAAAAACAACAATGACAAAGACAGCCGCCGCTCAGCGCGCATCTCTGCCTTTGTTTGCTTACAGGTGTTGCTGTAACAGCGCGAAAAAAGGACTTCGGCTGTAGCCTGCACGCTTGCCTCATTGCAGTTGTAATTTAAAATGGCAATTAAAATGTGCGACCTTTACAATCGTTGCGCCTTTGTACGCGCGGTCGGTTGCCCCGCTGCTTGCGTGATTGTTAGCCGGCGCGCTGGTGTCGACATGCTGGCTTGGAAGAGCGCGCGCTTGAGGGCGGCAAAGGCGACGGCGGCAGGTGCGCAAGGATGCCACTGTGTCCACTTTACTATCGCTACCGTGGAGCAGCAGCATGATTGATTAGTGGCCATAAAAAATAGACGCGCGAAGGCGCATCTAGGTAATGTAGTTGTTTCGTTGCCTGGAGGTGGATATGGTGCTCAGTTAGCATTGCGTAGATTTGTAGTTTTCGGCATAAATGTGCGTTTTGTGCGTGCGCCGTTTGACGTAACCGTGATGATGCGCGCAACACGAGATATATTACGTTGCTTAACTAACTTCTCTTTATCAGTTTAGAATTGAAGGCAAATAATGGCTCGTATATGTTTTATATGTATTTAAAAGTAGCTCAAATATACTGCTTAAATATTATATATTAAAAAATTGTCAGAAGCTGTCTTAGTGGCTTGATGTGTACAAGGAACAAATCGTTCTATTTATGAAAAGTATGATCTTGCGAATGTTTTTAAATTTCTGCAATCCATTTCGGTCTTATTTTTCCATTTGTGTGAATGACCAGCAAGCCACTAAGTTGATGTTGTTGCTCTTTTAGTTGTTGCTGAAGTTATTGTTGTCAGCGCTGCCATTTTTATGGCTGTGAGTCTAGGCTAGGCTGTTGCCACAAGTCGTCTTGTGACCGCTTGTCTCTTTGGCTTCGAATACAGGAGCCTTTCTATTTTCAATCGTGTCTAAGTAGCTAATAGTTTTTAAGACACTCCAAAATTTGTGTAAAAAAAGACTTTTACTGTCGAAACTTAATCACTTTATTTCGCTCCCTTCCCAAACCATTTTCAGAAATAGCACTCGCATTGATCGACTGCATCCTAGGTTTGTTAGGTCGGAAAAATATGGCGAAAAGTACTTTTTCGAGAGAACTCTCCGATGCTATAAGATCAGCAAATAGAACATAGATCTTTATCGTTAATTGGGGTTTTTTCGAAACTGCTGTTTCCAGCTCGGCCGACTGTGGTACATGAAGATTATAAAAATATCTACTTGAAATTTTAATTCTAGCGTCTCCGTAACCTTCTCAAGTAACCTGCGTACAATTTTTTCACAATATGCTAACTACTAGTTTTTTCTTCTTTAGAAAGGCGATGCCGAAGATTGCCGCACCAAACGCCATTTTGTATCATAATGTCTATCGACATACAGCCATGAACACATAAATAGCACACTTGGTCATAAAATAAGAAAACATTTATTTATTCCTTAAGTTTGTCACTTAAAAGGATTTAAAGAGGAATACGTTTTATTTTAAAAATTATTCACTTTAGTATTACCAAAACACTAAAATAATAAATATTTTATTATGGCCAAAAAAAGACGAAAATATCTATATCCTATATGGCAGCTGGGACACATAAATATCACAATCTGAAAGGGGTTTAAAACAACGTACAAAAATGTATCCAAATTATTAAAAAATTGCAAAAGATTGTTCATTTCGTTAGTAAAGCAAATGCCCAGTTTGTGGCCATGGATTGAAATACAAATGTCTCCATTTTATTTTTCAGTATATCCAAACACTACAACTTGTCCATTTTACCTTTTTTTCGAACGATTGGCACGATGCCATGCCATGAAAACACGCCTTAGACCATGATACTTCCACCGCCGTACTTAATGGTTTTTTTGGTATACCTAGGTTTAAGGGATTGACCTTGTGGACGACGTACAAATGTTTTTCCAACTGAAACCTTCCTATTTATCTTGATTTTGTCGCTCAAAAACCGTTCTTCCAAAATTGTGCAGGTTTTTCTCTGTGGGCCTTTCCAAATGCCAGTCGAATGTTGATGTGGCGTTTTCACAAGGGTGGTTTCTTTCTGGTAATTTGTCCAAAAAGTTGAGATGCGTTGAATCGCCTTCCTACAAGTTTTCTGGACACGTCCACACCGTATTCGTCATTAACTTCGATCATAATTTCTCTAGCTGACTTAAAAGGATCCACTTTGCTCTTCCGTGCTATGTTTTTGCCAACACTAACATCAGTTTTACGTAATCCTGGTTTTCTTGGTATCTTTTTATTGACACAAGGTCTATTTTGTTGCATAAAGAGCATTTTATAACATTTTTGGAGAACAATTCATTTTTTCAGCAATTTTGGCAGGACCTTTTCCTTTTTTTCTCACATTGGACATAAGGACTCTCTTTGGAAAGTTTTCTCCTTCTCATTTTAATGAAATATCGATGAAATATTTATATATTCGCAGAATTAAATTAAAAACATACGAGAACCTCACACAAAATTCCAAAAAAAAACTATGAACTTAAAAATGCGCTATTTATGTGTCCATCTCAAATCAGCACTATACACAATAAAATTGTCACGTACAAAATTTAATAGAAAATAAACAATATTTTTCTGCTGTCAAATGAGCCTCATAATGGTGACAAGTAAATAACTACCAAATTTTTATTGTTCAGTTATTTTAGGATTAAAGAAATTAATATTAATATGGTATTCAGATGTGTGCTATTTATATGTCCATGGCTGTACATACTTGTACAAGTATACATTTTCCATATGCCGAAATAAATTTTCAATAAAACAACCTAAAACATAAAAATTTGGATTCTAGAACCCTAAACGCGATTTCCCCAAACTGCCGCCGATCATTCGTTGTATTCACAACCCTCGATGATTACACACTGCTGTTATAATATTTTGTTATTATGGTTATCAATATTTGCAGTTTTTAGAAGAGCCAAACATTTTTTCAAATAATTATTATTTTTATAACCTTACACTTGCTCACTTCAACTTTTATACCAAAAGGCTACTAAAAATAATCTCTTTATGCTTTTTATTATTATTTGAAATGTTTGCCAAATACACAAGTCACTTCTGTTCTCGCAAAATTTTATGCGTCACATTTACTTCTTAACTTTTCACTGGAAAAATTCTTCACACAAATAAATAATAGTTTGGTACATATTTCATTATTGATTTTATTGAACACAGTCACCTTTAAGTACGCTGTTAATGTTAATACTGTACACTTGCAACAACAATGAAATAAAAATGAAAATAAAGTGTGCATATGAGTGAGTGTTTATAGTTTTGAAATTTATATTCTGAGGTTGGAAACGATGGTATTTGTATTTCAAATACAATTTTTATTTATTTAATATTTTTTTTTTAATTTTTTTAATATTTTCTTTAATTTTTTTTACCATTTTTATATTATTTATTTTTTATTATATATATTTTTTTATTAAAATGTTTTTCTTTGCATTTTTTCGTTTTTTTATTTTTATTATTTTTTTTTAATTATATATTATTATTTTTTATTGTGTATATTTTTTTATTAAACATTTTTCTAATATATGTATGTATATATATTTTTTTTTAATTTTTCACAATATTCAGTTTTTTATTGTTTGGTAAATTTTATTGTTCTTGTTTTATTAGTAATTTTTTTAGCATATTTTACTTTATTAGTATTTATTTTTATTGAAAATGTTACATAAAATTGCAATAGTTGAAGAGCGTTGTGATTTGTGGTGTGTGTTACACATTTTTTTATTTTTAATTCTTTTCTTATTTTTTATTTTGCTGTTTATTTTTTTGAGCTTCAAAACACTTGTTTATTTAGTCTCGTACAATTTAAAATTATTTTGTAATTTTTTACTTTAGAAAAGTATTACATTTAGCCTATTCTCCTAAACAAATTTGTTAAATATATATATATTTTTTAATATTTTTATGAATTTTTTGTTTTAGTTCCAATTGAATTGTAGCAATTTGTATAAAACAAATTTCCGACGGTAATATAATGTATTCCAACCTCCGGCGGTATATTGTGTTATTTGTCGACAACCGTCGGCGTTGATTCGCATTTTCGTTAAGCGTTTTTGCAACAGCGTTTCAATGTCAAAAGAATTCAGCAGGAATATCATACAAAAAATTGCTTAACATTTCTTCAGACTTTTTTAAATAAAATTTTTAAACTATTTTTTAATATTTTCTCAGCTATTTTTTATTTTTTTATTTTAAAAATTTTTTTATTTAAATTTTTTATATTTCTATAAATTTTTTCAGATATATTGTTTAGGTTCTACTTGTAATTTATTTTTATTTTAAATCTTTTAATCTTTGTTTATTTTTTTATTTTCTAACAATTTTTTATTAACTTTTTCATACATTTTGCACTCTATAGCGTCTTATATAACACCTTACGCCTTACATAAAAAGTCACACTGCACTATTTAGCTTCCTAACTCGTCATTTGTCTGCTACTTTAGTTTATTTTTACAAACATTTTCTTAAAAAATATTTTGTTTTCACACACCTGCTGACATTTAGGGATTAACTCATTGCAACTACTTTTTAATTGTTTAATTTGTATCCTTTTTACCGCTGCCGTAGCACAAAGCAAAGCAAAATCCGTCGCGCACGTAATTAACACAATTAAAATCAAAACATTAATGACCTTTTATAAACGGCCACAACACACATGTACTGGCTAAGTAAGTTTGTGTACGTGTGTGTATGAGTGCGTATGCATGGTAGCACATACAGACATTTGCCTCTGCTTCAGTAGAAGGAAAAACACAAACATATACACCGACTACTACCACTCCTAATTATGTTAATTGTGAATACTCACATATACACGTGTGTGTATGTGTACATATAGCGCTTATATATATAAGTATGTATGTGTGTCTACAGTTATAAAGTCATGTGTATCAGTGGAGCTACGAAAATATTGCGTTTGGTTCGCCATTTAAGAGCATAATATTCGGCAAAAGAGCGTCGAACCTTTCGTAGAAAATGATTTCGCTCGCTTCTAAAGAGAGACATTTACACATTGCACGTAAAGTAATAAAAGAAAAGAGAGTGTAACTCGGTGGTAGAAAATAAATTCGCAGAATGTCCAATTTTTTCATATTTTCGTTACAATTTTTTTTTTTTGCCAAAAAACAATTTTTTTGTAGGGAATTATTTGTTATCTCCAAAATACACAAAAAAAAAAGTATTTTTATAGCCTACTTTTTGGCGTTATGAAGAAAAAAATAGTAATATCGGAATATATTCTTGAAGCAAAAGCACTCTTTTATTTTTCACACACTTAGTTAGAGAGAGACAGCTACGTCATACATGACGCAATTAATAGAGCCATAAAGTTGAAAAAAAAATCCCAAAAAATTCTCTCCACAGCGCAAGCGCCTAAAAGTGCACATTACACAAGTACTCCAGCATTATGTAGGAGTATTTAATGCTAATTAAACCGTTATATTTGCGAGAGTATAGGGAGAGCACAAGCAGTGGTGAGTGAGAATGTAAGAAAGAGAGCAAAAAGCTGCTGTGTGAGAAAATGAATGTGCCGAACGGCCCTTTTGGGGTAAGTGAAGCACACATGTGGGTGTATGAAACTCTGAAAAGTATGCTACAAAAAATGTGTTTATTTGCTTGCGAGAAAAAATCGCTGACAACTTTTAGTATGTCAAAAAGTTTTGAATTTTAAGTTAAAAATTTATTTAAATAATTTTTTAGAAGAAAATTTCTGTCACATAAGTATATATAAAGTGAGTAATGCAAATTTCTTGAACAACATTTATTTCGATATACATATATTTCATTATATGTATGTATGTCTTCCATATAAGCTCCTGTGTCCTTGCTAAAGCAGGTGTCTGTCAGACAAATATGGCGTCTTGAAAGCCAATCGAAGCGCAAGTAAATGCTGCGGGTGCTTAGCGATGCTTGAAAGTTGTTTTGAGAAAAAATAAATGCTACGAAATGGAAAATAAGAAATTTCCAGCAGCTTCACAGGAGACGCCAAGACCGGAGAAGCAACAGCGTGAAGGCAGCATATAAGCAAAGGACTAAGTGGCAAGAAGAAATACGAGCAGATATGCCAATAAATGCAGAGATAGACACAAACAGTGGGTGGTGCAAAGGCAAAGAAGCTGCAAAAAGCATACTTTTAGGCGAATAAGCTGGTAGTGGTACGAATTATGGTAGAGAAATCTACATAAAATGAGGAAGACGACGAAATGTGAGCAGATAAAGAAAAATATGTAAATGTAGAAATTCTTGGAAAATAGGGAACGCAAATGCAGTAGCTAACTAAAGCAGCAAATTCGGTTGAATACTCTTTTCCTTTCCTTTGAAAATTTTCAAAGGCAATCTCCATTTATTTGTATTCGCACTGTGTATTTACGCTTGTGTTAGTATATTTTTATGATGTGTGTGTAAGCATGTTTCACTTTAAAAGTCATTTACACAATTTTAAAGTCAAATTAAAGTAAATAGAAATTGTGTTATGCTTTTAGGCGTTAGAGCGGTAAATATTAGCTGACAATTGCTATAGGCTAGAAATATTATATAAAAGCAGCGCGATAGGTTATCCCATCTAATATATTTTTTGAGTTATTTTCTTTTTCAAAAGTGTCAGTATTGGCTTAAAACATAAATTTTGAATTCTTAATATGGTTAATCCGGGTAAGAGTTGTCGACGCCATTAAAAGAAGAACAATCCGCTTTTAAAAGATTATTTTGCTGATTTATAGTACTACATATAATATCTTATAAAAGTTTGTAATCATGATTTAGTCATTTGTCCCAACATCAAATTCAGTAGAAATTTCGCGTTTTGGACAGCTAAATATTTCTTGACAAAATGTTACTCATACGCCATAGACCTACTTGATCAAAATAAAGGTTTCAAGCAACACAACTTCAGTGTATTAAATTAAAGTGAATATTGTATTAAATTTTTTGAGTTTGAAGCATTGAAAATTAAGAATTTTACAAACTGCTATTACTATTTATTAAATATTTTACTTTTTTTACGTTTTTGTTTTTATTTATTTTTTTATTAATATTTTTTATATTTTTAACTAAACATAATTTTTTTTTTTATTTTTTTAATGTTACCGATTTCTACTAGTTGAGACTATAAAAAAAATATTTTTCATTTTTCGTTTTTTTTTTATTACTGTTAAAAGAATTGTCTTTTTATTTTTTGTTTTTATTATTGTTATTATTTTTTTTGTAATGTTTATTTACTTACATTTTTAATATTAGCGGTTTCTACAAGTAGAGATTATTAAAAATATATATTACTCAAATTTGTTCTTATTTTGCAGAAATTTTTGTTGCTGAATTTTTAACTTTATTTGTTTTTGTAAATAAATATATAATTGTTAAGTAAAAAAAGAAATTTAAAATTATTTTCCACCAGTTGAGATTTCATAAGTAGAGAAAAAATTTATGTTTTTTTTAAATGAAATCATTACATTTTTTTAGTATTTTAATTATATTTATTTTTTTTGTTGTTTTTTTTTTTATTATTTAATTTGTTTTAAATATTTAAATTTTTTTTAATTTTGTTACTTTTTTGAAATTATTAAAAAAAATATTTATTTGTATTTTATGTTTTTTTTAATAATTAATTTATTTTTAGTATTTTAATTATTTTTAAATTTTTTAATTTTTTTTTTTTTTAATTGTATTTTTTTATTATATGTTTTTTAATAATATTAATTTTTTGTTTCTGTATTATTTTCTACTAAAAATCATAAAATGGGAAATGTTACTTTTGTACCCTCGTACGCATCAAATATATAGATTTTAATATTTTTTTTTTTTACCATTACTTGATGCAAACGAAAATTTTCAAAAATAAACGCTTCTAGTGAAATGAATTTTCTCTGCGAAATTGATATTTTGTTTGGCTACTTGATTATTTACATTTCGTCAAGGCAATTTTAGAGTTCACTCAGGCGCGACGCATGACTCCATACCGCGCTGTACAACTCTACCTACACACTCCTATACTGCAACACCGCATAGCCACTTACACCGCCGTGCGCACTTTCTACAATTAGAAAAAAGACTTGCCCGCTGCGACAACATAATTTTGCGTTTCATTGAATTTTCATCAAGCAACAACTGAAAAATAGAGCAGCAAGCGAAAATTCATGCCGGCAACAAAGACAAAGTAAATGTTGCCGCACAACGATTAAAGCGAGAACAAAGCACACAGAAAAAAAAAATTCCACGAAAGAAAGAAGAAAGCATAAAATGTAAAAAAAAATTAAAAATCATTGAAATATGAAGAGGAGCATTTGATAAAAAGCAAAATGTTGAAACAAAATCGCAAAAGCACTAGTTTTAAAATACGGAAAAGTTTCAAATGAAGTGCAGAGCGCGTTGGCTGCCGTCCCGAGAGACAGATTTTTCGTTAAACGCTTGGCAAATATTTGCTTTACGCAGCGAAAACGCGCTGTAAAATATATATTGTGAAAATGGTAGCCGAAATGTGAGTGGGTGAATGGGAGTCAGCAGGCAGCAAGGAGGTAGTGAAGATGCTTGCAACGGCAACCCCAGCCGCCGTGGTAACGCATGTGAATGTAAGCGAACGCACGAATGGAAAATTAAGTAAATGCTTTTTGAAGGTTTTTATGCGTACTCCTTCCAATTCAAATAGGAGTAGGAATACATATATTTATATATATATTGCTATGCTCCTTAAAGCCACTAGCAAATAAATTTTAAAGCTGATCATGTTGAAGTGATAAGGCATAAGTACGTGTATAGGAGAGGCTTGTAGATGCTGTATTTTTCATTTTTGTTTTCTGTTGAGAGTGTAGTAAGGAGAATTTAGAATATTTTAATGTATACATGTGTGTGTAGCATACCGGAAGGCGCGAGCACGTATTTGTGTTGCTAGACGCGCTGTAGATGTGGCGGTGTGGAAATTTAAATGATGTTGCACGCAAAAAGAGGAAGTTGCCGCACGCTTAAATAAATATTTCTGTGTGTGTATTTATAACTTGTACATATGTGCAACATTTTATACTCAAGTACTCACGCGTTAAGTTGCGCGTATTTTGCCTGCAGCTATTTAAAGGAGGCGGAAATAAACGTTGGCAAAGCAAATGTGAGAGCTTATGTATATTTATGTTTGTAGAAGAGTGGAAGAGGAACACACTTTATGTTGAATTTAAAATATATAATTTTGATAATTTTTTTTTAATAAAAGGTTTTTGATAATTAATATTTATATAAAATTTTTTTTTTTATTAAAAGAAATTATATTAAAAAAATTATATCAATTTTTTATTATTAAAGTTTTTCTACATAACAATTTAAAAAATATTATATCAAATTTTTTTATTAAAAAAAATTGTATTAAAAAAAGAAACAAACAATTTTGAAGTATTTTTTTAATAAAAAATTTTTTATAAAAAAATTATTGTAAAAAATTTCCGTTATTTTTTTACTGCTTTTCGAAATAATTTTTATTTTTTTAATTTCAAAAATATTTAAAATTTAAGTTTTCTTTAACAGTTCATCCACATTTCAAAGCCACTATTTTTTTTTTACCTAAAATTACCATAACGTGAAATTCGGAGTCTCAATTTACATATTATTTATAGCACCCACAATTAAAAACCATATACCGCTATGTATTTATATGAATCCTTACATCCTCGCAGTTAGCGAAGCCACATTTTGCACAAATATGCACACACCTACACTGGCAATTTTAATGGCTTATAAATCAAATGCCATTACTATCGATATGAAGCAGCGCATATGAGCATAAATCATATGCAAATGGTTGACTATTCCCATACAGATCTGATATATGAATATTATCGCTTGCTCGTATACACATTAGCTAATATAAAAAAATATATATTTTACAGAGCTTATTTGAATGTAGTTATCGCTGTGGACTGTGGCTTTATGCCATTAACGATATTTTATGCTGCTAACAAGGCTTCAAGTGGGGTCCTCCACTAAGCTATTATTTAAATGTATGTTTATGAAATATATATATTTCAAGTTTATATATTTACATTATATTATATATGTATATGTATACATATATATATATTATTGTTTTATGTGAAAACGTATAATTTATACGAAAGTATATGTGAACAAGAAATTTAAGCATGAAAAAGTTGAGGCAGGTTAGAACGCTCCTTTTGATGAATTATAAAACTAGGAAGTCATTTGGAGAAGGTATAGTTTTTTTGATATTATTAAAACAAATCTTTCCTAAATGCCTTCGCTATATCTTTGAATAGAAATAAGAGTTAAGTCAAGATCTTGCCTTCATCAAGAACCCTCTGATTTCATCATCATTAGGGGGTTATTTCCACTTATGATTTTCAAAATAAATTAAAGTTTTGGGCATAATGGTATATCCAATGCACATACATTTGAAAATATTCTCCAAAAATTCGAAGTCTATCTGGCAATTATTTTCGGAGGTATGAGCCTAGTTGCAAGAATATTTTAGCTTAGTTAAAATGAAAATTTTGGCTAGTTCTACACTCACTACCAGAATCCATTTATTGTTATAATATTTTTTTTTTTTTTTTGTAATTTTTTTGATACTTTTAAGCAGAAAAAGCTTCCTTACATGCCAAGCACCATAATTCGAAGGCCCTCCTGCAAATAAGCTGCGAGTTCAAGACTATTGATAGCATTTTTAATATCGTGTATCTCTTTTTTCGTGGTAGCAGCTGCTTAGCATGCTTTATTTTAGCATTTTCTTAGAAATTCTACTATAATATTGTATAAATTTTTAATACCATTAGAAAGTAGAGATTTCAACAAACGTAAGGCCTACTGAATTTATGTTGAAATTAAATGTTTTTTTCGGTTTTAATAAGCTTCCCAAACTTTGATCGGTAAAAATTTAATTTTACTTTAATTTTTGTTATTTTATCTTTCGCTTCCAATGGGTTTCATCCTATAATGTTTTTTTGCTTTCAAAAATGATCTACCCTGTTCAAGTTGGTGATTGTAAGCTTAAAAAAGTGAGAATTTCATAAAAACATCTTTTTTGGTGGTATGCTAAACAGTCAGGAACCTGAGCAGCTTTTACGTATGATTAGATGATGGGCCGATGAACCTTGCAAGTAATTTACACAATTGTTACTCATACGACTTGGTGTACTGTATGAATACAGTACAACTGATGCATAACTTTAACTGCGTATAACTTTTCTGGGAACGTTGTTATGAAAAAAGTCATCATATCTTTTCTATAGAGTGGAAAGTTTTGTATTAGCATGTCATTATCTTAAAGTTATGGGTTTCATTGCTTTTGAGTTAGAAAATTTATTGAAAAATTTAAAAAAATCTGGGTAAAATAAATGAAGATTAATCAAAATTGAAAATAATAGTTTTGTCTAAGTCAATATAATTTAATAATAATCGGTCAGCGTTCAGTTTCCACTTGAAAATCTGTCCCCAGACCTAACAAGACCTCCATCTCTAACAATATATTGAAAAAAATATTGCAACAATACAACAAAATAACAGTGGCAACAAAATAATTATGTTGCCATTAAGTAATTGCTGACAACAAGAAATTTCAAAATACAAAAACAAGAAAAAACAAATATTTTAATCAAATTCAAACAAATCATTTACAAGATTGGTAGATTGGCGTTAGACACGCCACAGAGTCACATATACGAAACGAACATGCCACAAATGGCAGGCGAACGAACAAAATTTGATTATCGAATTCCCCAAGTATTATTTAACAAAATTGCATTTAAATACACCATGTTGGATAACAAATTGTATGAACAATGGCCGAAGTAATATGCGACAACATTTGTGCTTATCACGTGGCTGCTGGCACGGACGGACGACTAATGCCGAAGCAAAATGGACAAAATGCCAATAGTTTCGAACAACAACAAACATGCATTAGGTATACAACAAAAACAACAGTAACAGCAGCAACAAAAAGTTAATAACAGCAATAACAATAACAAATAACTATTAATGCAGCGACAGCAACAGCAACAGCAGCTGTTGCCTAAATATTTGTTGCATTGTAGATGTTGTTGTTGCTAATAATTTGCATTGTCGCCAGTGAATGCTGCGACTATGTGGTATTTGCCGTTGTTACTTTGTTGGGCTCATGTTGGTTTTGTTGTTGCTGTTGCAACTTTTGTTATTGTTGTTGTATTGCATATTTTGCTTGCACTGTAAATTTGCAACAGCGCATTATACAGTTCAAAATGACAAAGCACAACAAATAGCGCTGTTGTTGTTGTTGTCATTGTCGCTGTTCGAGCTGCCTTAATTGTTGCTGTTGTTTTTGTTGTATTTTATTGCTTGCTTATGCATGCACTTTGCAATAGATGCATTTGTCGTCTGTTGTGACATTAACATAAAACAATAGAAAATTATTAGTAAATGCATGCGTTGCAACATACATGCAACAACAACATCGAAATATGGCAATAACAATAAATACAACAACAACTTTACAATGCACTTTAAACTGCTTGTGTTGTGATTGTAAATTTTGTTGCCGCCAGTCAGCCAGCAGCTTTGTGGTTAATGCCTGTTGTTGTTGTTGCAACTATTATTGTTGTTGTTGTGCGCTATTTATGTTTATATTTGTGTTAATGCTTTAGCATATGCACAACACACACATGTAAGTCAGCTAATTAGCATACATATTGTTGCCGCTCATGTTCTCCCCTCCCCGTGCCCATCACTTTCGTTGCTGGGGCAGCCTCTAGGCCTAATCTGCAGCACTTTAAAGCACAGTAATATTTCACGACAATAATATTAATACATTTCGAATTTTATGCCTTGAAATTTATGTGCAAATCTGGTATTGAGTTCCCATTTGCAACGATTTGATGGCAACGAGAGTGACGTGTAACTGCCAGGCGACACTGTGTGGCATGTGTTGCAAATAACTTTTCCTTCAGTGTTGCATTCCTACATATTTTTTTTTATTTATTATAATCGCTAAGTATGCACTCATGATCAAAATTGACCCGGACTATATATTGGTCTATATACTAAATTGCCTTGGAAAAATAATTTTACAATGAGTTTCGTTGAAATTGTTTTTTTCATGAAATCACATCTACGAAATCGTAGAAAATATTGTAGACGTGCTTAGGTTAGTCTACTCAGCCACAAACACATGTGTCTGTATGTTTGAAACCATTCCTCGAAGGTCGGGAAGTCAGCGTAAAATTGTCTTTATATATTTTCCATTCATCTAACATCAAAAAAGCTAAAGAAGTTTCAAAACTAATAGTTTTTCTTTTGATTTACTAAATGCATTTCGATTTTCGCACACCTATCTCAATTTTCTCAATAAATTTCCCATTAACGCACTTACCGCTCAGTGAATTATGCCCACAACCAGGCGCTTTACCCAGCAGATAATCCTCCTTGCAGATGAATTTATTGTCGTCCAGCACGTAGAGTTGTTCGCCAGTGCTGAGCTGTTTGCGGCAGATGCAACATGTAAAGCAGTTGAGGTGGAATACCTTGTCGCGCGGCTTACGTACGAGATCGGAGGGAGCGATGCCTTGACCGCAGCCACTGCATTTTGTGCCATAGCGCCTGCAAATGCAAAAGAAAGAAATTCAAATTCAGATTTAGATTATCAAAAGTTGTAGAAGAACTTACAAATATGACTAAAGTAAAGTGATACTGGCTTGAGACCAAAAAGGTTTTTGATTCATGTGGAAGTGGTATACAAGTAGATTGTGAATTATGTGATCGGTGGATATACGAGGCTTGACAACTAAGTAATAAGACTGATTTTATTGCCGCGCTTGCGGTAAACCTGTGTCCTTGAAATTCCCTTTCTCTTTTTCCGGCATCCCTCCCCTCTCCATTGTTGTATGCACCATCGCTCTAGCTTGTTTAGTTCGCCTGCTGCGTCAAGTTGAGTAGACGTGTGTTTGTAGTGCTCGTCACGAAAATGGAAAAACGAAATCAAGAGCAACGCGTCGCGATAAAATTTTGCGCCAGATTGGGCGAAACAGCTTCGGAAACGTACGCTAAAATTGTAAGAGTGTATGGTGGTAGTGCTCTCAGTCGTGCCCAGGACCCGGAAACCAAACGCCAAAGCTCACAATGGTTGTCTCCGCCCCAGCGTGTCCCAGTATTTGACCTCTAAAGGGATCGCCGTGTTGCAACAGCCGCCTTATTCGCCCGACATGTCACCCTGTGACTTTTTTTGTTTCTTAAAACAAAATCGGTGGTCAAAGGAACCCATTTTGAGTCGATTACGGACATCCAGGCGGCCGTGACGAGGTTACTCGCGGACATCCCAGTCGAAGCGTTCCAGAAATGTTACGAAGTATGCAAAACGTGCTGGAATCGCTGTATAGCTGCCAAAGGGGACTACTTTGAAGGGGATGGCAGAGTTGTAGAATAATTTTCAAATATACGGTTTTTATGGAATTAGTCTCACTACATAATTGTCATACCTCGTACAGGTTTAAGTTTGAATAATATCTACATTTCGGGATTTCAAAGCATTAGATTGCGAAATATTTGAGTCTTAAGTGAATCTTAGACTTTCGCAATCCAATGCCGCACATATTCGGCACATATTCCAGGGTTGACCCGTGGGATCTTTTTACATTTTTCCAGGGTCGCACTTAGGATATTGCCTCACTGTCGTAATCAGCGCTGCTTTTCTTATATTTTTAATTTAAAAACGTTATATTTGTTGTTTTTGGTGAAGCTTGAACGCTTGCACGTGTTCCAAGTTTTGACAAGCTGCGTCGCTTTAGCAATGTCCTGTCTGTATATACGCGAACTGGTCCCTTAGTTTATGAGATATCGATCTGAAATTTTGCACAGGTCCTTTTATGCCTAAGAAGCTGCTCATTTGTTGGAATCATCCACATCGGATCTCTATAACATATAGCTGTCATACGCACTGACCGATCCATGCAAAAGTCCTTGTATGCAAACTTTTGTTTTCTTGACGAGATATCTTCATGAAATGAGGCATGGGTTATTGTCTAAGGCAATACTATAATCTCCTAACAAATCGTTCAGATCGGACCGCTATAGCATATATGTAGCTGTCATACAAACTGACCAATCCAAACCAAGTTCTCGTATGGAAAACTTTATTTTTTGACAAAATATCTTCATGAAACTTGACGTGGTCCAAGGCAACATTACAATCTCCCAACAAATCGTTCAAATCAGACCGCTTAGCATATAGCTACCAAACAAACTGACTGATCGAATTCTAGTTAAGGATCTTTATATACCCTATAAGAAATGCACCTGTGGAGGGTATAATATTTGTATTGAGTTCGTATGTTAAACTTTTTTGTTTTGGTTGTTAGTTTGTTTTAATTCACCAATTTTTATTTCATAAACGATTTAAATTTTTATTGGCCACCTCGAATCGCGTAATTGGAAAGCAATTTTCCTTTTATTCGCTTATTGCACTTAGAAGTGCGAAAATCCATTGACCTAGTCAGTTAAAAGTGCTAACAGTGTCGATATAATCAATTAATGCTTGGATAAAATATGCAGCTGTCCCTCGCTTTTATAAAAGTTTCCAATTGTTGGTAATAGTATTTTCTATTTTTAATGTTTTTTTCCTATACAATAACAATAAATCAATAATTGCAGCATCATCACAGACGTAGAAATTTCTAGAATACAAGGAAGCTCTAGTAGTTATATTCATACATATACATATATGTGCCTTTCACAAGGTATATATGCATCGAAATTGGTTGACCCACAAAGGATTACAGTTACCTGTACATGTATGCAAAAATGTTGATTTATGGTGAATACTACACTCACCAATCACTTGATGCCGTTAGTTAGCGCTGGCAGTGCTATAAAAGGTGGCAAAACTAAAATGAGAAAAATTCACAAAAATAAAAAATCACACAAAGTACTCATGTGTACACGAGTATATAACACATCAGCGCTGATGAGCAGCACGTAGAACACATCAAAGCATCAAAACATCAATTTAACTAAATGAAAGCTAAATCTACTGCAGTTGAGTCGTAAAACAACAAACGCTGCGAAACGAACAAAAGAGGAAATGCAAAACATCACAAAAAAAAACTTTATAAAAAGTGAAAAAATAAAAAAGCTGAAAAAATTAAAAAAAAAGATGAAAAAATAAATAAAAAAAACAATCACAATAAAAAAAATTAAAAAGAATAGAAAAAATCGGTCTGCTTGCTAAATGAGTGCTGAAGTGCGAAAGCAAAAAATAATTCAAGCACGAAAATGATTGTGTGAATGCTTGAATGCATGTATGTGTGCTTGAAGCACATTTTAATCGAAGCGAAATGCAAATGAAATTGAATTAATAGGAAAAATCACACTTGAAATGCACTCGTATAGCGCCTCGACAAAAGGTAGTCAAAGCGGTAGCAGCAGCAAGGATTGGAATTTTTGCTCTCTCAATTACAATTACGACAGGAAAAAATAGGAGAAATTAAAAAAAAGAAAAGTAGTGTGAATGGCTATACTCTCTATTTTCATCATAGCCTACATGCCACCACAAATCACAATCACTTCACAGCGCTGCCTGCGAACACATATGAGTCGTGTATGTATAAAAGTTATCACAAAACCATTCGCCGCTGACAATGACAACACAATCACAGTACAATGTATGTCCTGATTTGTTGTTGTATGTACTATGTTTTCCATATGTCGATTGACTGCCGCGTTTTGATTAAGTGTCGGACTCTGCAGCCCTATGGTAGCTAACGCGAGGTGCCAGGCTATTACCGCTTGAATGTTTTGCAAAAACAAGCAACGTAAATCGAATTTAAAACAAAAACATGGGCCAACAATTTATGCGAAATAGCGGAATGGGAAAATTTTCGCAATCACAGCCAATTTAAAGTACACAGTAGTGGCTAAGCGGGTGAGCTCTGCAGAAGCGTTTTTCTTCTATTTTTTCTTTAAGTGGCATAGTATTGGTTAATAACAGTTTTTGGGAATTTTTAATTAATTTTTAAATATTTTAATTGTTTTTTATTTTTTAATTATATTATTTTATTTTTTTAATATTATTTTTTATTGTTTTTATCTATATTTTTTTTTTTGTTTTGTTTTCTAATAACACTTTTCGTTTTTTAATAATTTTAGTTTTTTATATCTTTTTTTTGAAATTTCAGTTGTAATTAAAAATTCTGAAATTAAATTAATAATAAATTTGTATATTTAATTTATTTTTTTTTTATTTATTATCTTTATTATTTTATACTTATTTTTTTATACTCATTCTTCTAATAATTAAAAAAAAATTTTTATAATTTTTTAATAATTTGAAATTTTTGAATTGTGTTTTTTCATTTGTGTTTTGGAATATCAGTTGTAATTTAAATTTCTTATTACTTGTTGTGGCCAATTCACTTCCGCTACATTTCGCCTTTACACTCATTATTTGCAAATTTTTTCTCACACCTTTCACCATTTTTATGGGCTTCTTCGAAACTAATTTTTGTTATTACTTTAGTAGGTAATAAAGTTTCGGAATACAGTAAGTAGTAATGTTATTATGGTGTTTTTTTTTTTTTTTTGTAAATTTCTTGTATTAATAAGCCACTCTCATATTTTCTACTTCTCTCTCTTTTTTTCTTAATTAAATGTGGCATGTTTAACAGTATATTTGTATATATTTCTTTAAAGTATATATTTTTCTTGTCCACAAACTTATACGCCAGTTTTGAATACTCGGTGAGTTCAATGTATAAACACATATTTAACTTCTAATTCCCTCAAAAAAGGATAATGTCAGAAGTATTATAATTGGGGAATGATTAATTTCGGATTGAAAATTGAAAGGTTGCAATTGCTAGCATACCAATTAATAGTCTAGGAATCAAAACTAGAAAATTCTCGCTATCGAAATTAAAAACACCAAAATATTTAGATTCGTAATAGTTTGATTGAGTTGAAGTACACAGATTGAATATTTTCCAATATTCCATATATTTTTAAAATCAATCAAAGTCGGGACCGTCGTTTTATGTGTCATATTAAGGCTGACATTAAGATTATTTAATTTGTTGGTATATGGTAACCCTTACTACTTTTCCTATTTGGGCTGCTATTGGCCCACAAATTAGTTTTAAAGCCTAGTTCTAAGATAAATGAGGCCTACCTTTAGGCGCATTGATAATTAAGACGAAACAAAGCCTTTTATAAAGCTATCGCCTAAATTTCTTGTACTATTGCTTATGCTAAATAAATTTGTAGGTATTTACGGTGCGATAAAGTGATTTTAGTAATAACGGTCGAGTGTTTTCGCCATATGATCGGTGATTTTATATGAGGTACCTTAATGAAACCCAGGGAATGTTAAGGTATTTCCCTGGCATTGATACGTACTATACATAACTTTAATATTATTTTTTAATTTTAGATAATATTTTTATGTATTAAAAAAAAAAATTAAACTAGTTTCAAATTCAATAAAAATAATTATATAATTTTTTCAACCCTTTTTTCACTCGAAAATTGGGTTTAGAAGAAATTGTATGCTTTTTCAAAATTATTTACTGAACCGATTGGTTTAAGAAAATATTTTTGTTTTAATTCTCAAAATTTTTTTTCTAAACTGGTTACAAAATTTTTCTCAAAATAATTTTTTTTTCGAATTTTCTCTCAAAATATCAACATTTTTTCAACAACTTTTTACACCGAAATATTGGTACGTAAAAAATTGTATGTTTTTCCAAAATATGCTCAGCTTCATATACTAATACCTTTACCTTATCTCGACTTGAATATGTGTATTGTACATTTTATACATACATATATTTTACGTGTTTTGTCATTTTCAACATCTTCCATTATTTATAATTTTTTTTTTTTCAAAATATATTCATACCTTTGCAACCTGCTACTACAGAGTATTATAGTTTTGTTCACTTAACGATTGTATTGCTTAAAAATATGTTTTATATGTTTTTAAATATTTTTATGTACATTTGTTTTCATTTTATTTATTTTTTCCTAAATTTATTTCGTAATTCTGGCGTATTTTTTGTTTTGAATATTTTTTTTTATTAATTTTTTTTATAATTAATTTTTTCATTTTAATTAATATGATATTTTTATTTGTTTTTTCTTAAATTTATTTTAAACTAATAATTATTAATAATTTATTTTATGTATTATTGAATTTTTGATAACTTTTTTGTAATTTTTTTTGATTGAAAATTAGTTTTTGATTAAATATATTATTATTAATATGTATTTATTATTTTATTTTATTTTGTTTATTTTTTTTTATATTTCCGTTTATAATTTTTTATATATTATAATTAATTTGTAAATTTTACTTCATTTTATAATTGTTTACTTAATTAATTTTTCCCTCTTTATTTTTCTATTTTATTTATTTAATTTTTTTTTTTTTGTTTTTTACATTTGTCACAAATTATCATCTAATGAATATATGTGTGTATTTAAAATGTTCTCAGTATACAATATTTATTGTTTATAGAACTTTTTATGCGCATATTTTTCAATTCCCCTTACTCACCTAAAAAAATCATTCCTACAATATAATTTCGATTCTCTACTAAAGCATTTTTCCGTTAACGGTTGAAGGCATTCACAGCAGCGTACGCAGGATGCATGCCATCCGCGTTCAAGGACATTTAATAAAAATTTATCTAAGATTGGTTTATTGCAACCCGCACACGGATCACCAACACCAACAGGCGGTTCACTGCGTCCTGCAAAGAGAGAAGAAAATGCGATAATGTTAGATATAGTTTTAAAATAAATTTCAAATAATAGTACTAAAGAGCTGAGGGTGATGAAAAAATACTATTCTTTTTTATTTTTTTTCTGCTTAAATTTTTAGATATTCCAAATAGTGAAATATCATATATTTTTCTCACATACCTACTTGTCTATATTTATTTCTCACTTGAGTGGGTAATTTTCGTTAATAGCTTTAAATGCTTAAATCTTTTGCTTTAAATCATAAATCTTTAATGAGATTTTGCACTCAAAAACATTTAAATGCCAGACTATTCAGTTGAATGACGTTGATTGTGCAAAGTTTGCTGTTGTCTTACTTACACGCATACATACACATGTGTGTGCTTAACAAATGTGTGAATGAATGCCAGCATGCTCCGCTCCCTCTTCGCCGCCCACAAGCCGAATTCAACAAACTATTAACAGAAGATTCTCATGCAGCGCCATTTAAAAGTGCGCCGATGTGCATTTGAGTGTGTGCGTGTATAGGTGTGTTTGTGTGTGTGTGAAATAAGTGAGGCGAGTGAACATTTAAAATCCGTTTTACGTTTTGAGGGCAAATTTAGCACCTAAACTCATTAAGTTTGCACAATTCAACTAATTCCGCATGCGACGCCATGCACAAACAGTCAAACAAAGTCACACAAACACACGCACACACATGCATATATAATAGCATCCATGTGTGTAGAAGAGCAAACATGCAAGCGCTTGTGCGCTGGTGGACTCGAACAATAAAAACAAAAACTAGTGGTGAGCATAGCTGAAATTCACACACGAGCGTAAAAAGTGAAAGCAACAACGACAACAACAGCAACAACAACTCAAAAAGTAGTTGAGCAGTAAAATGCGCAAATGTTGCGATGCCAAAACAACATCATTAACACCATTCTCCAACAACAACAGCAACAATAAAAAAAAGACAAAAACAACAACAATAACAACAATAACACAAACAACCGACCAGCTTTTGACTTTGAACGCACGCATGCGCCGCACACCACCAATTAAACCGTCGTCCAAGTGCGCCTCACTAAACACTTAATGGCCACCAGCCACCTGCAGCAGCGGTGATCTTCTTGCCGGCGACGCTTGCAATGATTCTTCCACTTTTCATCGCTTTTTATTGCTTTGCTGCCATTAAGTACGCAAATTTTTTGGTTCTTCTGCTTTTTTGCTTGCCAGCAATCAAGTTTGTACAGTTAGGTTTTTGCGCGTGTGTATTTGCATGCTTGTTGCAACATTTGTTCGCCTTTTCAACATTTTATGTTGATAATTGCTTTGCATGCACGCAACACCAGCGCACACTTTCATATATGTATGTTTATATGTATATTTGCTTGCAACATATACTTAGTGGCAACGTAGCTGTGGCACGCGTTGGCAGGAGTGTCGCTGGGGCGGAGTGCACAAACGTTTAATTTGCCCCAAAGCCAAATTATTTGTTAAATGGTCAAGGCGGTGCTGTTGCTACTTAGTTAGCGTTGAAGGATATATTTAGTCGGTAAATTTGCTGGGGAAGTCATTTGGAAAAGGATTTAAGTGAATGTTTTATATGGCAATTAGAAAGCGTGGGAGAGTCCATTATTTTAGGTTTAAGATTGAAAAGTAAATTTCTAAAAGTTGGAAATTAAAAATTACAGAAATGAGGTTTAGTCTGGATAACATTTTCTGAGCTGTAGTCACCTTAATAGGAAATACCAAAACAAAAATATTGATTTGAGAAGAGCATAAAGTAGGGGTGTTTGCGAATTTGCCCCGAAGTACGAAATCATTACCACATCAATATCGACTGTGGTTGACGCAGTGAGCTTTAGATAGAAACCAAATTCGTCTTTACGAGGTTTGACAATTAAGTATTGAGACTGATTTTATTGCCGCGCTTGTGGTAAACCTGTGACCTTGAAATGCCCTTTATCTTTTTCTGGTACCCCTCCCCTCTCTATTGTTATATGTACCACCGCTCTAGCTTGTTTAGTTCGCCTGCTGCGTCAAGTTGAGTAAACGTGTGTTTGTAGTCCTTGTCACGAAAATGGAAAAACGAAATCAAGAGCAACGTGTCGCGATAAAATTTTGCGGCAGATTGGGCGAAACAGCTTCGGAAACGTACGCTAAAATTGTAAGAGAGTATGATGATAGTGCTTTTAGACCCGGAAACCAAACCTCAAAGCTCACAATGGTTGTCTCCGAGCGCCCCCCGCCCGAAAAAAGCTCGCATGAGCAAGTCGAAGGTGAAAACGATTATTATTGCAAACTGTGAATCAAGTCTACTATTGCCAAGTACTCGAAAGATTGCGAAAACGAGTCAACAGGGTGCGCCCAGATATCGCTCGTAACTGGATCCTTCATCACGACAACGCGCCGTGCCACACCGCCCTCAGCGTGTCCTAAAACAGAATCCAGGCGGCCGTGACGAGGGTACTCGCGGACATCCCAGTCGAAGCGATCCAGAAATGTTACGAAGCATGGAAAACGCGCTGGAATCGCTGTATAGCTGCCCAAGGGGACTACTATTCTACAACTTTGTCATCCCCTTCAAAGTAGTCCCCTTGGGCAGGTATACAGCGATTCCAGCGCGTTTTCCATGCTTCGTAACATTTCTGGTATGTACATACATATGTATATACGAGGTATGACAATTAAGTAATGAGACTGATTCCATAAAAACATATACAAAAACATGTACATACATATGTACCACATAGCCCGCTTTCCACTTACAAGCCAGAAAAAATGCGTTCGGCGATTAATTTTTAATAAACTTTGATTGCCTGGATCCCACAGCCGACCTCTAGGAGAACCTCGCAAAAAAGATGGCTGACAGCTAGGAAGAATTTTTGCCTAAAATGATCTGAAATCCAAAAACCAAAACAGCGTACACCTAATGGGCAAAGGATTTTCCAAAATATTAGCAGAACCTTTCACTTAAAAGCTCTTATCATCAGATGTTGCAATCGTCCACGCTCTGCACCATATAGCAGGATGGGAATAATGACAGATTTGTAGAATTAGGTCTTTGTTCGTCAGACTTCACTTCGTAATTGTCTAGTCAGTGTTTAGTTTTTCATACAGTATGTTCGATAGAACCTTTTATGCGATATTGATTACGCTTATCTCGCGGTAGTTGGCGCAGATTGTGGAGTCGCCCTTTTTGTGGATTGGGCAGAGTCCTCTTAAATTCCAATCGTCGGACATGCTTTCGTTCAACATTATTCTAGAAAGAAATTGATGCATGCACCTTGTCAATTCTTCGCCACCGTATTTGAATAGCTCGGCCCGCAATCCATCGGCCCCCATCGCTTTATTGTTCTTCAGACGGGTAACTGCTATTGGAACTTCTTCATGGTCGGGCGAAGGAACGTCTGCTTTATGAATATCGATTGAGGATTTCCGACATTGCCTTATGTTACGACATCCTGGCATCCTATTCGCTGTGTTTCCTCGATGACTTACATTGAGATTTCCTTCCAAAAATATTTAGTTAGTTCAGTTTCTTTTCGGAATATTTCAATGAGTTTATATGATAGTATAATTTTTTTATTAACATTTTTTCATATTAGATTTCGTGACAAGCTCTTGAGTAAAAGTGGTACTCTCTTCATTCATAAATTATTCTCATTAACCATTATTATTATTGTTTAAGGTAGTAGTCTAGTAACTTGGGTTCTAAATATTGAAAAATATTATTTTGCTTAATTTGAAAGTACAATGTCTTGAGAATATACTGTGAAAATGTCAGACAGAAATTCGAAATATTTCGGGAGTTATAACGAGTTTCCTAGAGCGTCTCGGAGTCCTCTCTCTTGGGGTTGTTGAACTTTAAACGCGTTTTTCTCAAAACATTGTTTTTCTGGTCGGCCCGGGTCCTCACTTTTTTTCTACTGAACCGATTGCTTTCAAATTTTAACAGGCTGTTCTACACACTTATAGTTCTCGTCAAAACTAACGAGAATTTTTTTACCCCTAAATTTTTATTTTACAATCCTTTCTTTGCTAAAATAAAAGGACTTTTTTTCAAAGTCCGTCATTTTGTTATTTAGCCTTGAAATTTAACTTTAGTAGTTCCGACCAGAATGACATGTCTATAGATTAAGAATAAACAAGAATATTTGATTTCAGATAACATCAAGAGCCAAAATCACCCGGGCCACCCACGTCCATTTTTTTTAGAGGTTCCAATTTCGAGTGACAATAATAATAGTAATAAAGTATTAAATTTTTTTCGAATACATCTTTTTATATTTTCAATATGTAAATAAAAACACCCTAAATACTGAAGATAATTCGTTTTTATTTTCCTATAAAAAACAACCTTCCAAAGAAGTCATAAAAATAGGCATAAGTTACCACACTACTACCTTAAAGCTTTCTTTGTTGCTAAAAGTATCGAATTTGTGCACGTGGGTCCTTTAAATATAGTTCACATTGCTATGTGTGTGTGTGTTTGACGATGTTGTAGGGGCTGTCAGCACCTCCTTGTGGCACGCACCGGAAATGCCGCATACATGGCGTGCTTAAGTGTGCTCAAGTGTACACGTAAATGCGCATGTAGTTTTTTGAACATACATTCTTGTATACATATGTATGTATTTTTGTATATACTATGGAATAAAGAGGCACACAAACCCTATAATTTTTTGTTTTATGAGTCGAGCGAAGCTTTAACTTTCAACACCTTTATTATAATCCATATGTGATATATAAGCACATATATAAACGTGCGTATGTATGTGTGTGAGTAAGCTGTTGGGGAAAATTATTTCAAAGCTTTTTACGCCTAAATGACAACCGTTATGAGGTATAAACGAATGGAGTAGCAAATCGCACGGTTTGCTTTATATAAAGATATCTGCTTATATGTGTATGTAAAAGCAAAAAGCTGCGTAGTTTCCACACTTTTACACCTTACAACAAATGCACACGCATACTAGCACACAAAAAGCTGTGTCTGTGTATACAATTTATCGCGCTTCAGGCGTTGATGTAAAACAAAGTTCAAATACAAAGCCGAGAACGCATAAAAAACCGGCGGCAGACCTTAAATAAATAAATAACTAAATGAATGAAAATATATATATTTGCATACACACACTTACACAAATACATACATATGCAAAATATTTCAAAAGCAAAGTGGCGCGGCTAAATAGGAGTCAGCTTTTCAGGTAGCGAGACAATTTGAGACGGAGGTGCCGCCACCACGCCAGGCAGCAGGGAAGCGCTCCACTCACTTACGTTTTTGTTTTTGTTTTTATCACGTGCACTCGGCTTGTTTGCGCTTGTGAAGGGTGGAGCTCATTCCCAACCCCAAAGTGCAACCGTTTAATGATATGGTTTCAGTTTCGGTTACGCTTGGCGTGGAGCTCAACGCGCTTGAGTCGCATTTTTGTACTTGTGTTGGTTTTTGCTTGGCCAGCAAATAGCCGGAGGGTAGTTTGCGTCGTCGACTGTGTCGGTTGGCGGTGGCGGCGTCTGACCGCAGCATAAATATTTATTAAATCTACACACACGCACACACCTACACAGACATATCTTTGCATACCGCGAAGACTAAGGTAACCGCTAAGGCATTTAGTTGCAAGGTAAGATGTTGCAACAAGACTCAAATGAAGAAGAAAAAAGTTGCAAGACTTTATAAGCAAAGTCTACGGCTGTTGAGGTGTTCAACAGCGCTTGTTTGCCGCTTTTAGTTTGCAACTGGGAGTGAAAAGAAAAGGAGGACCCCACAAAATGGGCCCTGCAGGCAAGCAACCGCAATTGTGGCAGGAATATGCTGAGTGCATGCCACATACGTACATGTACTATGTATAAATTTCGTTGCAATTGCGCAAAAGTGGAGCAAAAGTGCAGAAAATTTAAACAACTTGTACAATAACAACAACAACGTCTGTAGCACTTTTCTGCTTTTCGTGCGAAAACTTTGTCTATATGTGTTGCTGTGTGTGTGTGTGTCTAGCATTTTGGTTTGGCATTTGAAATGTTGGCTGCCAAAGTTTTGCGCAAACTTTTTGCTGTGTAGCTTTGCAGCTTTTTTTTGTTCTTTGAACTTCTTTCGGTGATTCTTTCTCTATGCTCCTATTTTATTTTTGCGTTTTTGTTTTTGTGGCAACTTTGCTGCAGCTGCAAAAGTACGAAAACTTGGAAATTTACTTATTTTTATGCAAAAAGTTTCGTAGCTATCTTTCTTGCGTTTGCGCTTGTGTAACCCTTAATGTCAAAACTGTCGATTTTGGTGTGTTTGAGTTTGGCGAAGTTTTGTGCTACTTTTCTTAGGGTTTTTGTGTTTTTTGTTCTATTTTTTTTTTTTTGTTTTTTGCTCTATTTTTTTTTTTTTTTGTTTTTTGCTCTACTTGAGTTTTTTTATTTCTTAGATATTTTACCTGATTTCTTTTTATGTTTTTTTTTATATATTTTTTACCATGAAGCACGTTCTTTCTTTATTTGTATTTGATTTTACCATTGCATGATATAGTAAGGCGCGTTTCTACTCTGCCATTTTCTGGATAACAGACTCCAGAACAGAAAGTGGCAGGTAGGTGGATTTTTGGAGGTCTCTTAAGCTACAAAATGTTAGAGTAAATCGTAGCATCGTTTTTCATACCTTGAGCACGATATTTCAACCTTGTTATAAAGTTGTAACACTCCCCAGATAAAGAAGAATGGAATGATCAGCTTGGCGAGCTGCACATCGTTCGTCTGTCTGTCTGTATATACACGAAATGGTCCATTAATTGTCGAGATATCGATCTGAAATTCTCCTTTTCTCACCAGGAAGCTGCTCATCTGTTAGAACCACATCGGACCACTGCCATACAAACCAAACGATCAAAATCAAGTTTTGTATGGAAAACTTTTTCATTTAACATAATATCTTATAGAAATTTGCTGAGCCTTATTGTCGAAACTAGCCATATAATTTCAGAATATACTATCCAGATCGGACCACTTTAGTATATTACTGTCATACAAACTGTTCGAACAAAATGAAGTCCTTATATGAAAAACTTTTTTATTTGATAAGATATTTTGATGAAATTTGGTGCAGGTTATTCTCCGAGGCAAGGCTACAATCTCTGATCATATTTTTAGATTCCGACTATTATAGCATATAGCCGCCATACAAACTGACCGATCAAAATCAAGTCCTTGTATGGAAAACTTTTTTATTTGACGAGATATCTTCGTAAAATTTAGTAACGCTTATTGTCTAAGGCAGCATTACAATCTCCCAAAACATTGTTCAGATCGAATCACTATAGTATATAGTTGCCATACAAACTGAACGATCAAAATCAAGTCTTTGTATGGAAAGCTCTTTTATTTGACAAGATATCGTCTCGAAATTCAAAACGGGTTATTGTCCAAGCCAAGCTTACAATCCTTGAACATATTGTGCGAATTGAACAACTATATCATAAAGCCGCCATATAAACTGACCGGTCAAAGTCAAAAGATTCTGTGAAGGGTGTTACAGCTTCGGTGATGTCGCTGTTTTTTCTTCTTTTCACATAAAATAATGTCTTAATGTGAACTTATTATCATATTCCTGCTTGTCATTTTAATGACTTTAAGTTTGTGGTAAAAAGTTTAAAACTAGATCGGTGTTCGATATAAGTATTTCTATGAAAGTGGAAAACTTTAAACTGCCAAAATGCAATTTCGAATAAAAAATATAAGGAAAGAAAAACAAGTTAACTTTTATTTGTGCTATAAAACTGGCATAGTGTCAACCCAGCCTTATGAATGAGCTAAAGTACTAAAACACTTATAAATCGAACTGGTTCTCTTACTTAGCAGAACTGTTGCATTGAAGTGGAACCGTTTAAGCGCTAAATAAACTTTGCTTCTTCCACTTATATACAAAGGTATATAATGTACTCCGCTGGATTACAAATATTCCTATTTTATGATTTGTTTAATTTTTGATTCTATGAGTTCATTGATTTTCCTTATATAAGCTTCATTTAATGTTTCAAAAAAGGGAGTGGTGCCTAAAACCAAAAAAAGCAACGCAAATTTCGCAACCAAACAATACTTACAACATTAAATGCAGTTTCTATAATAAAAATCAATGAACACAGTGTAAAAATAATAAAAATAGAAACATTGTGTAATGCAGCTAAGTTGCAAAGATCTCAGCAAGGCAATAAAACAGTTACTCCAGGCAAATCGTAAAATTTGTCAATCACCAACTGACCAAGAAGCTTAAAGTGCTTGAATTTATCAATGAATGGCAATGAATTGTCAATGACAGCAAACTCAGACCACTTTCGGGTGCGGAAGACGAGGCCGTAGAGCGAGCGAGCAGAAGAGAGTGAGTAAGCGAGTGAAGGGCGCAGCAAGTTATTGTCTGAAATAAAGAAAACAACTGCGGGCATAATTGCATTAAAGGTCAGACCGGTAAAATGGCCAAATCAATTGACTGCTGATGCGGATGATAGCCAGGCAGCTAGCTAGCTGAAGACAGTAGCACAAAGCTTATAGCATATACTCGTCTACACACATATATACTGTTAACGGGGCTTTTGCGGTGGCTGCCTGTGACGAAGGAAGTGCAACAGGTTAAATATATGCAATGAATATTAAAATGTTGCCGTATAAAATTGAGCGCAGTCAAGCGAGTTAGCCGCATGAAATTGTCTGCATGTGCCACAAATTGCTGCAAGCGACATACGGCTGACTGGACGTGGCTTGTGAATGAATACATTACAGCAAATGCAGTGCGGCAGACATTGAGTGAGAGCAGCAGCGAATTATAATTGTTGACGAAGACGGCGTGTTGCACGGCATATTTCGGACAAAGAGTTTGACGGATGTCATTAATCAATATTCGACTGAATTTGATGCTGCAGAGCAACTTGTGAGAGTGTGTGAAACAAATGGCCGCGGGATACAATTTTTTTGGAAATTTTTTTCATAATTTTTTTTTATTTTATTTTTTATTTTATTTATTTTTTTTTTTTTTGTTTTTAGGCAGCTTCAGAAAACCTTCATATCCTCCAGATTTTGGCGCTCTTTATTAGCCCTAAGAAATTATTGCAAGCGGCGTATTAGGAAGCTGCTCATAAATTTGCTGCCACGCTGACAAGCACTTCGCTGTTGCAACTTACTGCAGCACTTGCCGTAGCAGTCTCTTGCTTTTGGTTATTGCTGCAACTTCGGCCTCGCTTCTTCTGCCACACAATTTTCAACACTTTGCATTTGCATGAAAGTAATTTTTTCGGAAATTTGTGTTGCAAGCTTCTGGAATTTTCAACGCTTCTCAAGTGCCGTTTATCAAAGATAAACGAGCAACATTTGCGTAAATTTTTGACGGGGCCTACATTGCCGCAAGCATATATTTTTCGCATATTTATGCAGCAAGCTAGAGTGTTGTAAAGTACAGTAGCGAGCATTTAATTTGTTCTTAAATTATGTTTTTTATGATTTATACTAGTCTGCAGAAAGCAGTTGCGAAATTTGAGGCTAAATTCGAATTCGAAAAATAAGTAAAAACTAAGAAAACGGTATCTATGGGTGCACCGAAACATAAAAATATGTAAAAGGAGTTTTTTCTTGATTTTAGATGGTCAGTTTGTATGGCAGCTATATGCTATAGTGATACGATCTGAACAATTTCTTCGGATATTTTACAGTTGTTTTTGATTATAATTTGAGCAAAATTTCGTGAAAATATTTTGTGAAATAAAAAGGTTTTCTCCAGAAGTACTTGATTTTGTTCGATCAATTTGTATGGCAGCTGTGTGCTATAGTTGGCAAATCTGAACAATTGTATCGGGGATTGTCCCGTTGACTTGGACAATACTTCATACTAAATTTCGTGACGATATCTCGTCAATTAAAAAAGTTTTCCATACAAGGACTTGATTTTGATCGTTCAGTTTGTATGACAGCTATATGCTATAGTGATCTAATATCGGCGATTCGGACAAATAAGCTGCTTCTTGAGGTGAGAAGCACGTGTGCAAGATTTTCGATCGATATCTCTGTTCAAAGTAGCATAAAAGCATTTATAAAGTTGAATAAAAAAATATTCAAAAGAAAAAGAAAATTACAAAAAATAACAAGATATCAGGAAATGGCTAGAAAAACGCTCATCAATACTTTCTTACAGTCGCAGACTAGTTCTTCCACTCATCACAAACGCTTACTTTGTTGCAACTACCGCACATACCGGTTGGTTGCCACTTGGGGCAAGCACTTTTTCAGGCTACAATAGCTTCCTTTCGAACCTGTAGCGGCATGTGCTACACACAGCTAGTAGGCGTTTACAGCTCACAATATTTCCACACACACCACCAACTTATAGAATAATGTGTGCTGTTGCTGCCTACGACGCTTTTCCAACACGCCAACAACGGTTTCACACACACAAAGGTGGCTTTATCTGGCAACTACTGCGTTTCCACGACAATTCATCCGCGACTTGGCAGCTCGAGATTGCGCTGAAAAATCTAAAGTTCATGATCTTTGCTGCCAATGCCAGATACATTTTCGATTTTCTTGCAACCGCTTGTGTGTACAACACACACACGCATACACAGACACTTATTGTCCAAATGGCTGCTGCTGCTGCTGCTACCATTGTTGTCTATATCCTGCTTTTTTTGTGTGGCTTTAAGGCTTCCAATTCTTCTAGCTGCTGGCTGCAACACACAAGCTCCCTCCGGACCATGCCACTTGCAACAATAGCGTAGTAAGCAATTTTACGTAAATTTTTTTCTCCACTTTTTCTAGTTGCTGTTGTCGTGAGCCACACCCCCTGCCATTAGTGACAGCAGCTGTGACGGTGGCGGTGGCGACGGCAGTGGCGGCGACAACAACAGCAAGCTTATTGTGCTTAGTTGGTTGTTGTTGTTGTTGTTGTTGTTGTTTGTGGTGGTTGCATGACGATGGCTCTGGCTGCTTCTGTATGCTCGTTGGCGGCGATCCCAGTGACCGCGGCACGTAGCACGGGCATGCAGCAGCAGGCTGTGGCAGTAATAATTGCAGCTTTTCCACCGCAACCACAAACAACAACAACAAAAACTGCAAAAGGCGTTCATGTGCTGATCGACCATGCAGAAGAGCATGCTTGTGGCATGGTCAATGTTTTCAGTAGTTATTATTTTTTGCATGCATTACAATCGCTGTTATTGTTGTTGTTGTTATCATTGGCTTCACTTGGGCTCCTTAAAATGCACAGCACAGCAGCAACGCTGACTACGCTTGAGCAACGTAATGGCAATAACCATCAGAAATACAATAACAATAAAAACATGTTTATGTAAGTAGCAACAACAACAGTAACAACAACAATTATAAAAATTACCACAAATACACACAAAGTGGCAGAAACAACTTGCAGCAAGTAACCATAATGGCAGACATTATAAGCGAACGTTTGTTGTTGTTGCTGACTGATTTTTCGCTTGTGAAAAGGCGAAGCAATGGAAACCGAAAAAACGAAAGCAAAAGAATGAAAAATAGTGCAGCGGCAAATAAACCCATTTCGAATGTTGCAGCACCTATCAAAGGCAGGCAGAAATAATATACAACAATCCCAGAAGACGCGCTCACCACCAACAACTGCAAGCAAAAACAAATGGTGCAGCATCAGCAAGCACAACAACAACAACAACAGCAACGGCGGAAACTACTTTAGCAACATGAAGAACAATGTGCGCACTTTTGGCCCCAACTATTGTTGCTTTTGTTGCACGATATTACTATGCAACACACACTACATATTGTATTTGTTGTTTTTGTTGCCATTATTGATATGACTGCCAATATCGTCAGCAACGAAATGCAAACGCATTCAATCGTGTAGCATCGAGTCGACGATAAAACTAAAAAAAAAAAATATTTATAAAAAAGTTCGTTTTTTGTTGTTGTTGTCATAGCAAAACGTTTGCGTCGCCGCCGAACTGTTGAAGGCAACCAACCACTCGTGCTGCGCCATAAAAGGCAAACTCAGCCAAAAAGCATTCAACCAAAGTCAAGTCATGCCAATGCATGCGCGAATGCGGTGGCAGCAATAATAATAACAACAACAAATGTTGTAATGCCAATATTGTTGGCAACCGCAGCTGAATCTCTTTAATTCCCCGCCTTGTGTGCGCCCTTCTTAGCTTCTTTTTCTGTGGTGCAAGCTCTCCGTCTAGCGTATCTTTGTTTGTGTGTTTGTGTGTGGCATATACTTTGATATTCGCCTCATTTCCATGTGTAGTACTCCTTTCGGCGCCTCTCGATTTTGCACATATGACAGCTTTACGCTTATGCCGCCAATAGATACTCGCTGGTGTCTTTATACATATGTACATATGTGTTATTTGCCTTTTAGTTGTTGGGTGGAAATTTTTTGCTGAATGTTGTGATTTAGAATTTTTCTTTCCGATCCAAATCAAGTTCTTGTAAAGAAAACTTTTTTATTTGATGAGATATCTGCTCAAAATTTGGTATGAGTTATTGCCCAAGGCATTACTACAATCTCTCAAGAAATTGTTGAGATTGAATCACTGTAGCATGTAGTTGCCATACAAACTGAACGATCAAAATCAAGTCCTTGTATGGAAAACTGTTTTATTTGACGAGATATCTACACGAAATTTGGCATGGGTTATTGTCCAATGCAATACTACAATCTCTTAAGAAATTGTTCAGATTGAATCACTATAGCATGTAGTTGCCATACAAACTGAACGATCAAAATCAAGTCCTTGTATGAAAAACTTCTTTGTTTGATAAGATATCTGCACGAAATTTGGTATTTGTTATTGTCCAAAGCAGCACAACAATCTCTCAACGAATTATTCAGATCGAATCACTATAGCATATAGCTGCCATACAAACTGATCAACCAAAATGAAGTACTTGTATGGAAAGATTTATATTTGTGAAGTGTGTGTAACCGAAATTAACGTTTTTTCTCCCTAAATGAATCATTTATTAATTTATACATTTTTTTAAAGCTATTAATTAGTATACAGTAATATACAGTTTCCACTTTTTTCAACAAATTAGTGCCACCAAGCTTAGTAAGCGTGAAAAATATGCGCAAAATTTCAATAATGTGGTTAAGTTATTATAAAAATAGTAAAAATAAAAGTAAATATTAAAAACATAGAATACTAAAAAGAACGAAACTATTAGCAGCCCATAAATATAAAGAAAAAACTTGTAAAAATTTATTGGCTGTCAGATTTTCAGATTAGCGCTGAACACGCTAATACACACATTTGCACGCACCTGTAGTACCCAAGCACACTGCTGCGCATGTACATACATATGTAGAGATATGTGTGTGTGTGTTTAGGCACTAACTATATAGGAAACGCTTTCGATAAGCCTGAAAAACGGCGCATTTGAAGAAAGCATAAAGGCGTTTGAACAGCAACTAATTTATGGCAAATAATGAAGTAATAAAATTGTAAAGTTTATGCAGGCAAGTGATGAACACATACAACAATAACAACAAAAAACAGAAACAATGAGCAAAATAGCCATAATGGTTATATGGTTAAATACAACAACTCACTTAACAAGCCAACAAGGCAATCAACATGCAAAGTATATAAGTAATAGATACCAATTTACCGATATATAAATATATGTGCACATATACATATATGCATATACGGTATATATATTTTATATATTTTTATAATAATATTCAAGCGCTTAACGAAGCGGGCAAATAGACAAGTAGCAGGCAAGCGCTGCGCCGAATGCGGCTAATCGCCTCGGCTGTTGCGCCTGTGTGTCTGGCCGTGATGATCAGGGGCGTGTGTGGCATGAGCGCGGGATCGTCGTCATATCATTTTGCCACTAAAAAGGCCGCAACTAATGCGCCTTGTGTTGTTGATTTACGCCTTTTCCAACTTCAAATCCGAATTCGTTGCGCTTGATTTGACAATTTGATTGCAGCAGCGTGGCGGCGGCGCTTTTCCTTAGCTGCCTGCTGTCCACAACACCCAACACACACATGCAACACACGATAGCATGCAAATCCATATGCATGCGCTAGTGTGCCACTTTGCCACCGTTTTGTGGCAAGCCAAATAGAGTTATGAAAATTTTGTTAGTTTTCAACGAAATTAAGTATGAAATTAATTTTGTTGGCGAGGCGGAAAGAAAGGCGTTTGCGGTGCGGCATCAATTTAACACCTTCAAATTGGTTCAGGTGTAAAGTTGTTAGCATATTAAGTGTTAGCGATTGGCTGACTATGCTCATGCCATGGCTGTATGAACATGCATACATACATATGTATAAATATATTTGGTTATAAGCGGTGTGCCCATACTTGTTGCTTTTTAGGCAAGTTGAAAAAATATAATTGGAAAATTGGGCGTAACAGTTAGCTGTTTTTGTCTTTGATAAGCATCGAAACGAATTTCCTAATTAATTTTAAATCTAACTTATGTTATTGCGCACACTGTGTCTTACATCGAGATTGAATATTAAAGCGATTATTGGTTTTTAAAAAGCGGCAAATGACACCAAAATTTGAGGCAATGTGAAAATATGTAGATTATGTGGAAAATATAATACTAAATAATTTTTAAAATTTATTTTAAACTGTATTAAGTTGATGTTAACAAACTATTTGGAATTGCTGATACAATCCAGGGCAAACAACAAAGCAATGTAATGTGTTCGTTTTATGTACTGCAAACTTGCCGAGTGATTCGCTGTAAAATGTTACAGCATGCACAACAGTGCAGGAATATTACATATTTGTGCATATAAATGCTGCTGTTGTCTCGTCAGCACGAAGCAGGAGAGCAGCACTGCAGAAAATTATAAGTGCAACCGAATGTTAACACAATTTCATTCATGTTCGTTAACATTCTCTGTTTGATAATCGTGTGTCGGTAAGTGCGCGTCGGTACGTGATCGCGATCAAAGTTTGTGAAAAATTAATAAATTAAGCATTTATTTGAATTTTTTGAGAATTATTTAAAAAATTATTTGGATTTGTGAATATAAAGTGATAAGTGTAATAATTAATAAAAGTAAAGGTGTGCAAGTGCAAAGCAAAGTAGTACATAATGTGTTGATTTGGCAAACATGTTTCAACATGCTTACGTGGAAAATATGCTTTTGCTCGAAGGTTCTGAATTGCGCATTATGAACGTAGCAAATATGTAGTAAATCTAAGTTTAGTGGGAAATCAATATTGGTGATATTAAATTGTTTTTATTGTTCGATCGTAGTGTTTAAAATACTCGATATATGTTTAATTAAAAGAAATTAAATATGTGCAGGCAATAAAAGGTAAGAATGAGCATCCGTTTTATATTAAAATTGTTTATAGTAATATGCATGTATGTTATATATAAATATATTAATAATTTCTTGATTTGTACACTGGAAAGTAAAAAAATAAAATAAAATCAAAAATTTTGTTATATAAAAATAGGCGTGGTTGTAGTCCGATTTGACATATGAATATAAGAAGAATATCACGTACTAAGTTTTGTCAAAATTTTGGCTGGTCGGGTTTCGATATAAGTGGTTTCAGCAAAGAGCAGGCGGTGCCACGCCCATCGAACAATTTTTTATCATGGTTCTCATTAAGGCTTCCTAAACAATCGCGGAGATAAATCTCAATGAACCCGCGTACTAAGTTTCATTTTCTTTTTTATTAAAGTTACGGCTTGCACAGGCGGACGAACGGACGGAACAGACATTTACCCGAATTACAACTTTTTCGTCTCCTGATCATTTATATCTATCTCGATTGGTTTTAGCTGATACGTATAACCGTTAGGTGAACAAAACTATTATACTCTGTAGCAACAGGCTGCAAGAGTAGCAGTTGTAACATTGATGTTTATAAATCTTTCTAAATAAAATAATGTGCATGCTTACATAAATATAAATATAATATATGTATCTATGCCCTCCACACAGCTATTTCATGTTTCAAATATTCCTACGAACCACCATTTTCTTGCTTGCTTGTGTCAGCATTATCATATATATATTTTTTTTGTATATCTACATTTGTTTTTTTTTTTTATTTTCCTTCATATTTCATATTTATTTTTCTTTGCTGAACCACTCAACTCCTTCTATGTCTTGTTGCGTTTTTTGCTTCGATATGCTTTGAAATTCCGCCTCTTTTCTTATGGCCATACTGGCATCGTTGTTGTGCATGCTTCTATTCACTTCATATTCTTTCTTGTTGTTGTTGTAATGTTTCTTTGCTCCAACCACAACTGCTTGCCATTGTTGTACGTTTTACATGCTAAGCGCATGCGACCCGCCTTGCCACCATTTCCAACTTTGTTGCTGTTGTTGGTTTTGTTGTGTTTTTTTGCACATCTACACGCAACTCCTTCCGTTTGGCAGCGGCGCTGTCTGCCCGAGCTTATCTCTCTTTCGCCTCGTGCATATAAAGTATCTGCCGACCGTATCAGATCGTCCACATCAGCACAAGGCGACGTTGCCTACCCCTAAAGCGCCGAAGCGTCAGGTATGAGCGTTTGTGTATCCTTCATATGTGTGTTGGTTTGCGTGCGTTTGTTATTGTTGGGTCTGCGCCATCGTCGTTTTAGCGTCTTGCGATAAGGAAGTTGAATGTTTATTTTTTATTTATGTGCGCGCGTGTTGCTGCGTACACATTCCAGTTGTGAATATCCTGCAGCCATTGAAGGCGCTCCGCTCCACACTTGCCGCAGTGGTCCTTCGTTGCCTTATTCTTCAGCGCTGCTTCGTTTCTTATGGACTGCATGCATTTACGTGTGTGTTTGCATTGAAATGTCTACAGCAATTCTACATTGCTGACTGCTACTTGCTGTTCTGCTACCACTTTTTTGTTGTAGCTGTTTCTTTGAATGTTTTTTTTTGCGTGTATGCAGCAGACTGCCATTATTTGCGCTATCTGTGGCATGTATCTTTTTATGTCAATTTTGCCGTGCATTTATTCGCCCTGTTTAACCCACCCATTTCGGATGGCGGTGCAGTGGGAAATTTGAATGGTATAAACGACGGATAAATACATGTGAAAAAGTGTATAGTATAAATAAAAAATTATGATATAAAAGTATACATACATACTATATATTATATATTATAATATGATATAGCGTATGTATGTATGTGTAGTTAAATCTGCTGTTGTATGCTATAATGATTCGATATCAGCAGTTTTGACAGATAAACTGTCATTTGGCAAGAAAATGACGTGTACAAAATTTCAGGCCGATAACTCAAAAACTAGGAGAATAACTACATGCACTTAGTATGTAGATGGCCGGATACGGGTCTCCGAAATTATTATAGATTTTTGTTAACCTGGAGCACAATTGTCCACATAGACTGCAGACTTTACATATCCCCACAGAAAGAAATCTAACGGTGAGATATCACATGATCTTGGTGACAAACCGGTCCAATGCGTGTAATTGTCTGCTCACTGAAGTGTTCTTTCAATAAATCCATTGATTGATGCGTTTTGTCGGAAGTGGCGCCGTCTAGATGAAACCAAATGTTGCCGAGATCACGGGCTCCGATTCTGGCATAAAATAGTTGGTTATGAGGGCGCGATAACGGTTACGTTTTTACACAAAATCGTTGTTTATTTTGGATGAAATGGCAGCTCTTGAATCTCTTCGGGTTGCTCCGTCCCAAATGCGGAAATTTTGCTTGTTTACATACCCGTTGAGCCAGAAATAGACCTCATCGCTGAACAAAATTTGGCTCAACGACGTCGGTTTTTCTTGGAACTTTTAAAAAGCCCATAGAGCGAAGCGATCTCTCCTGAGAAGGTTGAACAGCTTTAGTTTTAAGCTTCATTTTAAGATCTCGAAGTAAAATGCGCTAAGTGGTTCCATACGTCAGTCCGTCTTTTTGAAGATTTTTTCAAATTGCTTTTCGTGACTTATCCGAAAATTATATAAAATTGGCTATAAAAGTCAGAATAGTGTCAAATTAAATACGTTTAATAAGTGTCTTATGATTCTGAGCTCTGGCAGCACTAACTTTCAAGCTTCAGAGAGCTTTTCGGAGCTTTTACTTCTACTTATATTAAGTCGCGTAGTAGAACATCTAGTCTTGAATTTTAGTTCTTTTTTCTAAACTTAAACCAATTTCTATATTAAAATCATAACAGAAGATTTATGAATGAATATGTATGAATGAATAGATTTATTTATGAATATACTATATGCATTAATTTTCTTCTCATATATAAGTTTAGCTCTCTTATGCATATTATTATTTTTGTTTAAGTTAATTCATTTTTCCTAACACCGACGCATTTGCTTTAAGCCACTTGCTTCCTTTCCATTTCACCAAAGCTCTATGGGGATCAAGCGCATAAAATAAATATGCACACAAGTATAGATAAATTTGTATGTATATAAATTCGTGAGTAAGCAAAATTGAGCACGTACCAGCGTTATTCCTTAAGATTTCAGTATGCTCGAACAGCTGCGAATTTTGTACATAAATTTGTTTATGTAAATGGCGCACACACACCTCTTTGAAGTATACGGCATACATATCTATGTATGTACATACTAAACTTTCATAACCAATATGTATGCTAAACTGAGTATATACTTTGGTATATATGTAAATACTTGTATATAGTAGTTAATGCTCCTGTCCACACAAGCGTGTTGAGCAGCTGAAATCAACCGTAAATTTGCTTTTGCCTCGCGATCGATTTTTTATTACGTTCTGCTTAGTAGATATGGGCTATCATAATAAATGCGTTGTCTAAAAATCTGAGCTTTTTTGAGAATGCATGTAAATCCTTGAGAAACCATTCATAAATATTCAGTGGAAACTGCTTAGATGCGGTTGTGTTGGAGACAAGCTATCGGGCGCTTAATGTATTACGAAGCGTTCTTGTGGTGCTTACTTAAAGAAAATTCTAGTAAACAAAGCTACTTTTTATAATGAGTCAAGAATGTGTAGTAAAGTTGAATTATTTATTCACAAACCAAAAATCGTATTAAAACGCGAACAAAATCATTTTTAGAAAATTTGATTCGGATGTAAAATGTAAAGAAAATTAAATCCATTGTTATATTCAATAACGAGCATAAATAATTTCAATAAACTAATTTTGAAGTTGAATAAAATATTTTTAAGAACGAAAAATTATTTGATTCGCGAACAAAAAAATTTTCCAGAACAAAAAAAGAATTGTTCGTGTCCAAAAAAATATTTTGTTTAAAATTAAAAAAAAAAAATTAATCGCTTGCTAAAAATAACTGATTCACAAGCGGAAACAAAATTGATTCGCGAACAACAAAAATTTCGAGAGCAAAAATAAATCCATTCGCAATCAATATGTAATTTTCGAGAAAAAAAAATTATTCGCTGATAAAAAAAACACTGAAAAAAAGAAATAAAAAACATTCATTCGCGAACAAAAAAATTTTCAGGAACGAAAAAAAAATATTCGTGAGTAAAAAAAAAAAAAATGTTTTGAGTAAGATAAAAAAACTTATTCACACGCGAAAAAAATTAATTCTCGAAAAAACAAAATTTCGAGAGCGAAAAAAATTACTCATTAGCAAAAAACTTCTACGATTTTCTTAAATATTTTTCTCTTGAATTTGTTCTAGATTAACCCATTTTTGGTGGTTTCTGTTCAAAATGCTTAATATACGGTTTTATTAACACGAGCGAAAAAATCCATTCCCGAACAGAATTTTGTACACATTTTTCCAATATTCTCCCACATATACTACATTAAATTTTTCTTGAACCTATGAAAACACATTTCATACAAAGTGCTGATTCATGCCACAATTTGTTGTAAGAAAACCCAAGATTTATAAAACAAACACACAAATCACCAACAGCGCCTACTGAAAGCCTACGTCAAAATGTAAGCCAGCGCGCTGTGGGTGGCGGGCAAAAACAACTCTTTTGTAGTTGCCTATGATAACAACAAAAACAGCAATTGCATATGCGAGTACAGATAAATACAATTGCACATACATATGTACATGCATGAGACACAATGTTGCAAGTACATGTAGTAGAGTGGGCGTTGCAAAACACCCACACATACACATGTACGTGTTTACATAGCTGTGGGCAGATCAAAAGCATAACGAATAATGGAGCTGGCTGGGCCGGTCTGTCTCGGCCCCGGCTGTGTGCCATGGGATGGGCTTTGGCTGCAACTGTGGGCTTTGCCGCTTGCAGCTCTTGTGTTTGCTTTGCCATTGCGGCATTTGTTGTGGCAGTTGCATGAATGGCTGGCTGCGAAGGTGGCCAACCGGCGCCATTGACCGGGCCAACCGACGTAGACGTTTGTCGACTAAATATAAGTGTACATGTGTGTGTGTGTCTGTGTAAATGTGTTTACTTGTGTGTGTATTTGAGTAAAAATGCTATAGCTGCCACACGCCGCACAGCTCGCTTTACATAATTCAGGTTATTGTTGTGGCTTTGATTCACTTTTTTGTTTTTAAATTTTTTTTGTTGCTTTGCTTGTCACAGCGCACTGCAATAATTCCCAACATAAATGAGAATTCATTGTACCATGGGGTAAAATAATGCAACAGCGCACAACAACAAAGTAGTATAATAATAAAGAATGCAAAATAAAGAGAAGCGCAAATCAAGCGAGCGGCATAAGCAAAGCTCAGCAGCAGGTCCTTGGCGGCAAATGAAAGATGCTGCTGCATTGTTTATTATGCAACATTAATGTAGCAAATAAGTATGTGTGTCTGTGTACAGAAATGTGTGGCACTATTTGTGAAATATATATGTATGTATATTGTTAAGGTTAAAGTTTTGGTTAATGTTAACTTTAACGGTAACGTAAGGTTAAGAGTTAAGTTATGGTTATAATTGCGGTTAAATTTATGGTTATTGTATTGGTTATATTTTAAGTTAAAGTTATGGTTCAAGTTAAAGTTGTGGTTATGTTTTAGGCTTAGGGTCGCTTTCTCAATATCTGGTTAACTCTGATATTTCATTTAAGTTCTGGTTGAAGAAGATTCTTTACCGAAAGAAGAAGTCTTAGTCAACCAGACACTGAGAAAACGATGATTAAGTTTAAGGTTAAATGTAAACAGAAAAATATAGATAACAATTTCCGTAAATAAAATTTTTATTCAACTCATTTATACCTCAAAAAGAACAATAAATTATCATTACACTTTTTATATCAAGTCATTATAGCCTTGTAAAAATCACAAATTTGCAACGCCGACAGGTTTCCACATTGAAATATTGATTTATTAACTCGAACTTGCCACTATTCTAACGGTCAGTGTGTTTAGTGTGCGGAAAGTCTCAGCAAAAGTTGCAACGCCTACAGTTATATACATAGCTACATATACGGTTAAATATACATATGCATATTATATTCGCACACATGCGTCTATTATCCACCACAAGGCCATTCAAAATTTTGTTTTGGGGGATTTAGTGCAACATGAGTGCCGTGTCAACGCATGCGAACTAAGCTGCAGTTAAAGCACCAAAACTGCAACAGCAACAGCAACAACAATAACAATATTGACAGCAAATTCAGCAAAATTAACCATTTTCGGTTATTTTGCTTAGTGTTATTGTACGAAATGTTTTGTTATTGTTGTTGTGGTTGTTGTTATTTTTGGTGTCTATGTTTGCTTTTCAGCCGTCGCCATCGAAGTTGCCACACTAGACAAAGTTTATGCAGTGGCAGCAGCAGAACACACACGCACACACACAGGCCGACCAATGGCTGCAATGTCACGCACACATTCAACGCTGCTCTCGCACAGTTCGTGTGTGAAATATGCATGTGAACTCGTCGCTACTGTGCTTTTGTGTGTTCTGCGTGCGTGTGGGTGTGCGGCTGTCGTTGCCGCTGCCTAAATAGGATTAAAGTCAAATCCTCAACTGTCCACACATAATTTTATTATTATTTTATAAGCGAGTGAAATTTTTGTGCACCAGCCGAGCGCAAAGTGCAGACAAATATATATAATACATACATATGTATATGCATTTGCATATCTATTAAGGTGTATGTGTGGATACATGCGTGACTATGTCAGAGCAGAAATAATCTGTTATTTGCGTAAATTTAAAGTTTTGCATAACTTTGTTGCTCTGAAATTGTTGTTGCTGCTTTGAGATTTTGGCGCATATTAAATTCTTGCAAGACTGGTTGTTACTCCAATGAGTTACGAAAATGTCTGAGTGAGTTTTAACAGCAATATTGAATGAGATTTAAGTTAAATTTTTAGTTACAAGATAAATTTTTTACCAAAATTTCAAAATTTATTTAATGAAATATTTTTTTTTTTTATAATAAATCAAATCTAAGTGTTAACTAAGACAATATGTGAAATCAATATTGGTAAATGTAAAACATTTGTCAGCCGAAAAAGTCTTTTCGTATTTCAAACTTCAACATATTTTTTTTTTATTTATAATGAACTTTAACGAACCAAATACATATGTACCATTTTGGTCGACCACTTTTTGCGATTTTTGCGTTGGGGACATTCCATCATTGTAAAATTTTTCTAGTTTCTAGGCAAAAACATGTGACAAGTAATTTTCCCCAGGCTTCTCTTGAAGCCAACTTTAATCCACTAAGGGAGTTCTGCATTGACCGAAACAAATAGTAGACCGATGGAGAAAGGTCAGGGCTATATGATGGATGCAACAAAACTTCCCAGCCCAGCTTTCCCAGTTTTTGCCGAGTCATCAAAGATGTGTGTCTAGTGTTGTCCTGATAAAAGACGAATCCCTTTCTGTTATCAGTTCTGGCCGTTTTTTCGATTGCTTGCTTCAAACTCATCAGTTGTTGACAATATGTAAATGTAAAATTAATCGTTCGACAGGCTGGAGCAGCTCATAGTGAATGATTCTTTTCTAGTTCCACCAAACACTCAGCATAACCTTTCTAGGCGTCAATCATGTCTTTACGACCATTTTTTGAGCTTCACCACGCTTGGACCATGATCTTTTTCGCTCATTATTGCCATATTTGATCCATTTTTCGTCCCCTGATACCATTCGATTCAGAAACGGTTCGATTTATTTCGTTTCAGCAAAGAATCGTTAATTCGGTCCATTAAATTTTTCACAGACAATTCATGTGGTACCCAAGCATCGAGCTATTTTCGTTGCCAGTCGTTTTCAAATGGTTCAAAACCGGTGGATGATGAATGTTAAGTTCCTTAGCGATGTCATGGTTGATCATGTGATGATCCTGGTCAATATTTTCCATAATTTCATCGACTTTTTCAACGGTAGGTCGACCAGAGAAAATTGCCGGATCGGAAGCAAGCGAACCATTGTTGTACTACACGAACTTATGCACCATTTTTGGGTTGAATGAAGCTTAAAATTTCAACTTTACAACACTCTATGATACAATGTGATTGGTAACACTAGAGATATACGACTGCAACAACATCTATTGGCAAAATACGAAAAGACTTTTTCGACAACCCTATACATAGCTGCCATACTGACTGCCAAACTGACTGATCAAAATCAATGCTTGTAAGGAAAAATTTTTTATTTGACAAGATATCTTAACGAAATTTTGCATGGATTATTATCCAAGTCCACCGTACAATACCCAAAAAAATTGTTCAGATCGGTGCTCTATAGCATATAGCTGCCATACAAACTGACCGATCACCCGATCACATTCAAAATAAATATGATTTTATACACTCTTGAGCTTTATAAATTGTACGTGTGAAGGGTATTATAGCTTCGGTGCAGCCGAAGTTGAGATTTTTCTTTTTTTTGTTGCTGTTCTCACTTCGAAAAAAACTCAAATCTGCAATACATTTGCAATCTAATAGCTTTTACGCACAGCATTCCCACACTAAAATTTTCCAAAAAAAGAAAAAAAGAATTATGTAAAAAATCGACGCATGTTAATCTGATATTTAGTTGCCGCAAACGAAAAGCGACAGCTGACACCATTCGCGCAACGGTGAAAGACGTCGGTGAGGGTTGCTTGGTGGTCGCCGAGGCAATTGAAGTTAAATTCAGCACACATTAAATCGAAATTCTTCTACCAAACGTATTAAATGTTATTGCCTTTACTGTTACTATATGTGAACCTTAATTTTGTTGTTGTTGTGGTAATGTGTTAACGATTGTAGTTCAAGCGCTTGGTCGCTTGCAAACTTCACTTTTGTGCGAGAGCATCATTCACTTCAAATCGCAACCTTTTTCCCCCCGAGGCCTTTTGTTACATTTAGATATATGTATGTATATAAAATTCTTATCAGATCATTGCCACATTTAAGCGACTGCAGCAACAGCAACAATATCAAATGAATTGTAAGAGCAACGAGCAATTTCAACAACAATAAAAATCATTAGAGGCCACACGTCTGCAATGGCATGATGACCGGTCGAGACCGGGTTGCGGCGCACCGTGGCAAGTGTCAGCCAGTCAAGCGCGGGGAGGGGAACAGCCAGCCAGCACAGCTTCAGTGGGTATCTACCATCTATCGCCCGCCATTTGCGCCAGAAGTGGCACACAAATCTGCTCTAATGCCCGATTTTGTCGCTAGCATTAACCTTGGCAACTTTTGCTCTATCTTTGTTGACTGCCGTCGTTATCAGCCCGACAGTCAGACATCCGAGCTATGTACGGGAAGAAGAAGAAGAAACCCCACAGGCACAAAGTAGTTAAAGGGAGCGGCCCACAACAACAGGCAGACCTAACAAAAGTCAACATTTTCGGGCTTTCGGTTGTCTTATCAGCGGCGACAAATCTAAATCTTGCGCCGGCAGCGCACTCGCTCGCTCGCTCGTGGTGGTAATCCGACACCAGCAGCGAAGGAAAATGCGCGTTTATTTTACTTTATGATTTTTTGTTTGGCTTTTCGCCGCGGAAATGTGTTCACACCCGTTGCGTTGGTTGCGGCTGCTGTTGTTGCGCCTTCAAACTTGCCAGTCGTGTTTGCACGTGTGCATGTGTGTGTGCGCGTACGCCTATCGCGGCCAACAGTTGCTGCGCAAAATTTCGCAGAAAAAATGTCAATATCAGGCGCGTAGAGCCCACAAAATAGTTGCGTGTTGTTGCGTGGCCTGCGTCAAAACAGGCGTTCGATCAACCCACCAGTGCGACCCGTTAACCCGTACAACTTTGTGACTATTTTCCCGCGACTTTTCCCCTCTGCCATTCGCCGTCGTTGCGGTCAACTTTGGTGTGCGCTTTGGTTGCCCAGCGAAGCGGCTTATCTGCATCTGATGGATAGCCGGCTGCCTGTCTCACTGCCTCACTGGATGAATAGATGGATGGGTTGGTTGTGAGTGACAGGCCTTTGTGTGGCCCGAATTCGGCTGCTCTGCGGAAGATTGTGCTGAGCTATTTGCCGTGCGTTCGCTGTGCGTTTCGCCGGCTGCGGTTTGTGTCACACCAGCAACGCTTCTGAAATAACGGCCAGTTTTGCCGCTGGTCTTTCAATGTCACTTTGTTGTTGCACGCCACCGTTATTGTGCGGCTGGTGTGTCGTTGAAGTGTCGGTGATGCGTCAAGTTGTATTGATGTCGTCAAGTAATATCGATGACATTGTTGGGCTTGGAGTGAGTGCAAGGACTTGAATGGAGACAGAGGGTGCAGTTTGTTTGATATTTAAGAACTTTAAAGCAAGTCGTTGCGTGATTAAAGTGGTTCTGATATTTTTATCCATTTTTTTTTAGGTCTTAGGCTTTCACGTGGTCACCAGTTTTGAGTTAGAAAAAGTCTTGCTTGGTCTTGCTTGAGATATGAAACAGCCGGTTTTTGCTTATCAATAATGCTTAAGAAGAGTCTTTGAAACCTTAACGAAATCCCCAGGGAAGGTTAACTAGTTGTTTACTGCTCAGTCAATACCGATTTGTTTATACTTTAAGTCGTGTTCGTTTGCGGTTTTTGTTTTAAGTGTGACATTTTTTGTGACTATTTTCTCAATTTCGGGGATGAGTTAGAAGACTTACGACAATTTCGAAGAACATTTAGTAATAAATGAAGTTTAAGATCTCAGAATCTGAATCCTGATTTGAGTTATTTTTTATAACAAAAAATTCTGAGGGGATTCCGTGAAGAATTGACGTAAGGATTTAATGAAAATATTTTTCTTCCACTCAAAAAATTATATTTTTTCACTAAAATATTTTTTTGCGAGAAATAATAATTTTTATTATTTTTAATTTTAGTTTTTTTTTATTATTTTAACTTTTTATTTTTTATAATTTTTTCACTACAAATTTTGTAAATTTTTCTTTTTTTACTAAAAATATTTTTACAAAAATTATTATTATTTTGTATTAATGATAAAAATCTGATTTCCAAAATTACTTCACTAATTTTATTCTTAATTTTTTAAACATTTTCCATTGTCAATAAATTCAAGCCGAGCTTAAAGACTTGCTGCTAAGCTTCGCTTACAAAAACTTACAAAAATTTCGAGGTCAAAAATTGCGGAAATTCGTGTGTAGTAAAAAGAGAGTTAAATCAACTGAAGTAATTAATTTTTTATGGAAGTTTAATGTTAAAAACCGTTAAAAATAAAGAAAAATGTGAATTTAAGCATCAAATCGACTAGTCAGGCCACTTAAAGGTTTATTTGAATGAGATTTCAATGTCAAAGTGATAAAGTAAGAATTTTTAAATAAATTATTGCTGTTTTTTATTATTATTAATTTTTTTTATTAATTTTAATTTATTTTTAATTTTAATTGTTTATTTTTTTATTATCTATTCTTTAGTTTTAATTTTAATTTTTTATTTTTTTTATTTATATTTTTTTGTTTTTTTTTTTAATTTTTTTCTAATGGTATTTTTAAATATTTTTTTATTACTTTTTATATATGGATTTATTTTTTTATATGTATATTAATTTTTTATTTAATATTTTTTTTTATATTTGTTCAGTTTAGGTTTCTTTTTGATTTTTTTCTCTCCCTTGCTATTTTTTTCTAATTTTTTTTTTATTAAAAGCAGATTTTAAATATGCAATCACTTAGTGGCTTATTGGAGATTTCAATGTCAAAGTGGTAAATTAAGAATTTTTAAGTAAATTATTCTTTTTCTGTTATTATTTTTTATAATTTTTTTAAGTTTAATTTTTTTCATTTATATATTTTTGTTTTTAATTATTTTTTTATGTTAATTTTTTAATATATATTTTTTCAATTTTTTATATTTTTCTGTTAAAGTTTTTTTTATTTATTTTTTATTTGCTTTTTTTATTTTTAATATTGTTTTATTTTTTATTTATTTATTCCTTTTTTTGTTTTTTTATTGTAATAAATCATACACATGTGCGCCTTTGACCGAAAGCGCCGGCAATCACTCAAGGCAACGCTTGAGAGTATGTGAGCTCAAGCTTGCGAAATCATAATAGCGGCGGCAACTCTGACAAGCTGCTGACCCGACCCCCTGTGCGGCTGTAACAATGCGCCGCATGCAGCGTGGAAATAAAACGGCATTTCATGTTATAACAAGTCAAAACAACTTAAGTGTCGGCAACAACCAGCAAGTTTTGAAACAAAAAACTCAAAACACCGTCACTCGCAAAGTCCCAGTCAATTCAACGCACCGCTGCGCCGTCTTTTCGTGCAGTAGAATGGGATTTTGATTAATTAATTACACATTGGCAGTTTGTTACACGCGTTTGAGAGTTGCGCAGCGCCCGCAACAGCCAACAACTTTGTTGCGCGCAATTGTTGTTGCGCCACGCTCAGCGCTACGCCGTCTGGCCATAAACCACGGCCGTAAAAGTAACCAAAACAAAAGTAAACCGAAAAGCATGTGTGTGCATATGTTTGTATGTGTGTTTAAAAATCAAAAGTGCCTTTTGCATATCTCCGAAATGCCGCTAATGGCTGTGCCACAACATTAATACTCAGGTGTTGAGCTAATTTGACGCTTTTTATGTTTATCGATCAACGTTAAGTTTGTAGGCTAAAAGCTAAAGTCTGTCTTCATTTGACAATTTAACTGTATTTACTGCCTTTTTGCTTAATTTTTTTGTATTTTATTTTATTTTATTTTATTTTAATTTTTTTTTTTTTTTGTTTTTTGTAAGTTTTGTTCTTTACATTGGTTTTGTATAAGTGCCGCCGTGCTGTGTCTCTTGCGCCCGAAATGTCTTTTTGATGGACTCGCTTTTATTTGCTTGATTTATTTTTCATTCGCCGTCTTAATGGCGCAACAAATGGTAAATAAATTTCGTAAGAATGAAATATATGCACTTAAATGGACACTAAACTTTGTTGCTCTATATGAAGTGATCTTATGAATTTAGTGGAAGACAATAAAAATGTAGCGGTAAAGAGTGTTTTTTTTTTGTAATTTCTGTTTCCTAAAATTTAATTTGTAACATACATGTAGATCTGAGAAAAATAAAACCTAAAATTTCGTATTAGTTTTTTTCATGAATAAATATTATAAAATAGTACGTTTGAGCGTTTTCGGTAAAAAAAATACCCTTTAAGATTCATTCATTCTATACCTATAATATGGAAGATAGCGTTCATGTATTAGTAACCTTTTTGACATACATACATACATATTTTCTTTTGATTCTTTTCCAAACATGATAAATCTCTAATACATTTTATTGTTCTCTTCAACGATATTCAATAAGAGATTTCTATTTTTGAAGGGGTTAGGTCAGTCTAGAGTCCTAAAAAGTTTAACTTTGACAATTTTTTCTAGAAAAATGGAAAAAATTAAATTTTTCTCTTTCAGGCTTTGTTAAAAAAAATATTTTGAAATTTTATACAAAATGGCGGCTTTGACTATAGTTCTTGGACTACTTCATTGATAAAGGCCTTAACGGTTATGGGGGTTTCTAGGAATTTCATGCTATCTAACAGAAATTACAAAACGCAATCCTAATCTACATAAGGCTTCCTACAAATTTTCCAAAAACTTATCCTCAAAGTACGCTTTACATAAATTTTTCACAAATGGGCGAGCTTTTGCAAGTAATTCATTTTTTTACAAGATAAAAGAGCAACAAATGGATGAGAAAAATGTTTTCTCTTTACAAAATTATTTTTAGAACCCTAAAGTTCAGTTAAGCCAAGCAAATATTAAGCAAATATTAATGGTTTTTGAAAATTCTGTATAAGCCCAATTCTTTTAAGGAGTTACATGGGTTTCCTCGGGTAAAAACAGCATTTTTTCAACAATTTTTTTCTTATATAAAAAATTAAATATTTTATTAGAATTTTTTATTGTTACAAACGTACACTATTAACAAAGAAATTCTGAAATTTTTGGAAAAAAGTATTTTAAACTCGGCCATTGCTACGCCTATTTTAGTGACCCCTCGAAAAAAAGATTCGCCAGCGTTGGTATGATAACTCTTTGCAGCATCACCTAAAGTGAAAACGTACGCGCTTTAGTTAAAACCTTCACTTAGAACATGGACGAAGGAGAAAACTCAAAATTGAATTTTTGGCACACATTTTTACAAAAAAAAAAAATGAAAATTTTAGTGAAAATATCGGGACATTTTTTGTTTTTCAAATAGTTGTAATCGAAAAAAAATCTCCACGTGTTGCAGAATTTTATACGACAATAAAAAAGATTTATTGAAACCCATGTAACCCCTTAATTCATAACAGAGCTGCTGTGTTCTCAGGCTAGGCTTTTTTGACTACAATTTACAAACCAAAAGTTTCAAATAACCCGAATATCATTTTAAATTTTTTTTAAAGGCTAATAATACTAAGAAACGAGATTATTTGAATATTCTAGATTGGCGTAATCCATAAATCCATATGAGCTCTTCTGTCCTCTTCTAGTCTACACTTTCTTGATTTGCTTCTTCTCAAATAAATCTGATTATTCAAATATAAAGATCCTCAATATATGGAGGATTAGTGTTGGTGTTCTCTAAGTGCTAATAAAACCAGTATAGGGGATTTTCATAGAACACATTTTTTAAGTTTGGTAAGATTCGACATATTGGCAGGAGCTCCACTAAAATTTTATTCGAGAAACTAAAAAAATGCTCCTTTAGTCATTCAAAATCGGGAGCCAACTGTAGCAGACCTGATCACCATTAGAACTGATTTTAAATGTTTTATGGTTAAACTCAACCTTCAAAGGTCACAGCGACTTTTACTGATTCTAGCAGATCTGAAAGTTTGCTGGAAATAATTTTAGTGGTTAATCTTCGGCATTGAAGTCTATTTCGATATGATCTATACTAAATTAAAAATAAAAAATTAATATTTTTTAATTAAATTGATTGAGGGTTGATGCTTCTGTCGACAAAGAAAAATAAGTATGACTTTTATATAGAACAGACTTTATGAGGGTTACAAGCAGTTTTTGTTTTTTTTTTGATTTATGTCTGATTTTCCTATAGGCACAAAGATTAGCAGTGATGACTTTTCTACAAGACAGTTTGGTGAGGATACATAAACTGTTATCTGTTACGTTTTAAAAATTTATTTTGATAGTTAGAGAACACTCTCTCTTCTGTTCCTCTCAATTTATTCGTTTTTAGTCTATAAATTTAATAAAAGTTGCCACTTTGCTACAAAAAACTTATTTTTTGTTTTCCTCTCTGCTTTTTTTTTCAATTTATCGTTAATCAAAACAAATTACAAATGACACTAAACAACTGTCAACACAAGTACGAGCAAAACACACTCGTTGACACCGTTATTATGCCGCATAATATGCACACTGACCGAAAGTGTCAACGCTGTCATTAGTAGCCACTTGTCAAATGGTGGCATTATCACTTGCAACTAAATTCAAGAAAAAATTAATAATAATAACAACACACACTCTAGTAAACCAAAACAGCCATAAGGTGAGCAAGGAAGAGGACGATGGCAATAAAAAAGAGTTGGAGAAAGCACAAAGGAGACAATGCAACGGCAGACAGCCGGCTACTAAATGCTGTGCAACATAATAAAAATAACAAATGAATATGGGGGATTATGAAATAAGAGTGAAAGAAGCCGAGAGCGGCGCAAAGAAAAATCTCAAAGAAAAAAATATGAAAAAAAACTATTAATAATCGCATAATAAAAATGAATAACAAATTGTTATGTGCACAGCAGTGTGGCAAGCACTTGCTGGGTGCGCTGGCAACAGCTGAGTCGAATGGCGGGGATAGAGGAGGTATGGTAGTACCGTGTGGCAGTGTGAATGGAGGCAAAGCGGAGCGCTAAACATGTGAACAATGACAACTGCATGACCAAAAGCAGCAGTGGGGCGGCGGCGGCAATGTTAGTTGACTGCCGGCGCGTTGAACGGATGCATATTTTGTATCCGTGTTTGTTTGTAAGCCTTAGTATATACATATGTATGTATTTTTGAGGTGCAATGTCGAACGTTTCGGCAAAACATTTACACGCTTTTTGACGGTCACACGCGGCCACAGCGCTGGACACGGATGCATACAACATATGCGCAATCACATGCCACACATTTGTATGAGCGTTGCGTGTGTGTATAATCGTATATGGCGTGCAAGTGTTTGTGTATTCAACGCCCGTGTGTGTGCTCTGGACCATTTCAGATGGGTTTTAGTACCACACCTTTCGATGCGCGTTGTGCATTCGCGCTGCCACAACGTCAGTGGCATGTATTTATTTATATACATATTTATGTGTGCTTTTAGAGGTGCATATGATGATATGTGCAATGCTAACAATAGCTTCGCCAGAGACACTGTGGCTACATTAACCACTAAACCATTAACCACATCGCAACTGGGAACGATTTGAGTGCGGCGTGCAAGTTGTACAGCAAACTAATACCGAGGAAATTTTCATAAAAACTTAATGCAGATATTGTTTTAGGAAGTTACCACATTTTTGCAATTTTTTTTTCGATTTTTTTTAGATATTTATTATACATATAAATTTTAGAAAAAAAATATTTTTTAGTTGAAAATTCAAATTGACTTGATAAATCAATTCAAATTGGTAAAATAAATGAAATAATGAAGGAATAAGAACATTTCTAAAATTTTTCTCGAATTTAAGCAAATTAGAAAATATATTTATACTTAATTTTGGGGCTTCCATAACTTTCTTCATTCAATAACACGTTCTTTATAATATTTAAAAATATTTTTTCCACAAATTTTAAAATTTTTGTTTCTACATCTAGCAACGCTGCCATATGATAGTTTACAATATACATACATATGTATTTAATGTTACTGAAAAATTATGGATTATATTTTATAGTTGTTTTCTAAAAAAACTAATTTTTTGTATAAAAATTATCTTTTTTTACATCTGGCAACCCTACCTAATGTAGTTGACAAAAAAATTTCTATAACATTATGAATTTCATTCAACAAATTAAAATTTTTTTTATAAATTTTAAAGTTTTTGTTTATACATCTGGCAACCCTGCCATATGATAATTGACAATAATATGTTACTGAAAAGTTATGAAATATATTTTATATTTTTTTGCTATCATTTTTTTCATTTTACATAGGGTTGCCACTCTGCGGCAGTTGAAAAAAATTTTTATTAAAAAGTTATTTTTTGTTTTTATATTTTTTAATTATATTTCTTCTATCAAAATTAATTTTTTATAAATATTATTTTTTATTTTTATTTTTTTTATTTTAAAATTTTTGTTTCTACAAATGTATTAAACTATTATTTAATTTTTATAATTTTTTCTGATATCAAAATTTATTTTTTTTAAATTATTTTTTTTATTAATATTTTTATAAATAATAATTTATGTTTTTATTTTCAATGCATAATTCGTTTATAAAACAATTAAAATGCTTAATCAGCATAAATATCGGAATCATTTTGAAACACTGCGATAACCATTAGTATAAATCTATTCATATACATATGTATGTACATCATTTCATCATCGAACAGCTGACTATTTTTGTAGTAGCCTGGGACAGACTTAAGGTCGGCCGGTAGTATGCCGCGTTTAGCGGTGCGGCTGCGCTGCAACGTGCCTTTATGTCGAGCGCATGTGTAACGAATTCCCATTCGCTGCGGTCATTTGCGCATGCTCAGATGCACTTACATGCCGATGACGCACACATATGATGGCAATATCTGTTCGATATTGTAAGTGCACCAAAAGGTTGTTCACGTTTTTTTTTACCTTTTTTGAGTTTTTTTCGACTTGATGCTTAATTGTTGTCGTCAACAAAAAAGGTCATTATCAGCCGCAATAAGGAGTAGCAACAACAAGCGCTACTTATGTGAAACAATTTGAATATTTCAACAAAGTTGCCGCCGCTGTCATGCACCGAGCACAAAACATTTGTCATACATTTTGTAGGTGTCGAACAACACAACACGAGTTATGTGAGTGTGATAGCGGCAGCAACACCAGCGGCGACAGCCGTCGATCAGCCATCAGCAGTCAGCTTGGCGACCAACGAAAATTGAGTTGTGGGCAACAGCAGTACCCGGACCTTGACAGACCGTTCAACTGGGCAAATGACGAAATGACTGCTGGTCTGTTGTGTCTCTTGGCTTGTCCGCATTGTAAATCAATTGTTGCACGAAAAGCCAGCTCTGAGGGTGTGAACATTTCGACTGCCGCTCATTATTGTCTGCCCGAACTGTCAGTTCGCGCACATGGGGTATGTGTTCGTGTCAGTGTCACTGACTTTCGCTGCTGCCAGTTTTCGCTACTTGCCGTGGCGACGTTTCTCTTACACGCTCATCAGCGACGGCAAGACGCTGTTGACAAGTAAGCTGAATATATGGCGCAGTAAAATCACTGACTAGTCATGCATTCATTCATTCACTCAATCAAATGCAAACACATATGGCTGTATGTGTGTGTGGGCACTTGGAAAATATATTACTCATGCCCAGTTCGCTCCTACTGCAGCGGCGGCGCAATGCTCCTCCAACGGCAGACAGTCAACTGTTTTGCGGCGTTCTGCCTCGCTGGCTGCGGCCACGACATTTTGCCTTATTTATGACTAAATAAATTATCTAGCACATGTGCTATTGACAGCTCGGGAAAAGATATTACAACAATAAAACTAAGCATTATTATATGTATATAATATAAGGAAGATATGCAGTCACTTCAGTTTCGCTAGATGTAAATATTGATAGTTGAAAAGTGGGCACGGCAGCCAGATTGTCGACAACCGCAAGCTGCAAGTACATGCGCTGGGAGTTAAGGCGCTCAAAAATTTATTGAAAATCTTACAGGCGATTTTTAATGTTGTATATTTACAGAGCTTGTCGTGGTTCCAAATTATTGTGATTTGAAAAAATTTTGAACTTGATTTTTTTTTTCATTTTTTTTTTTTTTGTGTATTTTTTGTTTCTAAATTTTGCATAGACATAGACTAGGAGTGGAACTTATGAGAGTAATAAAAAGTGCAAGAACTAATATTATAATGAAACCCATTGGAAAAGAAAGATAACGTAACAAAAATTAAAGAAAAAAAAAAATGAAAAATTATTTACGATCGATCTGTGGTCGGGCAGTGGAAGGGAGGGTGTGGTTGACGATTTTCGGAAGTCCTCAAAGTTTCATAGAAACAAGTTATATAGCAAACTTGTAGGTAATAAGAAGATCTGCAAATTTTATTTTAACACTTTCTCACATATCCTCAAAATTTATATGAAGAATTCAAAAAATAAAGTTTACAGCTTTTTGCTATACTTAACATTAATTTTTTTTTTTATGAAATTTGTGGTAAACTAACTTTTAATGGTTCAAAAATTAAATTTTTTATTTAAAATAACTTTGAACGCATTGGTGCATCGAATTATTTCAAAAAATACTTTTTTCAAAATTTTTATGAAAATAAATTTTAACATTTTTCTCACAATATTTTTTGTAAATGGTGGTAAAAGGTTGTACAGAAATCTTGCGGGTAATAAAATATCTGCAAATTTTGTTTGAACATTTGCTCACATAACCTCAAAATTTATGTGAAAGTTCAAAAAATAAAGTTTTAATTTTTTTGTTTATTTTTTACAAAATTTTTTTTTCTTCTTGAAAAATGTAGTCAATTAACTATGTCCCAAAACACCAATTTCTTATTTAAAATAATTTTGAATGCCTGTGCATAGAATGATTTCAAAAAATAATTTGTTCCAAAATCTTTCTCAAAATAAATTTCAAAATTGTTCTAATTTTATTTCTAAATTATTTTGAAAACTTTTCTCATATATATTCAAATTTTACAAATCCAAATTTTGTCAAAATTTTCTTCACTTGAAAATTGGGCATAGAAGAAATTGTATGTTTTTCCAAAACTATTTGCTCAGCTCGATATTAAGCATTAATGAATGGATTGGTGCATCGAATGTTAAAAAAACAAGTTTCGAAACTTTTCTTAAAATGAATTTCAAAATTTTTCTCAAATTTTTTTTTCTAAATTGTTTTTGAAACTTTTCTCAAAATATTCAAATTCAAAATATCGAAATTTTTTCAAAAATTTTTCAAAAATTTTTTTCACCCGAAATATTGGAAAATACATATATGTTTTTCCAAAATTATTTGCTCAGCTCCTTATTAACCTTTATTAAAATAAGTTTTCTATCTTATTTCATTTTATGTGTACGAAAAAACATCAACTTTCAATCCAAGATTTTCATGCCAAAATATCTGCATTTTTTTCTGAATTTTGAATTTTAATATTGCTGTGTTAAAATATTTGACTTTCTGATTATGTAAAAGAATTATGTTCAGAAAATTAAAAAACACTAAACAGCTTCAAGCGGGTTTCTTCATCTACCTTTTCTGTACTTCGAAATTTCGAATATTTTCAATTAATTTATTTTCGATTTTTATTAATTTTTATCTTCCGATAAAAAATATATTTATGTTAAAAATTTATTTTCAAACCAAAAAGTCCTCAGCTGAGAATACTCTACTGTTATCCCTAGTCAAGAAAACCACGCGCTCTCCTCTCAATGAAGATAAAAAACGGAAAAATTGCCCAGCAAAAAATGACAAGAAGAAATATCGAGAAAAAAAACTCTAATAAAAAATTGCATTGCGGCCATCAACGCAGATGCGCGCTTCTATTTTATCGGCAAACTTCAAAACATCGATCATCCGGGCGAGCAATTAAACTCCAGCAGTGTTTCAGCAAATTCGTGAGCGCTGCGAAAATCTCAGCGCGGTCGCTTTGTTGCACAACTTCTGCGCTATTGAGTCCTTATGGCCGTTGCCAGCCTACTGTGTGCTTTTTGTTGCACAATTGAATAACAGCAACCGCTGTCGATCGTGGCAAAACGTAAGCGCTTCTTGCCACAAAATTCTTTACTATTTTTTTTTATTATTATTTATAAGTTTTCGCAATTGCGGCAATTTTAATGCATTTGCCGTTGTTTCTTGCAACATGAGACAGAAGGTGATGTAAGCCGTGAACTTATTGACTTTGCAGAGTGTTTTGTGTGTGTGAAGCGTTGGTGCAAGTAGGAGGTTGATCAATCGATGCTAGTAGAAGTGGCTTAGTTTGAGAATTAAATTATAGAAGAAAAACTTATGATTTTTTTTTTAATTTTTCAATATAATTTGAACTATAATTTTTTTTAATAATAGTAAAAAATTTAAAAAAAAACTGAAAACTCAGTTTTCGAGTTCAGTTTTTTTTTTTGAGGTAATATATTTTAAACATAAACTTAAAAAAAAATTAATTTAGTTAAAAATTTAAAATTTATTAAATTTTTAAAATCGCCCATTTCGAAACCAAATCTGCTCCACCTACACTCTCTCCTTTAATAATTTTTCTATTCACATTTATGCCGCTGACAGTCGTCGAAGTGAAGGTGGATACCCCGACAGACGACCACTGGCTATCAGTTTGCCATCCAAGGCGTTCAGCAGCAGCAGAAATAGCAGTGCAGCAGTCCAGAGGCATTCAACAAAAAGCTTAGTAGCTAAAATTGAACACAGTCTGCGCGCCGCGTCCCCAAAGCGAGCAAAAAGTCAGTCACCATGTGATTTTACGACTTGCAACAAGCGCACAACGCTGACCAGCTGACTGACTGACTGTCTGCATGTCCAGCTGTTTAACTTCTCCGCAACGCGTTTCCCAGCCTTTGCAACGCATTCGCGAGTCGCTTCTGCCGCCGAGTATGCGCTTGGTGAAGCGTGATTTCTTCCAAGCGATCGAATACAAGGATTCTGCGATTTTCTCGTACTCCGTTTATGGCCTCCCCTTTGATTGAGGTTGCGAAAAGCGCAGCGCGGCGATGACCACGGCAGCAGCTTAGTTGGCTTCCAACCGACAGACGGCTGGCTCGCGTAGTAATTGCATTGGAATCATAAAAGTAATGCTGCAACTGCGGCAGCCACAGAAAAGTAGGTGCAACAGCAGCTAAGATAACAACAACACAGGCAAAACACAACAGTGGCAATGGCTTCAGCACAAACATAACAACATATAGTAACTGCTGCAATGGCTTCAGCAAAGTTGCTGCTTTGTTGTTGCTGCTTAAATTGTTGATGTTGCTTAATTTTTTGTTGTTGTTTTCACAAGTTCCTGTTCAAACGCTGGTTGCCAAAGTCAGCGCTATTATTCTGGCTACTTGTTCATGTTGTTTTTTTTTCTTGTTTTTTTTTTTGTCTGCTTGTTTCTCTTTTATATTAACCAGCATCGTTCTCACTGCCGACTTATTTGAGGTTATGTTTGTCGTTTTGCATTTATTGCAAATGTTTTATCATGTTTATGCTTATTATTTTTTATTTATATCATCTATTTTGCTTTGTTATTATTTCTGCATTTTTACTAATATTTTTTTTTGTTTATTTTCAGTGTTCAGTGTTGTTTTGTGTTCTTGTAGTGATCAGTAAAGGAAATGGGCGTAATTTGCTCACAATCAAAGTGCGGTTTTCAAAATGTGTTTTTTATAGTGTTGTTGTCGCAAGGGCAAGTCAATTTGATGGATTTTTAGGTGAGTGAAAACAATTACTTAAAATGATACTCATTTATGTTTACATACATATATGTACATATTACTTTATTAAATATTTTTTTAATTTTTGATAATATTTCCAAAAAAAAAAGTAATTCATTTCAAATTTTTTAAAAATGTCAAAACAAAAAATTTTATGTACATATATATAGTAATTATATAATGTTTTTCTAAATATTTTTGGCTCGAAGATTTGGGTATAGAAAAAATTGTATGCGTTTTCAAAATTTGTTCAGTGCAATATTAACCGTTAATGAATGTATTGGTACATCGAATGATTTCAAAAAATAGTATTTTTTTCAAAATTTTTTTCAATATAAATTTAAACATTTTTCTCAGAATATTTTTTAAAATTATTTTTAAAATTTTCTTCAGAATATTCAAATTCGAAATATCAATAATTTTTTCACTCGAAAATTGGGTATACAAAAAATTGTATGCGTTTTCAAAATTATTTGTTCAGCTCAATATTTACCATTTATAATATTTTGGTACATCGAATGATTTCAAAAAATATTTTTTTTTTTTTAATTAAGTTCATAATTTTTCTTACATTTTTTTGATTTTCGAAATTTTTCTCAAAATATTTTTTTTAAATTGTTTTCGAATTTTTTCCATTTCCAGTTGAAAATGAGATATGGAAGAAATTGTATGTTTTTCCAAAATTAAAAAGTTTTCTCAAAATAAATTTCAACACTTTTCTCAAAATATTTTTTCTAAATTGGTTTCGAAATTTTTTAAAAATATTCAAATTCAAAGTAAAAATATTTTTGGTTTTAACCGAAATATTGGTATGAAAAAGTTGTATGTTTTTCCGAAAATTATTTGTTGATTTGAATATGTGTATTTTATACTTCTATTTTTTCTAAAAAATAGCATGGTTATGGCCATGTGGAAGAACAGCTAGAGTATTAGTTGTGCTGTTTAGCATATACCGTTTGTATAGCCTTGAATTTATTTCATATATCTTTCGTTTTGAAAACATAAAAATTAAGTAACGTTAAAGTGCCGTTATTTGGTTGGTAAGTCTAGTTGCCACCTTATTTTATTATTCTGAAAACCATATATAGAGGATAGTCAAAAATATCTACGAAATCCATTTAGTAGCCAACATAGTAGTTATTGTTTTTATAACCGTATAAATTATAACTGTTTAACCAGAATCAGCTGTGAAGTTGAAATAGCTCTGACCCACAGAGTAGAACGCATTAGCAAATCATGTCAATCTAGCCTAAATAAGTTGTATAACTCCCAAGAAATTCCTCAAAGAAGCTTTCTTATGAATGATTTTTGATTATGGTTGATATTTAAGGACTTCACTTGTAATTCAACTCCAAAAGAGTGGTTGAACCGAAACTATACCCTTCACGGGTGTTGCATAGTTAGAAATGGTTAGAAAAAAGTTTGCATTTTTTTGGAAGGTCTGTTTGTATGACAGCTATATGTTATAGTGATTTAATATCGTCGATTTCGAGAAATAAGCTGCTTTATGAGGAGAAAAGGCCGTGCGTAAACTTTCAGATCCATATCTTAAACCAAAAAACCGCAAAAAACGAGTAAAGCTCAACATAACCCACAAACATGCTGTCCTCAATTGCATCCCAAATCCATTGCAACGTTTGCAGCCTGTCCGTTTTGCAAACCAAAATTCCGATTGAATGCAATTGAATTCGCAGTGACGTGCGAATCGGCTGGCCGACTGACGTTTAGCCGCTGCAGATGCATCAAACTTGCTGCCTGCTGTCGTCTCACATAAACGCTGTCAACACGATGTTGCACATTTGGCCTAATCCCTCAGCGCAACGGCCAGAAGCACAGCTACAATGTTGCAAGCCTCCTCGCGAATGTTTAATCTGCAACTCAACGTTCCAGCATTTGTACCACATGATGCAATGCGGCGTTTCACTGACGAGTTGCTCAGCGAAAACTGCGAGGATCTGCCAATGGCGCTGCCACAGTGACGAGCCATAGAAGCCTCTATTAAAATAAAAATAAAATAAATGGTCAACGCAAACACTTTACAGGCATTTTAGCTGCCACTTGCGTTTGCAACACGGCTGACAGAGTGACCAGCCACCGACTGCCTATTAATTTCAACGAAAATGACTTCTCACATCGCTGCACAACTCATAAATTCAGCTTACAATTTAGAATGGATGGATTTGCCATAGCTGCATTGTGCATTGATGCGCGCTGCTGCCACGCTGTATGCCCCAACCACCGCCTACCGCTTGCCACATGCCGGAACGCATGTATGTTGTAGGTGCTCAAACGTGTTTTGCGGCAATGCTGTTGCTGCAGGCCAACTAGTTTAATGTGGCAACAATTATGAGTCAACACACCACCACCTTCGCCACTTGTGCAACGCTTGCCACAATGCCACAAAAAGCACTTGAAATATGCCCTGAATAGATATTTTGCACTACTGTTGCAACAACAATCAATGAATGCCCTTTTGCTTGTTGCTGCACATTTGCTACGTGTGGCAGCAATTACAGCAATTGCAAGTGACCATTGTTGCTGTGTTGTTGGATGAGTGCTGTTGAAATTGCAAAGTCACGGCCCATCAATTGGGCCATTGCTCGTCAGCTGCTGCAATTGATGCGGCAGTGTGGCATCAACACGCACATTTCCCACATTTCTCATAATGCAACCAACTTGCCACACACACACACACACACAAATACTCATACACACTAGCGTTTAACAAAATCAGTGTTCACATTTCCATGGAAGGTGGTTGTGTGGCAACACCGCCAACTTAACCTCCGTTTTGCATTGTTATTACTTTCGGTGTTTTTGTACGATTTGTTCTTGCTGTTGCACTTTTATGGCCCTTCCTACTGTTTCCCATAACTCCTTCGCTGCCATTAGCTCGGCTTATGAAATTGTTGCCTTTCGTCGATTTCCTTTGCGATTTTTCAAGTGAAAAATGTGAGATTTTACTGCTGATGCCTGGAAGACTGGATGCCTGACTGCCTGAGTGCTTGGGCTGCTTACCTTTGCTCAGCCTCCTGCATTTGTTGTGCCTCCTGCCGCTTACTGGTTGTGCTGTTTTGTTGGTTGCCACCGCAGCGTTGCACTGCGGTTTTATGTTGCATGCACGTGACTGCATGCTGTTGGCATCATTTAACACCTATTTTAGCAGTGTTGTTGTTGTAATGGTAGTAAAACAGCTGAGGCTGTGATACATTCGTATACTCATTTTACATAATAATGCTAAGTGTTGCAGTTATGTCATTGATTTGTGACAGAAATCATTAAATTTCTTGAAAGGAATATTTTTGGGGTGCGCAAGACTTGAAAATAACTTGCGTTGCGTTGAAATTATTTATAATCCTTTCATACAAAAATTAATAAACTGATAATTGTAGCTATATTCTTATCAAAAAAATTAAAAAAAGCTGTTAATTTTTAAAAACTGCTGCTATATTTTTTAATTATTGAAAAAAAAGGTTATTTTATTTTTTTATTAATTTTTTAAATTTGATTTATTTTAATTAAAAATTTTTGTTTTACCTTTTTTTAATTATTTACAAAAGATTATTTAATTTTTTATTAAATTTTTTTCAATAATTAATTTTCTTTATATTTTCTTTTAAAAATATTATTTCATTTTTGTTTAGTTATTATTATTTTTTTAGTGTTGTTTCTTTTTTAATAAACAATTTTCTTCATTGCTTTAAGTTTCATTTTTTATTTATTAATATAATTTTTGTTTTTATTTTAAAATATTAGTTTTAGTGCTTTGCTCTTATATATTATGTTCAACTTATTAATGTTCTATTTTTGATTCTTTAATGTTGAAATTTTTTCTATTTGTATCCTTTGAACCACTTTATTTTATTTTTTTATTAACTTTGTTAACATTATTTTTTTTTAATTAATACTTTTACTTTTTTACTTTAGAAAAGATTATTTGATTTTTTTTATTATTTTTTTAATTTACTTTATTTTATTTAATAAATTTCTTTATTTTTTATATTTTCTTTATTTATTGGTATAATTCTTTTTTATCTTAAAATATTAGTTTTTATAGTGAGTAGTCCGTATATATTACGTTTAACTAATTAATGCTGAATTTTATTTTTGTTAATGTTGAAGATTTTATATATTTTTTTTGATTATATAGAATTAATTTTAAATTAATAAAAAATAATTTGAAGCCCTAAATTTGATTATTAGTTAATAATATTTTGTATAGTAAAATTATGATATACCCTGAACAGGCTATATTAAGTATCTAACATTCATAACAAAACGTTTTGATTAATTCAGTCGTTGCTGCCATGTGCGTCTGTAAATACGCGATCTAGCCTTGCAGTTTTTGAGATATCTGTCTAAAATTTTTTACACGTCCTTTTTTCCATAAAAAGCTCTTCAGATGTTAAAATTGTCGATATCGGACTACTATATCATGTAGCTGCCATACAAACTTTCCGATCACAATCAAGTGCTTGTATAGAAAATGTTTTCTTTTGGCAAGATATCTTCAAGAAATTCGGCATGTGTCATTGTCCAAGTCCTGGTAACAATCTGCAAACAATATGTTTAAATCGGACAAGTTTTGCATATAACTGCAATACAAAGTGATCAATAAAAATCGAGTTTTTGTATGGAAAACTTTTTTGGTTGACGGATATCTTCACGAAACTCGGCATGGGTGATTACCCAAGATAGTTTCATAGTCTCTAAACAAGTTTTTCAAATCGGGTTGTTGTAACATATAGCTGTTATATAAATAGACCGATCAAAATTAAGCAAGAAATCTTTTTATGGTGGTTTTTTATTTAAAGACTTATATCTCAAGTTCTTTAAAATTAAGTATATAGTATAATTTGTAATATAAATTTATTTAAAGTTTATTGCTCGAATTTATTTGAAAAATTATATATATTTCGCGGTTTTTATGCATTGGATTGAGGCCTTATGCGCTAGTGGAAGATACGTGAAGTGATGATTATGTATTTGATTATAGTTTTGGCAGAAGCTTTTGCTACTAAAAATTGATTTTTGAGATTAAAAAAAAAAAAAAAATTATTATTATTATTAAAAGTTTTTTTTTTATTTTGATTTTTTTTTCTAAATATTTTTAATTGCTTTGTAATTTACTTGTGTTATATGTACCTTTTTCTGAATTTGCTCTCTGTTTTAAAATTTTACTTATTGTTGTTTTTTTTTGTATTTTTTCAATAATATTTTAATTATTCCGCGTATATTAAATGGACAGAAAAAAAACAAATAAATATTTATTGCGATAATTACTATAACTACCTTTTTAAAATTGTTGGATTCCAACATTTACCAACAGGTGTTTTTATATGTCATGTTGAGCACAAAATTTATGTGAAAAAAATTGTATTAAACACGCTTTTCAAAATGACCATGCAAAATTCTAACCTCTCCCACAATGAAATCTGAAATTTTCACCTCTTTTACATTTATTTACCGCAACATTCGTCATATATTTAATCCAAAATATATAATATATGCATACTAATCAAAATAAAATGTCAAATCTACGACCAACTGCTGACACAAGCACATTTTTTGTTTTTTTCTTTTTGCGTTTTACCAAAAACTTTCGTTTGCGACTAAAAAAGTTCGCACAAAACTCTTTACGGCAAAGTTGGTAAAACAACAAACAAAATTTATACCACAACAGCGCTGCATGTGTTTTCTTTTCGAAAATTAAAACAAAAACATTGAAAGTCCTCAAACACAATAAAATACATGAAAACACCGCAGCAAACATGCTTATGCCACACTGGCTGTTCGCCATGCAGCGGGCAGCACGAAGCGGCGAAAAATGTTGGTAAACAAGGACCAAGTTCAAAAGTTGGAAAAACTTTTCTTAAAAACTTTTTCGCAATGCACGTTGTTGTTGTTTTTAATAACACAATATTATTGTTGTAAATTGTTGTGATTTTTTATTGCTGTTGTTCTTGCTATTTGCAAATACAACAAGCTCAAAGTTTATTTGTGGCATTTATTGCACATAACGGGACATATTTTCTCGAATTTTTTAATTTTGTTTGTTTTAAGTTTTTTATTTTGAAGAAGAATTTATCATTCTAAAATAATCGTCACTGCAGAAGATTAAAATAATTTTTATCCTTAGGATAAATATTTTATTATTATTTTTTTGGTTTTATAGATTATTATATTTTTCTTTTGAAGAGTTTATATGAAGTCTGAGTTTTGCCAATATTAATTTTCAGTTTTCTATTCTATTTTTGTTGATTTAATTTGTGGTAAGAAAATTTAGGAGTGCTTCTATTTATATTCGTAAAGCAAAATATCTCTTCTCATTTAACTAACTGTGCACAGCAATTAACCCAGCCTTCGTCAAAACTACTTGGAAGTGAAATATTGGAAAGACAACCATCCTCACTAGAGACATTTAGCTTTACTTGTAAAAAAAATATATATATAAAAATGGTTGAAAATAAATCAGAAACAATTTTTCTTTTAGTTAGAATATCTTAAGATGGCTATAACCGCGTAAGCGGTGTCTTCGCCAATAAAGAAGAAAAAAAGATGACAAAAAAATATTTCTTAAATTGATTTCGACTCTCTGTATCTTAAAATTTTACACAAATTGGAAACTTAAGGTTGAGTTGAAATTGAAAATGAAAATGCTTGCAATAAAATGCCCCATTATGGACAGTCCTCATAGCCCATAACTGGGCAAACTTCATGAACACAACGTTTCCATTATTATATTCATACGTATGTAATCCCGGGCATGAGTACGTTCCAATGACCGGACATGGAAACTATTTTAGTGATATTTCGTTCAAATTTTCTCCGATAAACGGACAATAATTCATACATACTCGAATAAATTGTCAAGAGAATTGTCAAGAAAATTGTGTACACTTTGTAGTTCTCGTTTTTTTTCTAATTTCTGTTAATTTGTGGAGTTGTCGGACAATTTTTTTAAGATCAATACATAAAATGATCACAGCAAACAAATTGATTTACGATGGCCCCGTCCGATGGCTCAACGGAAACTAATGGAATAATTATCATTCAGCCATACCTGTCTGACAGTGGCTCGCATTTATTAGTTTAGTATTATAAAAATATAGTTTTGAGTTACAGCTTCTGACTCTAAAAATACATCTTTAATACTATTTTTGCAACGCCACCATATATGAACATCTCCACATGCCGTTGTAGTGTCCGGTTATAAGGAACTCCATTGTATTCATTGTCTACATTAATGTTCCATATTATGCAAATATGCCAGCTTTCTTTAAATCGTGGAAACACTTCTCAAACTTAATTATAGGGATCGCCTTTAACTCAGCTTTTTTTTTGCATCTTGGAAATTGAGACTCTTTAAGGATTTTTTTATTTTGGGAAATAGGAAAAAATCACACCGAGCCATGGGCATCGTTACTTCTTTTTGATCAATAATTCTTGAACAAGCAACGAAATGTGAGCTTCTGACAGCAATGAAAATGGCTAAAAATTGTATAGTATTATAATTTAGCGGCATGTATGCAATTGGATTCGCTAACTCACTAAATTTTAAAATTCCTGTTATTTTCTAAACATATCCCAGGGTAAATCATAAGTTTTGGTAGTACCTCCCAAGAAATTTAGAGATTAAATTGGGTTTGGGGAAGTGCTTGTTATTTAATAGAAGGAGATGGTCTTCTTTAAAGCGTTTTCGAGTTTGGAAAACAGCAAAAAATAACAAAAAATTTATTTTAAGCCGTTTGCTCTGATTTTTATTATCTTATCGGCAAAAGGTTTCAAGATCCGCCATAATTGGTATAGCAGCAAAAAGTAAAAAAAATTAAATGGAAATGTTTAATCACTAAACAATACTCTGCGACCTAAAACTGTCGTTTTGAGCCTTATCTGAAACACAAAAAACAACTAGAACCAAACTTGAATAAAGGCTGGTTTGTTTGCTGCATCGGTTAAGGATTAGAAATTCAATGTTGTTTTTCGATATATAAAGCACCGACCCTGCCAGCCTGAGTGGGAATGATACATTTTTTCGAGTTTCCTCATCAAAAGGCAGATTATATTAGATTTGTAGATTTCCTGTCTAACGGCAAGCTGCATTAAACATTTTCTGATAATTATCGAAACCTGAGATTGATTTTTGGCTAAGGCAATGAAATTGAATATAATCGTAGTAAAACTTTTTTTTTATAAAAATTTTCAAATTATTGCCTTAAAATGTTTTAGGTACCCGAAAATTATTATTTCATAATTTTCGTCAATTTATTTATTTTCGATTTTTCATTTTTTTATATTCACATTAAAGCTCGTACTCACCGATATTGTGTTGATTATTGTGTAAAACCGATCCGAACGCCATTAGATCCTTAACCGATGGTGTTCTTGAACCGAGCGCGGCAAAACCGTCGCCCAGAAATGACGCCAGCGCGACAGCCCTAAGGGGCGTTTTCGATAATTCGGTTAAAATTTTGTAGCTTTCGCTTAACACGCCGCCGCTGTGGCAAGGCAAATTTGCCGTGCTGCTACTTGCTATACTTAAACACTTGTTTGTTGCTACTGCTGACGCTTAGTATGCTGCTGTTGTTGTTGTTTTTGACGCTTAATGCACTTGTCACTCTCGTTGTTACGCCTGTCGCTGCTGTAAGCTACACTGTAACTTAGTTAACTGCAAGTAAGTGGCTGTGTTGTTGTTGCCGACGGCGTTACACATGAAACACTTTGGGAACAAAGAAAATCACACACACATATATAACTGAGAAGCAGTGTATTTGCCACACAAACACGTTGTTGTTGTTGAGGACGTGAATTTGTTGTAAATTATGTTGGGACAGCAGCCGACGCTGTAAGCTGCCGCGTGGAACGTGCGCGCGCGTTGACGCGCTAATGCAAGCAATTAATAGCCTACTTTTAGGCGATGAGCCAAGTATACGCTAATTAAGCGACACTGGCTGACAGCGCTGACCATGAATGTGTGTTGTAACTTTTGTTGTTTTTTTTTCGGCGGCACACTACGGCGGTTGGGCGACACACTTCAACTGTTGTAGCAATTGCAAATAGGAGCGTTGAAGCAACAGCTGCTACTGCAACTTGAAAACACACATATATACACCAAGTGTTTACTTTACACCCACAATTATAATAACATGCACACGCGACTGCGGCGACGACAAAGGCTTTGTTTAATGGTGTTAATTAGTGCGCGTGAGCACAAGGAGGCGCCGCGGATGCTGTTTTTTGCACGAAAAAGGGTTTAATAATGACTTGACTTTTGGCTGCTGCAGGCCTTTTTGCGAGCGCCTGAACGCGCGTAATCATACGCAAACACACGCGCGCACAGGCTCTTTAGGTAATTTCAATGGGTACACTTGCACTTTCGTCCACGCGCCGCTCTACAACACGCACCTACATTGACGCGGAAGCAAAGGCTCAAGGCGGACTAACAGACAGGCAGGCAGGCTGTTATCGTGTGTGCCAGTAGCTGCGTATGCAGTGTTGATTTTTCCCGGTGTCGCGGTTGTCTTATCTTCGCACGGCTTCGAGCCTTTTGTCGGTGTTAAACTCACTTTTGGCACTTGACAGTTGTGATGGACGCGCCGCGTTTGTAGGCGTGCGCGCAGCTGTTGATGGGTTTTAAAAATGTGTAGCGCTGGGTGGGATTCAAAGCGCCTTAATAGTTGCAAGATTGCTCTGTGTGAGTTGCTATTTTAAATTATAAATTTTTATGGAAATAATAAATTTTAATTATTTTTTTACTGTCACCATATAACTTTTCTAATAATTTGCTATTGACAGTTCTTTGTAGTTGTTAGCGTTCAGGCGATGTCACAGCAAAGGCCAGCTTTTTTCTAGCAAATCTTATTGGATGACTGCAAAACTTTTTCGCAAATTTTCCACACCTTTTGTTTTACAATCTTCGTCACTTAAAGCGCATTGCGCGCGATATCACCTGCAGATAATGTGTCAACCGTCAGAGGCGGCTAACAGTAACACTGACAGCTCTTTTTTGGCACAGCGCCAACCCACAATGTGAGCAAAGCCAGCTGCTTTTCGCTTAGAAACAATAATATTTTATTTGCGCTAATTTTTTCTTATTCACGAATCACTATTGTTGCTTTTACACGAAACGCGCGCGTAATATTCTAAAAAAGGCTTAACGCGCTATATGTACTATTTGTTGCGCGGCGGAACGTACCGTTTGACTGAAATCGTTTAGCGCACGTAAATAATCCGTATTGAACAGACGCTAAACCAAACCAACGAGCGTACAACGCGAACGTCGAGAAGAAACTGAAGCGTATACCGCGCGGAGTACACTCAACGGCAGCGGCGGCGACGACGACGATGACGGGAACAGCCACGACCACCGACCGAATCAGACACGATGCAGCAGTAGCACACATACACAAAAACACATGCGCGCACAAGCAATTCAACAGCATGGCGAGCGGAGCGCACCAACCACTAGCGGCCAGTAAGCAATAAGAAATTTTCCTAAATACATACATATGTATTACTGCTGTATGCATATAAATAGCCTGCGAACAGCTGCTGCTGCTGCCAGCAAAGAGCAACAACGCGCAACCGGTTTGCCAGCCTCCTCAACCACTGATATTCACACACACACACACATGCAAATGCTGGCAGGTCGCGCACCACCCCAAAACGCAACAAAAGTACGAACAACGCGCTCTCTGAGCGCCTAAAAGGCCGTGCACTCGCGCAAACAGGCGCGCGCTCACTCGCTCGTTGGAAATTGGGCGTATTCGTTAACATGCGCGCAAGAGAGAGTACACCAAGGAGGGCAGTTATTTCCCCTGCGTTCGCAAATGAGTACCTGCTGGTGTGTAGCGCTCAATTATAAGTCGTGCGCGCTCTTATGCTACTCATAATAAGAAGCGCGCTGCCTGCGTGTGAGCGGTGCAACACGGTCTTATGCTGTGTAAGGCAGCATTGCGCACTCGCTCACACGAAAATCGCAATGGAGTCTGTTGCTGACACTTCTGGGATGTGTGTTGCCGGCATAGAGCGCGAGTGCTAACGACAGCCCCGTCGCCGCCAGCCAAAAGCAACAACAATGTGCAAATACAACAACTACGTGCCGTGAGTGTAGTAAAAGCAAAGTGACTTGGAGAGCGTTCTGCAATGAGTGTAGCGGCGTTTTGTATGGTAAGGGGGCGTTGCTAAGCAACTGGTTACACTCAGCGTAAGCGATAAAAGGCGGCACGAAGGACGCGCTGGCACTCAGCAAGCGTTTTTTTTCTTCAATTTTTTTTTATGACTGTCGGTGTATGCAGGCACGTGTGTGGATGTGTATGGGTAGGTGTGCGTGCGCTGTCTCCTGTCGGAGGAGTTTGTCGAACCAATGGCATTTTTCAAAGTGACATTTTGCTCTTTGCGCTTCTTATTGTCGACAGGCGCTACCACATGCCGCTGTTGTTGGTGTTGTTCTTGTGGGCTTGTTGCCATTGTTTTTGTAGTTGACTGCTGTTGGCTGTGTGCTTTTTCTTCCTTGCACAACAAGTCTTTGCCTTTGTTGTTTTTCGTTTTTTTTTTGTATGTTTTGTGTTTGTTTTCTCTTTGCTCTGCTTTTATGTTTCTCAACTGGTTGCTGTTGTATTTACTTATGTTGTTGGTTTTGTTATTGTTTAGTGTGTTTGTGTTTTATTGTAAGCTCAACTTCGGCTTATCAACTATCGCCTTTTGTTGCTTTTGTTGCTATACGCTTATTTTTGTTAGCTGTATAGTTGGTAGTTTTTGTTGTTGTGTGTATTTTTATTGTTGTAATTTTTTGTTATTTTGCTGTTCTTATATTGTTGTTGCGGTTGGTACTTTCATAGTCATTTTCCAAGGTAAAATGTCAAATACGCTGCGCACTGTCATTCGTGGCGGTTAGTTCGCTGGTTACTCTCCGTAATGCTCCAAGGCAGATATCAGTGGTGGCGCACGAATTCAAATCAATGGGAGCATTGGGGTTATGTATGGTTATGGGAATTGTTTTTCTATGAAAAGATGAATGAATACGTTGTGTTCATGAAATCTGTCCGGTTATGGGAGATGCCTGTTTATAAGGACTGTCCGTAATGAATAACTTCATTGTATACATATTCTATTTTACTTTTCATTATAATTATTTTTTTATTAGCGTAATAAATTTGTCTTATAGAATAATTTCCTTTACAGCTAACAATCCTAACATATCGTGAAATTTTATAAGCTCCGTCATAATTTTTTCAGGTTTTCTATCGTTGATAGCACTAAGTGAAATAAGTTGAGATTTTTCATTGAAGAAATAAACTCTATCCTTTTTTGTTGGTGTTCTGTTTAAAACATAAAAAACAATCACGTGATGATGATATATCTGGGTTATGAGAGGAATTTATTTTTTCAGTAAAAACTATTTTAATTTTTAGTCTTTATTATTTAATTCATAAGGAAGAAAATACTATTTGGAAAATATGGTTTTGAAAAAAGGCTTTTAAGGCTTTTCGTGCAGAAGCCTTCGGCACTACAGCGAATCGAACAGAAAAACATTTTTTCCACTAGTCTATTAATTGAATGGCTTTCAACTTCTACTCTGGATTAGCATCTAAGGGGTTAAATAGTTTACAGGTTTCCAAAAAAAAAAAAATTGTATTGCCTTGTTCAATTCTACAACACCTCTACAAATCCTAAAGTCCTAAATTTTCAAGTTGATCTGAGTAATAGTTTCGTAGATATAGCCTTGAGAACTTCTGCGCTGGAGGATAGCTAGGCGTTTTTTTTTCGAAACAGTGTTTTTAAGGTCGGATAAGATTTCCCGAGAACTACTTAACCGTACTTCATGAAATTTTGCACAGGTCTTCGAGATACAATTCTTAAAAACTTGGACGAAGGATTTTTTTTTTCGATTACCACTTGAAAAAAATGTCGCGAAATGTTCACTGACATTTTTAGGTATTTTTCTTTCGTCCAATTTTTAAGTTTAGGTTTTTACTGAAACACATATTTTTTTACTTTAAATGATCATATAAAAAGTTACACTGTCAACGCGGCCGCATCTTTTGAGAACCTTTTTTTAATAGTGTATGTTTGCAACAATAAAAAATTGTGATATTATAATTTATTATTTATTATTTATGAGAGAAAAAAATTTTTGAAAAAAGGTTGTTTTTTACCCGAGGAAACTCATGTAACCATTTAAAGCTTTTTAACGCTGTTCTCCAATGATTGAAGCTTTTCATTGAAGAAATAAATAATTCAAAAATTTTATTTGAATGTGCGACATCGATAAAAAAAAAAAACAACATCATTGTTAAAAATGTATTTATTTATTTTTGTCCAATTTTTAAACCAGAAATTTACACTTCACTGTCTTCACTTTAATTAAAATTATGTAGTGAATATTTTAATATTTTCCACAATTTTACTAGAATCAAATTATCACCATATCCTTTATATAAACTTTTCAGAAAAATTTTTCATGCGCCGCCTCTGTCGCATGAATGTGTAAGAGTAACATGGAAGTTCTCAACTATATTTTTCTTGCATTTATTTTTGCTGCTTTTTGTTGGTTACGCCAGTGTTATGCCCCAACAAACTGAACTCGAGCAAATCAAAAAACAAAAAGCAAAAAAGGCAAAAGAATAATAAAATACAGAAACAAAAACAAAATTCAAAGTAAGGCAAAAATATCCGCCCCTTTGACTTTTCGAGTGAGCGTATTGTAGCGACAGCAACTTGACTGTGTCGCCGTCAGCGCTGTCGCTGTTACAGCTATTGCTGGCGCAGAAGTCGACAACTGTCACAAGTCCACTTGCTCGAGCTTTTGGCGCTGCATATAATATAGATACATGTACATATGTACATACATATATGTTTATATACAAACATACTTTGGTTTTTTCGCAACTTTTATCTTTAAAGGATGCTTCAACTCAACGCTGCGCTGGCCAGGCGCGCTTGTCGCGATTCTCCATGCATATATGCATATTTGCTTGTGTTGTTGTTGTTACCAAGTTCAGTTTTGCTTTTTTTGTCTTTTTTGCTGCGCCAGTTTTTGTTTCGCCAAGTTTTCAATGCTTAACATGACACGGTAATAAGCCAAAGATCAAAGAGGCATACAAATTTTTAAAAAGAAGCATTAAAAATAAGAAAAGGTGGCAACGGCAAGTAAAATAAAAGAAAATGTAATGATTTGTGAAAAACACGTTGAATTATTGAGGAAGTGAGTGTAGAAAACTTCATAGTGACGGTTAAATGTTGCCATGTGGGGATGGGGTGGGCATGTTTTGCTGTGTGGTGTGGGGAACTGGGGGGACAATAATGTACATAAATGTTTTGGGTTTTGTTTTATTCAAGCTTTTCACACAATAGTTGAAGTTTTTTTTTCAAAATTTTTTATTTTATTTCATTTTATTTTATTTTTATGGCTTTTAAAGTTGTCATATGTTTTTGAAATGCATTTATTTTATTAATTTTTCATTATTTGCTTTTAATCTTAATTTTAATCATTTATGATATTTTGGATTTTGTGATCTCTCTTTTAAATGAAGTTCTCTTTTGTCTTTTTTAAATTTTTTTAGAGTTGCCATATTTTTTATATTGCTTTATATTTTTTTGTTCTATTTTGTTTTCAAAGTATTTGGTTGTTAAAGTTGCCATATTCTTTCAATTAATATTTTTTTGTAATACGTTTTTTCAACAAATTTTCAAGTTTCGTTTTTAATATTTTTCATTTTTAAAGTTGCCAAATTACAATTTTTATTTTTTTTATCTATTTTTTATGAATTATTTTAACTTAATTTTATTGTTTTGGGTTTTAAGCCAATTTTCATCTTTCGTTTTTAATATTTTTTATTATTAAAGTTGCCATATTTTTTTATTTATACTTTTTTTATTTATTTTTATTTTTATTCCATTTTTCCGTTTATTTTTTAAAGATTTCTGCTGTATTTTTTATTTCTTATTTTTTTATTTAAAATATTTTTGTAATATATTTTTTCAACAAGTTTTCAAGTTTGTTTTTAATATTTTTAATTTTTAAAGTTGCCACATTTCATTTTTTATTTTATACATACTTATTTATTTTTTTAATTAATAAATTTATTTTTAATTAATATATTTTTTTTTATTTTTTTTAATAGTTAATCAGAAGATTAATAATCTTTCTTCTTATTTATTATGCATTTATTGAATAAAAAATTATTATTATTTTTTTATGATATATTTTTAAGCAAAATTTTCACCTTTCGTTTTTAATAGTTGTTCATCTTTCTCATTTGTTGTTGGTTTTACCTACTGAGAACTGTAGTGTGTGTATGTTTGCTTGTGAACGCGTGAGTGGGCGGGGGCGGCCCCTCTGTGGCACTAACAGCAGCAACAGCGCCATCGTCATGAGCGTTGCGCATTCGCGACTTTTATGATTGTTGTTTTGGCTCTTGCTGTTATTGCTATTGTTGTTGTAGGCAGGCGTGTTTTCTGCTTCGTTCAACATTCGTTCGCCTGCTGTCAGTATTTGTCTCTTGTCTATTTGCGTCAACCAGCTACCTTCCACACCAACGGGAATACAAATACATAAACAAACACAGCACGATACACACGTACACACACAAGCGAACAAATGCAAATACAAATATATGCTGTCAATTTTTTCATTTTTTTTCTACATACATACATATGTATATGCGTATAAAGTGTAGGTGAATGTGTGGCAGCATTTGTTGTTGGCTTAACGAAAAAAGAAACAAGGAGACGAAAGCGCAGCAGGGTAAGAAAAAAAATATATATTGCACATTAGGGTGTTAAGCTGTGAAGTGTTTGCTCGAAGTTTTTGTTGCGCTGCCACAGCACTCCACTGCTTTAACATTTGTTGTTGTTTTTGTTGCTTGTAGCTTGTGCGATTTCACATTTCGTCCGCATATTTGTCTGTCGGGCAGCATAAATGCGCTTTGTGTTGGAATACTTCTATGTAAATATGTATGAAAGTATGTACATATGTATGTATATACACTTATGTACATATGTACATGCATATGTGTATGGATAGTATATGTTTTGGGTGGGCGTGTGATTGTGTTTAATGGTGTTGGTGTTAATGTCAACTGCCACTGGTGCTACTGTTATGTCCTCACAATCGCAACAACTCACAACGAATACTCCCTCGCATGCACATACATACACATACACTCTTTGCAAATACGCGTGGGTATGTACAACATGTGAACATAAGCGAGCGTATATTTCCATTGTGGCTTTTGTTTGCCGAATTCTAAGCGCTACAACGTGTTGTGGTGTCGAAAAAAGTTTAGCGGAAGAGTGAAAGTTGCGTTCTTTATGAGCGATTCGACAGTTTTTGTCAGGTTATATCGAATTTAGATGGGTGCTACGCGTTTAAGAATTGATTCAAGATGTTGTGTATCGGAATTAAAAATTTAATTAGTTGGACATAGTTTCCCATAAATTCCCATTGATTCTAAGTTAGGTCAGGATGTAGGGTTGGTCCTATCAATAAATCTCATTTTGACAGCCGTTGACCCTTAATGTTATTCATAAAATTGGATCACCAGATGGATGAAGCTTTTTGAGCTTACCACACATTTATTAGGGCGGCTAATATAATTCCTAACCATTACGTTCGCTTAGGGTCTACCGATGTGCATATGTATTTAAATCTTGGTCTAGTAAAAGCCGGAAATTAGTCCTTGATTGGAGCGTTTCATAAACCAAGCTTCCCTGACTCTAATAAGATCATTCGCCACGAAAACACAAAACTTTTTTGGCTTAACTACGTTTTCTTAGAACCAGAATACCACTTTTGCTGAGAGACCCTGTACCTCCAGATATCTTCCTCACCCTCTTCTAAATGTGTGGCTGCCATGAAGGCTTCTTATCAAGGAAACGGCCCAAGTACGACACCCTGTTTACCGGTTGAATAATTTCAACGAGGGGAAAATAACATTAGAAATTTTGTATTTTCTAATAAATAAACCTTTAATGGCTAATCCATTTGTATTCTACCATATTTACGTACCATTGGGTAAGTTCTTAACTGGTGGTGGTTAAGAATTTTACTTTTGCCTATATCGTTCGCGCAAGGAACCGTAGCGTCATTCCTTAACTTGTTAACTTGGGAGAGCTTCTAACTATTTTCTGAAGTTCCCATGCACTTCCACACTCCGCCTCAAGCGGCTTGTCGCAAAGGAGACTAAAACTTATTCAGAGCTTAAATAATTACCTTCGACCGTACGTTGTTGAAGACCTCTTCAATGTTAAGCCCTGGCGATGTCGCAATTTTCGATCAATCAATTCAATTTCTGTTCAAATCGTCGTAAAGAAAATGCGTGGGTCTCCCAATGTTGGATCACTTTTTCGAGTGTTAGCCGTACATTCTTGGCAATCTCGTCCACTATTTCATTGTTCTCAATGGTTTTATGACCCACTCACTCACTCTTTCTTCCACATTATGTTTCACAGCAATTTGCTGTCCAAGATTACCCCAAGGTACTTGGTCCGGTCCTTGAGAGAGAGTTGTGTCCCACTAATCGAAGGGAACCTCTGTAGAGGAATTTTGTGCTTTCTTGAAAACGCAAGAAGATTCGTTTTCTCCGGGTTTAACCCCAGGCCCGCTTGCGATGCACAATTCTGGACTGTATTGAGAGTGGTGGTCATAAGACAGCTAATGGTCATAAGATGGCAATGTCATCCGCATATGCCACTATTTTAGGAGCTTGTCGTCTAAGTTCTTTAGCAGTATATTCAACACTAATGTCTATAGAAGCGGTGATAGCACTCCATCGTGCGGAGTATCTCTACAGTCTTCCTTGGCCATTCTAGCTTCGTTCCATTCTGCTCTTATCCTTCTAAAAGTGAAGCGGCATCTGATCCAGCACCTACTGACTGGATGCTATTCAGAATAGATTCAGTAGAGACGTTGCTGAACGCTCCAGAAATGTCCAAGAATATTCCAAGAGCGTATTCCTTATATTCAAGAGCCGTTTCGATATTAAATAGTAGTGTTTGGAGTGCAGTCTCTACTGTTCTGTCTTTCGTATATGCGTGTTGCGTTTGCTTTTAGAAGGCGCTGAGGCTCTAATGAACACGTCCACGCAATTAAAGATCCGTTATGTAAATTTTTTAAATTTTTGTCTTTCAAGTCCTCTTTGTGTTATTCTCATAACTATTATTAGTAAATATGTTTCGGTGAATCCAGAACTTTGACTACACTTGCTATCCAATTCGCCGTTGGTGCCCGGACAAAGACAATCGAATGCTTCACAATATCACAATCAATCACCAAACACATAATTATTCAAATAAAATACTATTCATGTGTTTGTAGTTGTTTTTGTTGTAACTGCTACTGACGTTTTGGCGTGATATGCACATACATACTTGTACATATGTATTTAAGTATATATGAACAAGTTGACAGTTGCTAGCATGCTGCCAACTGCTATGTGTCACTGTGGCTTGTCCATCATTGTGCCACATGTGGCATGCTGAACAAGACGTTCAGGCATTTCGGCGTTGTCGTTGTTGTTAACGTTATGCAACAACTAAAAAGCTTTCGGACCACTATATTATTGTTGTTTTGTTGTTGGTGCTGCATGAACGCCAGCTACCATACCCCGGCTCGCAGATCGATGAAGCTCACCTTAGTTGTTGCAGTTGTTGCGGTCGCTTTGTATCCACCCACTTTACCGGCCCGCTGAGTCTATCTGCGGCTATGGATGGCTGTTTGCTGCCTTGACTAGTCCGTCGACTGCTACTTATTGCGCCACAAGAGATTTTTTCTTGCTACGAGCAGCAGCGAAACTTTTGTATGTGTTTTTTGTTTTTTATTTGATTTTTTAAATTTTTGTGTGCTTCTTCTTTGCTCAAACACTCTCCTTAGTTGTTTTTGTTGCTGCATTTTAGCGGAAACTTCTTTGTTGCAAGTTGCATATAGCAAACAGTTGTTTTTTTCTATGGCTATACCCAAAATGGGGGTTTTGTCCTTTTAAGCTCTGTATTTGCACACCAGCCTTTGAGTCTTTGGCTTGAGTATATCAACACATACAAAAGTACATACACATTCCCAATACTATTGCCGGTATTTATATATGTACATATGTATGAAATATCGCGTGTCATGCCACTTGCCTTTGTTGCATGCAACTGATTTCTGCGCTGATATCCCATGAAGTTTACTTGTCCTTGTAGTTTCTTGTTCCACCCAACCTAGTGAGTTGGCTCACATTATTCTTTGTTGTTGTTTTTGTTTGTTATCGTTACTGTTGCCACTGCTACTGCATTTGCTTGCTGTTTCATGCTTCATATTTGTTGTTGCTATTGTTGTTTGGCTTGTTGGCACCGTTGTTTGGTTGGCAAAACTGTCACTTGTTTGCAACTTTATTGTTGTTTGTACTTTACATGTATGCAAGCATGCATAATATGGCTTTCCCATTGCCGTTCCGGCTATTGTTGTTATTATTGTTGTTTGCTGCACTACACTTGCATTGGCGTTGTTGTCAGCGACGTTTTCATATACAAACATCATGCATCAAAGGAGCACAGTTTACATAAATATATCTCTTACATACATATGTATGTACATACACATCTCATGTCCCTGTATTGGTTTAGTTAACCGCTTCTTAGTCGGTGCGACAATGTTGCACAGTGTAGAGAAAATGAAAATATATTGATTATTATTATTATATATTAGAAGTTCCCAAAAAATTTAATATCTGCTTCTTTCTCTGTAACAGGACGAGAATTATGACGGATTTGTAGAGTTTGGTTTTTGTTCGTCGATAGGCGACTTTACTTCTCAAAAGCCTACTCAGTCCGAAGTCACACCTGCTGGCAAGAGTTATTCTACATTGGGTTTCAAGGTTGTTGTTGGTGTTAGTGCTGGTTCCAAGTTAAACGAAATTATTTACGACTTTGAAGTTATGATTGTCAACAATGGAAGTAGATATTTCGTCTTGCCGTCGTTCATTGCCAGATCCATTTTCTTTGCTTCCTTATCCAGTTTAGAGAAAGTGGTTGTTATGGCCAATGTCATCGATGTCATCGGCGAACGCCAGCAGTTGTACACTTTTGTCGAAGATTGTACATTCTCTGTAGCACGAATTATTGTTCCAGCATTAGACTGAAAAAGCGCACGATAGAGAATCGCTTTTTCTGAAATCTCGTTTGGTATCGAACAGCTCTGAGAGGTCTTTCCCAATTCTGACGGCACTTTTGGAATTGCTCAACATCAATTTACACGGGCATATTACTTTTGCGGAGATAGCAAATACAGACATAGCGGCATAAAGGCAAGTTCTTTTCTGTCGGCCATTTCGGCATCTCTCTTTTTCTGTCTGCAAATGCGTCTCGCTTTCCTCTTCAACTCTCGGTATCTATCTCATTCGGCTCGTTTTGTCGTTTTGTAACGTTCCGTGGTAGGCAGTCTGCTTTCTCACCACTGCGACACGGCACTCCTCATCGTACCAGCTGTTCTTTTGCATTTTCCTTAAACCAATGGTTTCGTTAGCAGCTGTACGAAAGAAGATTGAGATGCCGTCCCACAGTTCTCTTTTACCGAGTTGCTGACAAGTGGTCTGAGTCGATGTTAGGATCTCGAAGCGTACGCACGTCCAAAACACTGGGGACATGTCTACCGTCTATCACAACATGATCGATCTGGTTGGGGGCCCCGACAGAAGAGAAGAATGATATGACCAAAGATGTCTTTTATGAGTGCATGGAAGGCACCTATTAGAGCTGTCGCCGCCATGATGTCAAAGTCATGCTTGTCGACTTTAACGCCAGGGTGGGCAAAGAAGGTTTATTTGACTTAACAGTCGGTAAATTCAGTCTCCACGAGGAAACATCCCCACCAATTGATTGAGGCTGATCGACTTCGCCGGGGTCCGAAATATGGTCATCTGCAGTACTAGATTCCAGCATAGAAAAATTCATCAAGCTATGTGGCTGTTTCCGATTGTGGCTAGACGTTCATCCACCGGGGCGAATGCCAGGACTCGGCGACAGAGTTTCTCTCCCACTACGAATATCACACGGAACTTGCACTCTTTTATGCCGCAAGAACCTACTCGTCTTAGTCATTGTCCCGTTCATCACATTTCTTGGACGGGATAATGTCAGTCAGCTGAGCAACGGCAGCTTTCCAATTAAGGGACCGGACATTCCAAGTGCATGCCCTTAAATCGTAATCCTTAATGCATTTGCCATGATCATCAGCTAAAGGGGGGTCTATCATTTGAGGCTGTTGTTTCGAATTCATCGGGATCGTTTTTCACAACCCTGAGAGGGGTCTTATTTTAACTCGTCTTAAACGGATGCTCTTCGGCTAGCCAGAGGATACCGTAAGTCGTGAGAATCATTTCTGGCCACTCTGAAGTGAATGGCGCTAAGAGAACCTTCCTCACTTGCGTGAACTTCTACACTTGACTATATCCAATTGCCGATAAATCAAGTTTATTAACTTTCATAAATTTACTAAACTTTTTGAATTTATTAAATACAATTAATACTATATTAATTTCAAAAATTACCTTGGTTCACAAGTCCTTCATTAAACACTGTTCCCTCTGGCTTTGCATCTTGTCCCAAAACGCAGTGAGAAGGCGCATTGTCGTCATGTTTTGCTTGTTGGCGTTTTGGTTATTTTGATTGCGTGTCCACCCATAACTGGTAGCAGTATTTAGTGTGTAAATGTGTGGCCATATTTTATGTCCACTCATAAATTCTGACATGTTGTTCTTCGACTTCGGTAGACGTTGCTTACTCTCCTGCTTGCTGTGGCTACGCTTGTGAATGTCCACATAGTGATCACGCTTAAGTCCTGTTGCCTTCTCTTACGACAACAACTCACAGTAGCCATAAGCTTTAGTAGCCATTTTCTGTAGCCATCTTATGGTCAAGCATTACATTACATTACGTACTTCAGTGATTTAGTGTTGTTGTTGTCTGAATATCTGAATATCCATTCGACTTGAAGCAGCTAGGTGTTTTGGGTGGCTAAAGAAATATCTAAACTAAACATATTTACCGGTAAATTCAAGTACAAATGAAACAAGAAGCATCAAGTGTAGCAAGTAAGCCAGGGCGTAAGTTCCTTAAGAATAAAAACAATTTGGTTCATTAATGCTGAGCCCTATTTTATTTCGTCTGCGCAACGGAAGCGGACCGGCAAAAATTATCTTAAATTAATTATTAAATTATGTCTATCGCATTTTTCAAAATTATTCAAGACTTGTTTTCTGCCATTACAAAAACAATAACAACAACATTTTCTCCTTTTTAAGGCCTTGAATGAAATTAAGTTTGTCAAATCGAAAACTTCAAAGCGAAATAATGGGTTGTCAGAAAAGTCTTGCGGTATTTTTATTGAATCAATTCGTGTGGCACCCATACATCGAGCTTCTTAGTGACAGCAAGCTTCTTCAAATGGTTTATAACGGTTTGATGACTACTATGCTGGCCTCTTTCGACAAATTCAGCGATTTTATCGCAATTTTCGACGACAGGCCTTCCGGAACGTGGCGCATCTTCGACCACCTCTACACCAGAACGAAAACGTTGAAACCATCGTTGTGCGGTGGAAATGGAAACTGTATCGGGTCCATAAACTGCACAATTTTTATTGGTGGCTTGAGATGCATTTTTAACTTTATCGCAGTAGTCCTGTAAAATATGCCGTATTTTCTCTTTATTTGGCTCCATGTTTGCGACGCTATAACTCACGAACAACTTAAAAGAAACGACAATCAATAAAACACGTGTTAGCGCCTGAAATGAGCTTTCCAAAAAGGTATAGCATGACCCGATACGACGAATAAAACTAGAACTACGCGCTTTCAGCGCCAACTAGCGAAAATACCGCAAGGCTGTCCCTCGCCAGCAGCTTTCAGTGGATGTGTTTATTTGAGTTTTACGTTAGGCTTCGCCAAAACTTTAAAAACTCGATTTTACTTATGAAGTCTTTTTTTTTTTTGTACAAGATAAGTTGTATTTTCAACGAGTTATTAATATTTTCCTAAGCCCCATAGCCTCGCCAATATTGGGTAGATCAGAGAGTTTTTTGTGTTTGAACCGTTGGCATGAAGTCAAGACTCTGTCCGATTTTATTAATAATTTTTATATCCTGAACAGACCTCAAAGTTTGTTATACTCAGAAGGAAATGACGGAGACCTTATAATGTATATACATATGATCAGCGTGACGAATTAATTCGATTTAGCCATACCTGTCAGTTTGTCTGTCATTCTGTCTGTGTATACGCGCACTTGTCTCTCACTTTTTCAAATCTCGATCTGAAATTTTGAACATATTTTTGTCTCGCTAAGAAGCTACTCATTTTTCGGATTCACCAATATCGGACCACTATAGCATATAGCTGCCATACAAAGTGAAAGGTCGAAAGAAAGTGCTTGTATGGAAAACTCCTATATTTTTCTAGCTGTGTTCACGAAATTTGGCATGGACTATTATTTTAGGCAGTGAAACAATATTCGTACAAATTATTCAAATCTGGCAACTATAGCATATAGCTGCCATACAAACTGATGAACCAAAATCAAAACCTTGTATGGAAAATTTGTTTATTTGACAAGATATTTTTACGAAATTTGGCATAGATTATTGTCCTAAGCAACGCTACAATATTTGAATATATTATTCAGATCGAACCACCACTATAACAAATACGAGTAGCTGCCATACAAACTGATCGTCCAAAATAAAGGAAAATATCTTTTTATATGCACTTATATTATATGATATTATTATATGATATATGATATAGTATAGCTGTGAAGGGTGTTATATCTTCAGTGACGCGGAAGAAGTTCATTTTAATTATCCCTAAGTCAAATGATGATTGAACTTTGTCCACATCTTCTCCGAACTTCTATATACTGCACAACTTTCATTATTTATCAGACAATTATACATTTCAAGTCTCTACTTAAATTCTTTTAAAAATAATAATTTCGAATTGGTTCTTGCCACAAAACATACACACTTATTATAGCAGAATGTATGCGTGTGTGTGATTAAGTATTTTTTAGCAATTTATGTTGGCGACTGTATGCTAAGTGCCCCAAGCGATAATGCTTTATGGTGAAATATTTTTCTGCTTACTTTTGCCTAGTTTGTTGCCAAATGCATTTATGTGCAACATTTCGGCCGCATTGGTTCCGGACTTGGGCGCTGTTTCTGTCTCGACGTCAGCTTCGCTCTCTGCAACTGGCTGACTTTGGCTTTGCTGTGCTTTGCCTTGCCACATCACAGACCTTTGGCAGTTATGCATGTGCGCCATCGCCTCTGGTTAGGGCATCCATCAGCAAATTTAAATTGTGTTCCTAGCGATATGCAAATACACACACACACACACGCACATAAAGCCGCACCATTTGCTATGTTTGTTTACTTGTTGCGATTTGTGTATGTAAATGTGTTGCTTTGTCACATGTGTCATGCTGTCAGAATGCATGATGGTTATGCATGCTGTTGTTGTTGTTGTTGACGTCGTTGTCATGTCGCAGCATCTAAATACGAGTGCTCATGCATGGTCCTTGACTGCTGTCCTGCTGGCATTCTAATGGTTGATCATATTTTCTGTTGTTGCAACATGCAACATGCATATTGTACATTGTTGTTGTGGTTGTTGCTGTTGTAACTTTTGCTGCTGGTGCTCATTATTGTTGTTTTAAATTTAGTGCTATTGTTGTTGTTGTTAGTATCGGCATTGTTGTTGTTGTTGTTATTTTTATAACATTGTTGTTGTTCATGGCGTCCATCAAAACTTTTGACAGTTTGAGGCAAAACAACAAACACCAGCCACACACACACACACATGCAACGAGCAGCACTTGACTATTGTAACCGTAAGCAGTGTTGTTGTTTTCATTATTGCTCTGCATATCAGTTGCATCATCGTTGCCATCATTCAACATTGTTATTGTTATTTTTGTTGTGGTTAAACTTGGCTTTGGTGGTTTTTGCGGTTATACAATTACTTTTGCAACAAACTTTGCCACACATTACACCCGCTTACTGGCCACACCCGTCGTCTAGCACCACTATCCGCAGCATATCACCTCTACACGGTAAAGCGTAAGTGCCACACAACTCTTCGGTTTATCGTTGCATATATTTCAAAGGTATAGCTGTGAGCAAAAAAATGTTGCAAGTATGTGTGTGCGTGTATTAACAATGTAATAAAAATGGAACTTTTCCACTTTGTTGGTAATGTGTGTAAGCGTTAATACACCTACATATACATACATATATGTATGTACATACACTTTACCACTGGAGCAACGCATGTGTAACGTGCAACTTTTTCACATGCGCGCTCGTAGATCGTTCGTCATGCGTTTAAGCACACACACACACTCTTGCACTCACATACGCATACTTGTGTAGGACACTTGACCTTTTGAGTGCCAGCCCCCACCAGCACATCCTGGCTTTTTGTCCACCACTTTCCACGTTAGTTGTCTTCTTCAGGGTTTTTCCAATATTTTACCGAGCCAGATATATCTGCTCACACGCACACACATGCACATGCATATTTATCTTACACATTTCAAGTGTATTTACGTTGGTATTTGCGGTTAATCCTGTTGTGCATTTTATTTTAGTTGAAATTTGTGGTCTCTATCTCCGAGTCCAATAAAGTGTAATAAGCAAAAGGTGTACCTGTACGTTTGCTGCCGTAGTAGTCTCACGTTGCAGGTGGCAGCGAGTACACTGATAAAAATCTCGAAAAGAAAGAATTTTCTTCTAAAAACGGAAATTTTTCAGTAGATGTTAACGGAGTGTTGCACTGTGGTGTTTAGGCTGAGAAAAAACAAGATAAGAAAAATGATATTCGGCGCTTCGTTGTGGTAAATTCACAGGACTACAGTTTTAGCTAAGTGCTTAAAACTTTTTGGGTCTTTCCATAAGGAGATGAAACTGAGTTCAATATATAGAAAAAGGTACCAACTAAGCTTACATACTTGTATATTTCCCACTATGTCTGACTGAGAACACATAAGACACTATTGTGATTGAACTTAAACTATGGTTACTGGTGTTATTTTTGCATTTAAGGCCCTTATTAAATATTTTCCTTGGCTTTCGGCAGTGTTTACGAAATAAAATGAGAAGAAATTGATTTTGGTACTTTTTTGGATGTGAAAAAGTGAAATTGCGAGACTATAATCCGATAAACCCATCCTTCCACATGTTGTCTATCTTTCCACAAATTTATGTTCGGAATTAGTCTGTGGGTCCACTGTCCTTTCCATGTACTTTGCCACCGTTGCTGCTACATTGCGATGCTTTTGATTCTCTCATCTCTTTTTGGTCTGGTAGACGTCTCTGATAAGTTGTATGTATAATCGCGCGAATTCTTCTTCCTGGATGTCAATCGGTGCCATATTTCAGCAAAGTCATTTGATATGGTTCGGAAAACACTTTGCAGAAAGCCTTTGCACTACGTTAATTGGTCTAGCATATGCTTCTATTCCTATCGCCCGTATCCATTTGGAGCGGCATACAGTATAACTGAAGCGTATAGCTGAATGACTAATCTCCAGAGGATCTTCAACATCTCTTATGGATCGACTCAACATAGTTTAGTTAGTGTTTGGGTATGAAACTTGTCGATGCTAAACTCGTACTAAAAAACCTGAATCTTTTTTGAAAAACGAAGTTGAGTAGAGGTCGCAAAAGATAGGCTTCACAATGTAGCAATGTGGTAATGCTTATCCAACGCATGCTTCCATACTGCTGTTGAGACTTGTACTACGAGTACATCGGCAACCTAAAACTTTTTGAATGTATCGTTGAAACTATTCAAAAATTTAGCGAATGGAATACTGAACCAAACCCAAAATAACCAAAATTCAAAATGAAATTCATCCCAGCCCTGAGACGTAGAACAACTATATGAAAAACTTTATTAAGCTTTGGCATACTAGTATTAATTCAGAAGCCAATTTTGAAGGAAATTAGACTACCTCGAAAACGTTTTTTCAGGGTAAGATATCATTTCTGTGTGTATAAGCCTTCGTATTTCATTCGTGTGCTGAACTATCCGATCTGAAGTCCTTTAATATTGCCCATACATTCAACTTGCCATTACTCATCTCCATTTGGAATCTATTTTTTCTACGATAATATAGTAAGTACCTTTTCTTTTCCGTAAATGATAAGGCAATGCCTTAATAGATGCATTTATCATAGAGTTGTTGCAGTTAAAGTTCAAAATTAATTAAAGCTATATCACGGTATGCAAAAGATCGATGGATGATACCAGAAGTTTGGGTAAGCTCGAAATAGTACTCAATCATACAAATTCGCCGAGCTGTCGTACAGATCACCAGAGTTATTTAATAGAACACAAAAGTTCTCAGGATATTATATCCAAAATGCTGCTCCTATCAAAACTGTAGAGTACATGGGATGTGGTAGTGTTCTGGTAGCAAATAACACTCCCTCCGGCGATATCATTTAAGTTCTTCCCCATAGAACATGTCTAACAAACCAACGATATTACCTCAAAAAGTCTCTGCTCTGTGATTGAATTTTATAATCTTCACCGTAACTTCTATTTCTTCAGTCAATATATTATTTTCAATGAAGTATATGTATATGTATGAGAATATTTTCTTGTAAAGTTAAAGCTGTTGATGTTTCCTATGTTTTTATTAGTTTTTTTTTTGACTGTAGTCTTGACTTTGAGCATCTTGGTTAATCCAGATTTGCAACTTAGTTGGTATGATTGTGAGGGACTGGAGCTTCCTATATTGTACATAAATATAGACTGGAATGGTACAAAAAAGTCTACCATTCAATAAATTTAAACTTCTTTCCACATTAGATTTTCCCAGGCCTACAAAAATTGCTATTTATTTTAGGGGAAGCATTTCGGCATATTTTTCTTCTGAGCCCTTCATTAGTGGGATAAGAGATTAGTTAATTCGTGATAGGTGTCAAATCTGGTGAAAAAATTCTTGGACAAACAAATGGATCAACTAAACCACTATAAAGGTTCTTGCAAACGAATTCCGTACAGAAGTTGATAGACTTTATTTTAAAGAACTGAAAGAGAACGAAGAAAAAGAAAGAGACAACTTGTGACAACTCAAACGGTTCAAAGAATCTTACGAAACTGTATGGGATTACTACAAAGCTTTATAGTCTTCTCTTGACAAACAGAAAAAGAGAGAGAGAGAGAGAGAGAGCGAGCTTGTAACTACCCAACTGGTTCAAAGGGTCTTACAGAACTTTATAGAATCACTGCAGAACTTTATAGTATTGTCTTGAAGAGCTGAAAAGGGTAGAAAGAAAAAGAGAAAGAGAGGAAGGGGGAGAAAGAAAGAGATAGAGATTGTGAAAATTCAAACGGTTCAAATGATCTTAAAAATTTATTTCGTCTTTTGAATTCATACTCTAATTATTTTCCAGTGTACGCACTCACTTTGCTTGTGGTGGAACCGAAATTTGAATTTTGTAGGAGTATTAGAACCATAAAATGGTAGCTACTTTGTCGGTTAAATGGAAATTATGTTATCACAACAATTTGTAGGCTTAGAGACGAGCAAGAAATGTTGCAATTTTCAAGCAGACCTCCGCTCACCTCGGCCTTCAGCGCTCTATCACTACAACAAACACATCGTTGGGGAGAAAAAATAATGAAAATAATACAACAAATTCTGTCGGCGATTAGTGTGGTCTGGCAAAGTTGCTTTCTCACGGCACAACAGTGCTTGCATAATGTGTGTTACCCGAGTTCGTTGCGTATGTGTGTGTGTGTAGGCAAGTGTGCGTATTAAGATGTGTACCGGCGATTAGGTAGTGCAAACATAAAATGGTGAAACAGCAAAGGATATGCGACACACACACACATTTAAGTATACAATAACACATGCATACGTCCTCCTGTTCGTTGTGTGCACAAAATTGCGGGGGTCACAGCCGCAGAAGCTACCGGCTTTATGCAAATTTTTGCCATGAATTTGGTACTCATTCATTTAATGTGAAAAGTTTAATATGCAGCAAATTTACATGCATATAGGCGTGAAGATGACTTGCATGCTTTTGTGTGAGTGTGCGTACATGTGTTGTGGCAAATATGCTTGTTCGCACATTTGTTGACTCTCGAAAGTGCTTGAAGAGATTTTAAGCAAAGTTTGTTGTGTCGGAATTTAGTCTTCAATTCAAAATAGAAAATAAAATGTTATTTTTTTCATATGGTATACCTCGTTTCTCAAAGCAATTACATTCACTAAATTTTTCCAAAATAACTCAAATATATTGAAAAATGATGGGAGAAAGTCCAAATCGGTTTTATATCAACTGTAATATTTAAAGAAAGTAGGTTTCAAAAAAATTGTTCACAATGAAATTTTCTGTTTATCACTTACTTGATATCGTCTTAAAAAGACAGGATCCATATGGTTGGTACACCCAAGAGCTGCAACCATGAATGTTTAGTTTAGAAAATCTGCTACTCTGAAAGTTTTAACATATCTAGATAAATACTGGGGGCTCGCGATTGTAACTGACGATCGAGCACAATCTCAACGGGTTCTTCCACCCGTGATCCTTGATCTCACCAATAAAGTGGAGGCCTTCCTCTTTCTCTTCTTCCAAGGGCGGGTATTGAATCGAGAGAGGAGGAGAGTTGTCTTCCATTCCAGCCAACATGACCTAGCCAGCGCAGCCGCTATTTCTTGAATCGCTGAACTATATGAACGCTGAACTATATCTCGTACTGCTCATCGTTCCATCGACTGGTCTGACCCCAATTGACGTGCCGAAAACGAGAAATTATCTGTTCACCGAAGTGTTGTCTATAAATCCATTGATTGATGCGATATGTGGGAAGTGGCACTGTCTTGTTAAAGTCAAATGTCACCGAGATCACGATCTTCAATTTCAGGCATCGTCATTGACGGTTACGTTCACATCATTTTTGAAGAAATATGAACTGATGATTCCACCTACCCCCAAACCACACCAAACCGTTGTTTTTTCTGGATGAAATGGCAACTGTTGAATCTCTTCCGGTTGCTCTTCGTCTCAAATGCGGCAATTTTGCTTGATTTACATACCCATTGATCCAGAAATGGGCCTCACGCAGAACAAATTTTGTTTCGAAAACGTCGGATCTTTATGCAACTTTTTAAGGCCAAGGGCAGGTTGTAACAACAACGAAATGGAGGCATCGAGAGATTATGAAAAATCTATCAAAATTGGAATACGTATTTTTTGATGGAGAAAACAATCTCATATATCCTGATACAAACAGATGACCTCCACATATCTGAGTTATCATAATTGGATTGTATTATTAGATCAAAGACTCATAACTGGCTTACAGAGGTAGCAAATTTCAAAAATATTCCATGTGATCAAATATGACTCGGACTGGGCCATTTATACTGCGCATTTAAACTGAATCGATAAAATTTGTTTCCTATATTGGTATAACTTTTCCGTATGTCAATTAGTATGTGTTTGCTATACTTTTTTGTCGTGAAGAAATTAACAATGAGTGTCCTTGAACTTCCATGACAATGTTAGGCTCCATCCACCTTTTTCCGTTTCATCAAAATTTTTTACAAAAACGACAACTTAGCTGAGGTTCTTAAATTTATTAAACGCATTTATTAAACGCATTGTAAGAAAGAAGTGTTCAACAATCTAGCGAATGGCACTCCAAAAATAAGCCAAAAACGGAAAAAAAATTCTCTGAAGGAATTGAAGGTTATCCCAGCCGAGGCTTCTAAAAAATTTTATTGGAAAATTGGCTTAAACGTTGGCATACTTGTATTGACTCAAAAAGAAGACTACATATTTTGAAGGCGATAATAAAGAGAAATATTCGTAAAAAAATATTTAAATTTTTCAGTCCGGTTCAGATTTGATCAGTTGATTTTTTGCTTTGCTATTTAACTGTAAATTCGGAAAAAATGTCGTGCCATATACTCTCTATGTTAAAGTTATGTTTTTTTTTATATTTTTTGATATTCACTTTGTCATAAAATATAACTCACACCTATCGCTAATGTTGTTGCAATATGCTTTTCTTTATATGTATTTTATAATTTGTATGTGTGTCTATACTCCCGTTTGTCTTATACCTGACTTACATGTGTCCCCAGTACATAATTCACATTTATATTGGGTGTAAAATAAAATAAAATCCCGGCGGCTTGCCACGCTTACGTTTGTCATAAATTTGAGGACCCTTTTCGTTTGCAAAGGACACGAATGTTATGTCAACCACAACGCCCAGGCGCGTACATACATAAATATGTACCTTTGTTACTTTCTGCATAAAAGAAGACAAAAAGCGCTAAAAGAACATTACCAAAAAAAGAGTACAAAACAACGAGAACGACAAACTCCAAACAACGGCGTCTCCTTTGCTGGATAATAAGTTCTTTTTCACAGAGTAGTGTGTGTATGTGAAAGCTACAAAAAATCAAAAATCAAATATGACAATTCGAGTAGAGGGAAAACTGTTAAAATACACCAAAAAGAAAGCTTAACTGTGGAGAAGAGAGTACATGAAAACGGGTTTTTATATGGGTTTTGTATATAATATTATATATATAGTATAAAATGTATTCAGCGTGAATTATTTAAAGTTTTCCTTAAATTTTGCTAAAAATCACCAAATTCATAAGGTGAAATAACAGTTCGAATCAAACAAATTTTTAGTAGTGTATCGCTTTTTGATACCAATTGGAGATTGCAAGTGTAGTCAGGTCCTTCTCCACCTGGTCTTTCCAACGGAGTAGAGGTTGTCCTCTTCCTCTGCTACCTCCCGTGCGTACAGCGTCGATTACTCTCAGAGCTGGAGTGGTTTTTATCCATTCGGACGACATGACCTAGCCAGCGTAGTCGCTGTCTTTAATTAGCTGACTTATAAAAATGTCGCCGTACATCTCGCACAGCTCATCGTTCTATCGACTGCGGTATTCACCGTAGCCAATGCGCAATGGACCATAAATTTTTCACAGAACCTTTCTCTAGAAAACTCGTATTGCCGACTCATCAGATGGACTGCATTTGATCGTCCATGCCTCTACACCATATAGCAGGACTTGGATAATGAGTGACTTGTAGAATTTTCTCCACCTGTTGAGAGGAGTTATTCTCTATTCAGATCTGGAGCTCGAATTATTTTCTCTGGGGGTAGGTTGAGGAAATCGCATGAGAGGGAGTCGCTTTGTCTCAAACAGTGAATGGCATCGAACGGCTGGGAGAAGTCCCTGACGATCCTGACGCAGGTTTTGGTGTTGCTCAACGTTAGCTTACAGAGCCGGATTAGTTTTGCGGGGATACCCAGTGGTAGTGGTGGTGTATGTCGATCCTCTTTCCCACTCTTGTTGATTTCATTACGTTTAGCTATAACCTTGTATTATTGTTCCTTCCTATTCAATTCCTACGCTCAATATTATAGGTTAAGATCAATAGTGTGGTAAGTTTTTTTCATTAATTCTGTAAATTTGGTAAAAACCTTGACGAAGGTCTGGGCAGCCAGATGATATTAAATGAATGCGGTGTGTTTCCAGTGTTTCAAGAGTCGGCTCTTTTTTCATCTAGGGTCCATTGCTTCAAATAACCTTTGAAAGATATGAATGAGGAATTGTGTTCTTAGCTGCTGGGGACCCAGATGATTATTACCTCCTGACACTCCTAATATCTTACCTTTTGGGTCCAGTTTACCAAATTTCAAGAACTGCACTGATTAGGAAAATATAATACTGTACCCAAAAAATAAGGTGACATTGTATTTATTTTGAAAATTCTTTATTTATTCTTCCAAATCAATTTCATCCCCTTGAAAGTAAACCCCTCCCGATGCAATGCACTTATGCTCACGAATTTTCCAATCTTCGAAACACTGGCTGTAGTCACTTTCCGGGATGGCCTTCAGTTCCGTCTTCGCTGAGGCTTGAATCTCCTCTATCGTATAAAAACGGTGTCCCCGGAGCGGTCTTTTGAGCTTGGTGAACAGCCAGAAGTCGCACGGCGCCAGATCAGGTGAATACGGTGGTTGCGGAAAGATATGGGTTGAGTTTTTGGCGAAATGATCACGAATTACGAGGGCAGTATGGGATGGTGCATTATCGTGGTGTAAAAACCAAGAATTGTCTTTCCCCAATTCCGACCTTTTTAGGCGGATAGCGTTACGCAAATGACGCATAACGTTCAAATAATATTCCTTGTTGACTGTTTGACCGGTTGGAAGAAATTCATAACGCACAACACCACGATAATCGAAGAAAACAGTCAAAATGACCTTGATTTTTGAGCGACTTTGGCGTAATATTTTTGGTCTCGGCTCTCTTTTGGAACGATATTCGCTCGATTGATCGGTTGTTTCGGGGTCGTAAACATAGATCCAACTCTCATCGCCAGTTATAATGCGTTTCATGACACCCTGGTAGTCGGAAAGCATCGTTTCACACACTTCAACGCGACGCCTTTTTTCCAAAAAATTCAATGTTTTCGGTACCAGTCGAGATTTGACGCGCTTGAGGCCCAAAACATCCTTCAAAATGGTATTGGCTGAGCCTTTCAATCTTCAGCAAGGTCTCTGATTGTTAATCGACGGTTTTTCAACACCAAATCTTTGATTTCTTGAACGTGAGCTTCGTCGGTTGAGGTTGATGATCGCCCTGGACGCTCCTCGTCTTCGACACGTTCACGACCGGCTTGGAACTCACTATACCCCTTTTAAACATTTTTTTTAGACATAGCCTCATCACCAAAGGCTTTTTGCACCATCCTTAACGTATTCGCAGCAGAAAATTGATTCCGTGGGCAAAATTTAATGCAAATTCTTTGCTCAACAAATTTCGACATCGCAAAAAACGAAAAACTCACTTTTAGCAGCTCACAAAACGACACGTATCTCAAACACTTATGAATATTTTGACATGAAATTTGACATAAATGTGACTGACAGTACTACCAACCTAAAAAAAAAATAATTCACCAAATCCTTCGACACGCGCAGTTTAAATTCAAATGTCATCTTATTTTTTGGACACAAAGTATATGTTTTCAATGAGTTCATTCAAAAGTTAATTTTGTAAAAAAAATGTGACAAATTATCCCCATAAAAATTTCAGCACAGATTGGACTTTAAAAATTTATATCAAATCAAATCCTTTACTTATATACATGTTTCTCTTAGATGACACCAATTTTTATGCATACTAATCAGATTTGTATGCTCCATACTCATAAATCCATATTCAGTTGAGTTGCCTTAGAAAAATCCCTAAATTATGAAACAAAACATTAAATCAAAAAATTTGAAATATGTCATTTAAATAACGCAGCGTTGCTTTAACCGAGTGCCGCTGGTGAGCATTACGTCCACGTGCATATTCTCTGCACATAATACCTATGTATGTATATATACATACACCCACTAAATCCAGAGAGATCGCTACAATGCCCGACTGCAAATTCACTCTTGGGGGCTAAAGAAATATTGCAGTGTAAAAAGTCACGTACGAATTTCGGTTCACTGCAATGGCGCTTGCACGAACGCGGACAACAACAACAACGCAAACAACATGAACGTTACGTAAAAACGAAAGGAAAATGGTGTACAGTGTATGGCAGAAATGTCACATCGAGGCGAGCAAATAACCAGAAATACGCAAGCAAAAAATGTTTGATTCCCACTGTGGTGTTGTTGTTGTTGTTGCCATGGTATTTGTATTTGTGTTGCGATGCGGTACGGTGTGATAGGTGCAATGTTGTGTGTTGGTACGTGCCATTTTTAGGATGTGACACATGGCCAACCGCAGCACATCCGTATATATGTATGTATGTATAACGGAATTGATGGGTTCATACCCTGTAGGAAAATTTGAAAGTTGGGAGAACAGATAATGGTTTATAGTTGATCGTTTGTCTTTTGTCCTAAAAAAAACTAAGCCAATATACTGATCCTCAAGTTCAGAAGTGATTAATACGTCGGACCCTGAATTCCACACCCAAAATCCAACAGAGTCCGAAGAAATACCTGATTCTCCATCGATTTAAAATCCAAAATGTTAGCTCTTTCGTGAGGGTAAAATTTTCAAGTCGCACCCTAGTCCTATTTACGGAATATGGAACCCTCATACCTGTGTAAAAATGTGTTGGAAGAAGTGAGATCCAGAGCCAAACACTAAAGATACACTTTTGACAAAATTTCACGTCGGAACCTATATTTCATATATGTGTAGAATGGAATACCCATATTTGTGCACAACTATGTAAAATAAAGTAGATCCACAGCTAAAGTCCAGCGGAGCAGGAGGGAATACCTCATTCTACATCGATTTAATTTCCAAAATGTTAGCTCCTTCGTGAGGACAGAATTTCCACGTCGGACCCTACTCCTATACACGGAATATAGAGCCATGTGTGGAAATAAGTGTGATCCAGACGCAAATCCTGAAGGAACACATTCGACGCATTTCCACGTCGAACCCTGGATTCCGTATATGGAATCGGAACCCGTGTCCTGTATACGAAATATGGAGCCCCATACTGGCACTGAAGCGTGTGGAAATAAGTGAGATCCAGACCCAAACTCTGAAAGAAAACATTTCCTAAATTTCCACGTCATACCCTAGATTCCGTATATGGAACCCTCATATTTGCGCACTCCGTGTGACATGTGTGATCCGTGAATTCGAAAACATCAACATCATCAACGCTACGCAGGCGGTACTCCAACAACAACAAATCAGCGCAGATAAACTAACTGGACTCCTAGAAAAGCGGAGCACAAAAATGCAATGTGGAAAATTTTTGAGGTCGCACCAACGAGCACCATCAACCAGAGCCACCAAAATCGAACTACTACACTGGGTGGTAGCAACAACAAGTGCAAAAAAATCCAAAAGTCCCCGACGAACGTGACACAAATGACAACTATGGAGCAAGAAGGACACTGACACAAAAACTGCCAAGCGTAGCAAAGCAAAAACAAAAACAACACTGATCAAAGTAGCTGTCCAACACGATGATTCCCGGTTGCGCAATACTCCATGCTTGATTGTTGAAGAGTCAGAGGGGCTGGCGGCAGTCAACACCAAAACTGTGAAGGCACTTGCAACACCGGCAGCTGCGGCAGAGTCCGTTTAGTGCGTTTCTGATTCGCCATGCGTCGATGGGGCAGGGCCAGTAGGTGACATCGTTGCCATTGTGCCGCTGTGCCCGTTGATGGTGTCGCCGCTGACAACGACCACAACAACAACAACAAAAACAACACTAGCAACAACAGCGACGAGGAGTCACAAATATTTCAGATTTCAGCAAAAATGGCTAACGAGTTCTCCAACCGCGCCGTTAGTTAGTTAAGCAACGTGAACGCGGTGAAAGAGCAAAGCTTGAAAGTAAAAAAAAAAAGTACTATATAACGGCACACAATCACACATAGCGGTGTGAAGCAACAATAAAACTTATCAAATAAGACAGCGAAAGAATTTCGTAAGAAAAATGAAGTGTTAACGCAACCACTTCTCTGATAAGATGAAAAATATAGTAGTTGTTGTTGTCACGCAGCAAATATCCGATGAAGTTGCAAGCAAAAGCATTGATAAAGAAAATTACACTTGGTCGAACTCGATTTTGTAACGCCATTTTCGTTTCGCTGAAACTCCACTGAGGCAACTACGGGAGCAGTAGATAGTCTTTTTGTTCAAGTGTTGAATTAATGGACTTGAAGACACATTCTCATTACTCAAAAATCTTCGGTATCATATTTTTTAATTTCTAGTATTATATTCTAACCATTTTTTGTATGACTTTCACTTATGAGAAAACTTCTTCTCCAGGCAATGATAATGGCCCTTATTTTAACTTGGGATTCTTCGTAAGTTTTCTGACTCTAACGCTACAATAAAATCCAAAAAAAAAAAATAAGTAAGGAAGACCTACTTATGTTCACATGTAACCGATCATTTTATACTTTTGTAACTTGCCAGTATCAAAGCCAGGAAAAAGTCTTTTCGAATTTCAATAATAGACTGTATGCTAAGCTAACCGATTTTTTCGATAAAAAGTTTGCAATAGAAATTGGCCACATATTCGGTATCGGGGGTTTTTTATTCGAATACATTGATTGATTCTTGAGTTGTATACTGGAAAGTGAAAAAATAAGGAGGAATGTGAAATTATGTTATGTTTTTTCTGATTTCGCCCATTTTCGCAACGCAAAGTCGAATTTGTTTGAAATCTGTCAAGTAGTTCTCGAGATACGGGTTTTCACCTAAAAGTGGGCGGTGTCATACCCTCATCCAAATTTGACACCGGCTCCTATAAAGCTATGTCGTATTATTTCGGGTGTAAACTACGCCAGAGACAGCGTTTAGTTATGATGCGGCCGCAATTTTGATCTAAAATAAAAATTTCGAAAAGATTATTAATCTGTAGGTCGCTATAATGTTATGGAACCTTTTTTCTTACTTTGAGAAAAGACGGCGGTTTTTCGACAGTTTTTCGATGAGTTCGATGGCATTCCCAATACCAACCTCCTTGCGTGCCAAGGAACATGTGTTCCAAGTTCCACCAAGAATCTGAATTTTTTCTCAAGTTATCGCTTACACAAACAGACAGACGGGCTGACGGACGGACAGACAGAGATTTACTCCCAATTTTACTTGACTTGTCATTCTGATTATTTATACACATACATTATATATAATCTACATATCTATACCGATTAGTTACCTAAGCTAACTGATTATCTTTTAATTTCCGAATAACATAGTGGGATCAGTGAAGTTGGGCTCAACCTGCGTCGGTCTATTATAACGATTTTGAGATAATGAAAGAATCTGATGCTTCTCCACAGATTGTGCTTTGGGACCAAATGTTATATATTAGAGGGCACAATAGACCTTAGGTCGCAGTGCAAAGCCTTAATTATTTTCTATCTATAAACGATGCTTGCATTTTTAAATACCATATACTAATTGTTTTTTGTGAAGTTATATTTAAGAAAATATAATAAGTAGACGGAGGAGGAACGCAAATATAGCCCAGATTTAAATTCCCAAAGAACTGCGCTGACTTGGCGACCGATTAATGTCATTTAGGTTGAAAAGTTAGGCCATTGAAGATATTCCGTCTCAGCCGGCTAAAGGCTGAACATTCGCAAAGGCAATGTTCTATACATGTCTCATCATCCTCCTCGCATGCTGTTGTTTCAACTCTTTTAATTTTTTGAGTATACGGAGGTAGTGCAGCAGAGGTACTGATGCTATAAGTCACTCGTCTCCGTTTAGCTCCAAATAACGTCAGGTGGTTCTGTAAGGCTCACAACAACTTCTCTTACAATAGCAAGCAAGTTGATTTGCGCCGGCGCCGTCTGGTTTCGCGGGGTCTCATTCGAAATCCCAGCTGCCCCCGACTGAGTTATCTGTTATTCTGGTTATTATATATCCCTTATAGGTATAGCTCCTGCAGGGTCTTACTCCATAACCATCAAGTACAGGACATAATTAATTTTTTTTTTATATTTACTTTAAAAAATTGGCTAGTCATATTATTTTCGAAAGAAGAGGATAGATGTTAGAAACACTTACTATTTTTAAGTTGCATTTAACTAACAATTTTACACATCGTTCATGGGTTGCCCGGCAGCAACAACTCATTTCATTTAAACTTCATTTCGTTGGACCTTGCAGCTATTGGAGAAAAAGTGACGCTTGCTTTCGTATCATTTGTTTTCTGATTCGGACCACACGACACGCACTTTCGAGTAAACCGTTATTCAAACTCTCACACAGCCACATAAACGTTGCCAGCCAAAGTGTGATGTATTTTCGCAGTATTCCTTTGCTTCACAAGCCATTTTTACTGTTAGCCATTTGAGCAGCAGGTTTTGCAAATTGCCCACCAAGCACATACACATACATGTATAGACACACACATACATGTGTAGGCATATTTATGTATATGTACATGGATACATATGCAGACCAATTTGATTGCATGGAAATCATCGCACGCTTGATTAGCCAAACTGGACATTAAGTGGCTGCCACATTGGGTGGAATGCTGTTGATTTGCTCGCAATAAATTTACAAAAGTGCTTAAAGCATTTGAATACCAGCAAAATATTGGTGCAGAGCTGTGGAAATTTTAATAAATTACCAGGCAAATTAGGCGTGCGCAAAACTTTTAGCACGCACACATTCAAACATATTTCATTATATGTGGCTATGTGCTTCGTTTGTTGTTATTGTTTGTTGCAAGTGCAACTTTATCCTCTCATACACAAGTATTGTTTACACATTGTTCACACAATGTGGAAAGTTGCCATTAAAACGCTGCATGTTGCATGCCACAAAATGTTGCAAGTAGCTGTAAGTGTCAGAAGGACGTCTTGTATGTGAAAATTGACTGACTTGACTAGCGGCCAAAATGGCAGTCAGCTAATATACTGTATGTGTTGCGCAATTAGTGTTGTTTTCTCAAAAATTAAGAGACAACACACACTTGCGTACAAAAGGGCCAAGTGTAAATATTTTAAATGTACACATGTGTGGCGTGCAAGTGCAAACTTTTCCACTTAAAAAAGCTTACTTACCTGAAGCGGTGGCAGTTAAAACTAAATTCTGACACGATATCCATGCAACAGACATACATGTATGTATATATGTATTAACATGCATACATTACATGCCTGTTAGTCACTTCACTTGCCTGGCCATGTGGCGACTGTTGCATTGCTTGCGCAATAACAGTATAAAATTAACTAGAATTACAAGCAAATACACAAACACACACATACTTACGTGCTTAGTTGTTTGCATGTCATCATCAGCTTCCATGCTTAACGGTAAATGTAGCATATCTACAGGCGCAGGCACTTGGTGGGCCATGAATTGCTCATTAATTTGAAAGTGCGACAAGATATCAAAATAACTAGGAATTTAATATGACCAAACACACACAGAGATGAAGGTGTGTGTGTGGAGCTTTCTGATAATGTAGCTTTTTAGCATCCACATACATACATATGCGTGTGTTTATGTGCTCTCAAGAAGTGTTGTTCTTGCCACCTACTCAATATCCTCAATTAAGATGAAGTTAGTTAACAAACCGAATACTTACATCTAGAATTTTATATATACGTACACAGTACACCTTCGTTAAAAGCAACCGGTAAGAACTCGGGCATGAAAAAAACGTTAACTTCGGCTGTACTAAAGCTGTAATACTCTTCAGAAGTAAACAAGCTTCTATAGAAGAAAATTTATTGTATAGCTCAGTTTGTAAGCAGATACATTCAAACATATATTCATACATACATCTGCACAATTTGTTCGGAAATTGTACCGTTGAATTATACCAGAATCTATGCTAAATTTCGTGAAGACATCTTGTCAAATAAAAAAGGCTTCCATACAAAGACTTTAATCCGGTCGTTTGGTTTGTGTGGTAGTGACAAGCTATAGTGATCCGATCTGAACAATTGCTGCGGATATTGTACAGTAACCTTTTAAAAATAATCCATACCAAAATGCTTGAAGATATCTCGTAAATTGAGAATACAAGCACTTTACTCCGGTCGTTCATTTTGTATGACGGTTAGCCTATAACTAGTGATCTGATATCCGTGGTACCTACAAATGATCAATTTCTTGAGGGGAAAAGGACGTGTGAATAATTTCAGATATTTTCAAAAAAATGTATATGAAAAATATACAAATTTTTTTCCACATTCCAAAATTATTTAATAAAGAGTGAGAAGTTTTCCTTCTGCAATCCAATTGTCCGAGTTCTTAGTGACTAAATTACCTGTAGGATATGCCCCTCGAAGTAAGTGACTCAAGGTTGGTTATGTACGGATTTAATACACCGAAGTTTATCTTCGATATCCCATTCAATGTTATAGAAAATCAGAGTTCCCGGATGTTTCTACTCTATTTCATATAGCCGCCAGGAGGATGCCTTAAGTCTCCCTAAATGGAAAAACTTATTTATATACATACGTATTTTACATATCTGATCCCCGACTTGCGATTATATATGTAAGTTTACATTTTTGTTTCGTTCTGGGTTGGATAATGACAGTACACAAAGATACATATGTTTATTTTCGAATTTTTCGACTATAAAAATAACTGGGATTCAAAAGAGAAACAATATGAAAATATTGGAAACTCTTCTAAATAAGTTTAAATGGATTAGTCTCGGTTATAAGAGAAAAATAACTGACAGCAACCACGCGACATACTTTGGACATGTTGGATGGTTGATTGACTCCAGGTCATCATTAGGAACTTAGGTCATCATTAGGTCTATTGTGCTCTCGGGTGGTAACCAAAATCCCGGGAACTACGTAGTCCTTTGTGAACAAATAGTAAAAAACAATTCCTGTGTTCGAACTTATAAATTAGCAAAATACTTAATAGCCAAGACGAATTTATGCAGGCGTTTAATTTTCATTCACGCCAGTATGATGGGGTGTCTGAAGATATGCGCTCCTAAGTGTTTACATCTTGTCCTCCCAAACGCGGGACAGTCAAGGAGGCAGTGCTGAGTTGTTTCCACCTCGTTTTTTTCCATACAGCTTCTGCAATGGCCTGCTAAAATCCTCACAACTAAGGAGAGGCTAGCCTTACTGAGGGTAAAAATATCTTAGATCTCTTGCGATCGAACGTGGGCCAAAATGCTTTTACGACATCGCATATGTCGAAGATCTCCCAGCACTGGCCAATCTCCCGCGAAGGCTAGCTATCTAATAGTAGAACGCAAGAGGATACGAAAGCACCGACCCCCTCCTATTCTAATGACAGCGGTTCTAAGGTGTCTTTCCTTGCTAGCTTCTCAGCTTTATAATTGTCTGCGATTCCGCTGGGGCCTGGAACCCATACTAATGTTATGGCAAAGATACTCGATGCTTTGATAAAGTGGTTAGTTAATGTTAATGAGTTCAATGTTAATATCGTCGCCCTGCTATCTGAGTGGATGGTTACTTGTCTGAAAGAGGCTGCATTAAATCTTAAATCTACTGCCACTTTAATGTCGGCAACCTCAGCTTGGAAAAAGGCTGCAATATTCAGGAAGTCTGAAGCTGGAGTTGATAGCGAGCTCCTGGTAGTCCGGATTTGGTAAAAACCATGATTTTTTTCTACTCAAGCTGCCCAGTGTCTGTAAGTTAAAACATAGAATATATCACGTCTCATTCGGCTGAAGGCTGGTATTCCAGCGATTTCCAATTTTTGAAGGTGGGATCTGAAGGATAGGTGTTTTGTGATGACCCCTACTCAGTTGCCTTTTACCTATAAGTAGGAGCTTTTTGCTCTGCCCACTATCAAACATTACTCCAAATTAACTTGGTTGTATGTATTGGGGAGTTTTTTAGGGTCCATTGCTACAAACAACGCAAAAAGGAGCTGAATGGTCTGGAGCAGATTAGGTCCCCAGGCGGGCTCATTTTTTTCGTTTCCTTCTATTCCTCTATGACTCGCATCGAGTTACCTAATGAGAGTCTAGTTGTGTATGGCCTACTTACATAACTTAACGCAGTGAGACTTACTATTGGCGCTACGGATATCCTTTGTTGTTTCTTGGCTCTCCACTAGAAGGTTTATGGACTTGCTGTTTAAAGCAGAAGCTGCCAAGTGAGCTTTCTGTTATGCCAGTAGTTATTTAGTATGAAGTTACCTTCCACGTTTGGAGTACAACAGAAGAATCCCACTTTGGAGCAATAGCTCTTCTGAAGGAGACTTGAATAGAAAATATTTTAATTCAAAATAATGAGATATGAAAGAATCGATGAGTGGTGATATGAATTACATTTGATGATGGTCACAGCACAAATATCATTAATAAAACGCTACAACGACGCCACAGAACCATAGTCGGGCAAATACGATGGCCACACATCTGTCTGCCACAAATTACAACAAGAATATCTCTATATGCATGGCAGTGTAAGTGGCATATATCAACGCACAAAACAGTCATAAATACCGCGCAATGATAGCCAACGAGCAACAAACAGCCAACAGCCGCAAGCAAGTGGCAAGCGTAATGTGGCAGCAACAGCAACGGTTGCCACATGATTGACTCACTTGCTGACTGCTCAGCCAGCTAGCTGATATACTGCCTTGGCATTGTATAAAAAAAAAAAAAAAGCGAAAAAATCACGAACAACAACAACAAAAATAGAAGACAGCGCGTGCTGACCGCCAATGCAGCTGGAGTTGAAAGTGCAACATGCGGCTTCGTGCAGAGTTGAAAGAGCGCAGCGCATGTTGTAAGACTCTGTGTGATGAAGTGATTTTTTTTTTTCTTTTTTCCTGCTTCAAATTTCTACTGGCTTTTGTATATTCTACGAAGACATTCATTGACGACACGCTGATGAACTGACCATGTCTGATTTATGTGCTATGCTGTGCTTATGCTGGGGCATGCCACTTGCTGCGCCATGGCATTTGGTTATTATGAAAGGAAGTGCAAATTTGCATGATGCCACATCGCAGCTGAGCAACCGAAGCCATTCGACGATGGTCCGCCACATATTGCGGCATCACGTATTGCGTTGCGTCGCCGCTCGGTGCAGCTGCCGCAATCATTCGGTGGCAACTACGCACATACTCTTTTACATTTCAATAATGCAGCCTATTGTGTGTATGTGTTTGTTATTGCTGCCACCATCAGCATCGCAGACCAGTAGCCGTGCAGCAGCACTCGGCCACACCATTTATCCGTCGCATAGTTATTTTTCATGAAATTTATGACTAATAAGCCACGTTCGCATTGCATTGTTGCACGGTTGGTATGTTATAAGATTTGTGGCGCCACTCAACTGTCTTTCACCGCAGAGCATAATATAGCGAGAATTATTTCGCATTTTTTTCGCAATTTCATAGGACAATCATTACCAATGGCAGTCACTGGCGTTTTCTTGTTGTTTTGCGTTGGCTTGAATACAGTGTGACTGAATAGTATACCGACGCGCCAGGTTTTGAACTTATGTCATTATAGTTTAGTTTTAATGGTTCAATTATTTTTATTTCCTTGTTTTTGTAAGCCTAAGCCACCTTAGTTTCTTTTTGAGCATCAAACTTTGTGGTGGAACGCGGTTTAGGATTTACATTCATTCAAGGTTTGTTTGTGATGGATTCCAAGTACACTAATGTCGAGTTTCGAATAAAGCAAGGCTTTCAGGGGTAAAGTGAAAACTTTTACTGGGCCATACTTCTTGTTCTGTCATACCTAGACGATATACATATGTATGCTTCGTTATCTTCTATTTGTTTATAGATTTCCATTTTTCTGAGTTTTTTGTTCAAAATTTGTGTAAAGCTTTCTCTTCATCATTATGGTAGGCTCTTGACGTATTCTTCTTTATTGGCGTGGACACCGATTATGCGGTTATAACCTATTTTACAACAGCGCGCCAGTCGTTCTTCCTTTTCGCTGTTTGAAGTCAATTAGAGATTCCAAGTGTAGTCTAGTTTCGTTCTCCACCTGGTCTTTCCAATGGAGTAAAGGTATTTAACTTCCTTTGCTTTCTCCGGTGGGTACTGTGTCGAATACTCTCAGAGCTACTTAGCCAACGTAGCCGCAAAAGACCATAAATCTTCCGCAAAACCTTTCTCTCGAAAACTCGTAACATCGACTCATCAGACATTGTCATCGTCCATGCCTCTGCAATATATAGTAGGATGGGGATGATGAGTGACTTGTAGAATTTGGTCTATGTTCGTTGAAAGAGGTTTTTACTTCTCAATTGCCTACGCAGTCCGAAGTAGCACCTGTTGGTTCTTGACTTAGTCAACTAAAATATACAGAAGGCTATCGTTCATTTTGTTTTTGGTTGCTGTAAATGCAATTGTCTAAAAGAGTACTTAGGTAGGTGAAGTGATATCTTCTAAGCAATGTCTTTTTTATTTTTTTGGCAGACCGAGGTTAAAATATTTTCGTAGGTCCACCTTTCCCCAACCAATTGAAGTGATTGGGATTGATGTTAGTCGCCTTAACATATAGTATGTATTTGTGGTAAGCTCAAAACTCTTTGTCGGTTGATTAGAGTCTAGTGATCCTTGTCTAAGAGGTTTGGAATTCACAAAGCCCAGTGTCCACAGCTGCCTATATGGAGTCCAATATTGCCTTTGGTGCAAAGACCGCCCACGCAGAAAGGAGTTATACGCGAAAAAATTTGATACAATCCGGTATCGGACCGCCCAGGGTTATCTTTTTTGAAGCGCGGCCGAGGGTCGCCCACGCAAAATGGAGTTATACGCGAAAAAATTTTATACACCCCGGTGTTGGACCGCCCAGGGTTATTATTTTTTTTTGAAGCACTGCCGAAGGCCGCCCACGCAAAAAGGAGTTCTACGCGAAAAAAAAATCTGATACACCCCGGTGTTCGACCGATCAGAGTTATTTTTTTTAAGGTACTCTACCACCTAACTTAACTGAATTCTTAATTTAGAGGTCGGAGGAGACTTCATATGGATATTTCCAATATTTTCTGCCTTCATGTACATAAAGGATCTACTAGCGAGAACTACGTGATGTTAAAATGGAATAAAATACTCAAGTTTGAACAAACCTGGTTCTGTTTTTTTAGTTATGCAGATAATTTTGTGCCATTCCTGATTTAAACAAATAAGTCTCAAGCACACCAAGGTTTCGTTTGCTTATCTCTCCCCGTTGACGTCAATATTCGAAGACATTTCGGGTGGAATTTCGGCTATAGCACGCTGAATGTTGTCTCCGAGCTCCTCGAGCATTACTGGTTTATTGAAGTAAATCTTGGATGTAAATACTCCCAGAGAAAATAATCTACATGGAGGCATTTAATCGCATGATCTTGGCGGCAACTTGACTGGGCCATTTCCCGAAATTAACGAATCTCCAAACTTTACCCACATTGTGTCCTTGTTTAGATTTGACACATTAGGTGGAATACTGTCTTGTTCGAAATAGAGATCGTCCATATCGATTAATAATAATTTTGTTTGACAAAACAATTAAGCCAGATATGGGCAGCGTCTAAGAAGATGACTGATTGAGTGAATTTTCATTATAATCTGGCACAATTTCCAATTATAGTGTGAACTTAACTCGAAACACTTATAGATAAATTTATGAACTGAGAATATAAAACTAAAGCTACGTTATTTCTTGGTAACCCAAACTAAAAACAAAGGAGGTTCATGAGTAGATATGAATCATAATTTTGCAATATTATACCCTGTACAGGGTATGTGTCGGAAATTATATAAAATATATATATGTATATACAATATAAATGATAAGCGGACGTCCTGCTTTAGTTTAGCTATATCCGTCTGTATATACGCTAACAAGTCCCTTAGTTGTTGAAATATCGCTCTAAGCATTCCTATTTTTTCCAAAAAACTTGTTTTTTGTCGAAACCGCTGATGTCGGAAAACTTTAGTATGTAAAGTCATGTCCCTGCATGAAAAACCCTTTTATTTGACAAGATATCTTCATGAAATTTGGCGTGGATTGTTGTCCAAGATAATGCTACAATCTTCGAATGTATTGTTCATTCAGACTACCATAGCATACAGCTGCTGTGACTGACCAAAATTAATATCTTTTTATATTTTTTTTTTTGTTTGATCAATATTCAGATAAATGCTGGCAGTTCTGTCAACCAGTGTGTCCAAATATACGAATTAAAAAAAAAAAAAAATTCTGCGAAATGTCAAATAATTTAGCCACACTGTAGCCTTCCGTGATTTATGTGTATGCAAATATTTAAGTGTTTTAAAGTCGGCGCAACATTCTCATAGTTAATGGCTATACGTTTGCTATTTGTGCAACTTTGCCTTGTGTTGTAACATTTATTGTTGTTTTGTGACCAAAATAATTGTCAATAAATGGTTAGACTTCACTTTGACGGCACATTAAATGATAATATTTTGTATTTCGTATTCCCCCAGTGCTAAAATTGTTGCATAATGCTCTGCTACTGGTTGTTGCATGCATGTAGACATAGCAATATAATTTACCACATTTCTTATTGCCATTCGTATTTGCACTTTCGGACAAATTTTACTACTCAAAGCTACTGGTTTCGTTTTTATTTTGCCTATTTTAAGGCAATAATGAAAGAAAACGGAGAGTTTAGTTTAAAGTTTTAGATTTAAGTGCCCATAATTTTTGTTGTTTTTTTGTGGTTTAGAAATATATACAATGTCTACATTATGTATGCTTTGACGTATTAACAAACTCAAAAGCTAGGTGAGAGAGGTGTGCTGCAATGAAGGGGTTGAGAGTGGGTTATTACAAAAGTTAAGGCTACGTTTTCTTCTTTCGAGTTTTAATGTGTGGGAGTTTAATTTTTATAATAATTGCAAAAGCTTACTGAGCTATCACTTGAACTCTAACTCTTAGGAAATACGAAATAATAAACGAACTAAGAGATTGAGGAGAGGATCTTGTCCCGAAAAAAACCCACTAGAACCCCAGAAGGTTTCTCGCCCTTCAAACAGGAATAAACTATCTCGTTTCAGAGTTGTCTTCAAACCATTAAGAGTCCTCAAAGAAATTATTTATATCTGTTATGATTTTTTGATAGAGCTCGGCACACGTAGAGTAAGTGTACAACCGTTTCCTTTCTCCCTTCGAGCTTGCCGCTGTGGAAAATATTGTTATGTGGCATTCCATTCCGTTATGGTAACTGTAAGCCTAAATAAATTTTTCTTGGACTTATTTAATAAGTCCTTTCCATCTGTTCTCAGCTTTCTTTTGAGCCGTCCCAAGCAAGAGCGTATTGTGTCCGCCTCAGACTCGCCTAGAAAGGCTCCAGACTTGGCCAGCTGCTTTTTCATGGCTTAAGTATTTTGAGTAGAGTTTTGAAAGTTTAATTGTGAAAGCGATTTACTTTCTGGGAGTTTGTTTTGGCGGAGCCCGCGAAAGGTTCCGATTGCTTCCTTTTTAAGAAAGTTTTGTTCTACTCTTGCAATCTGTGTTTAGCGCTTCTTCTCTACGTCAACTGAGATACCAGCTTCCTGAATCTTATATTCCTTATAAGATTCCGATAAGTATTCATTTTTGCTGAGGTCCATGTAGCCGTGGCAGTAGTCGTCAAGGTGTTTTTGTTGTTGTATAATCCCACGAGTCAGTCGGAGAGGCTTGGTCACTCAGAATCAGTATGCGTAGAGAAGACCTTTGTTATCTTCGACCTTTCCCGGGTATCTGAGGGAACCGATCGCAATCGCCTAAACAATTCACCTGCGCTGACCATTCAACCATCAGCATGGGTACCTTGTCAACTTGGCTTAGCGTGGTTTTAGTGCGGGCATCCTCACACTTTCCAAAAAACGTTCATCTATCCTCATATTGTTATTTATTAGGTATCCCCCTGAGTTCGTTAGAGAAATGAGCGTTCCCAGTTGGGATAGTACTACTACGCTTCCCCGCCATGGCAAGGAAAGCAACGCTGAAAAGTTTTCTCTCATAAGATTTATACATATATATCTGCTCGGCGTCGAGGAAGACATACGAACGATACGAATTCGTACATATTTTTGAATATACCGGAATGCAAATAGCCAATATGTAGAATATATTTTAAAATAACCCAATATTTTCCTTCGCAGCATCCAACCATCAGCGACTTAGTTAGTTATATAAGTAATCACAGAGTATAGTACTGACTTATTAGTAAATAAGTCTGATTTTTAATTCCATTTTGTTATTTTCAGTTATTGCTGTTCACTACATTTGCCGCTTATTACTAGCCTAAATGATGGTGATCATCAGCAGTTGTTGCTGACAGTTGCGAGCAACAGTAATCAAGTAAGTACTACTATACATATCTGAAATAATCACTGCTATATATATATAGACATACATATATCATGTACCACCATAATACCAAGCAATGCTTGTAATGGCAGGAACAGTTATTACCAGAGCGACACTCTACCTGCCTCCCCCCGCTTTGACTTAACGCTGGCAGCTCGATTTCGTTCAATGACCAGTCGTCGCGACTGCCAACCTACTAAATTGATACCTTGTATTACTGTTATTATATATTTTGTTTTTGGTTTTTTGTATTTTTTTGTTTGTTTTTGCTTTCTTGCTCGCATTGCTCAATGGCCCGTCGCCACACCACACTTCAATCGGTGGTGACCGCGTTGCGCGTTGAATGAGCAGAATAAATGCTGGCAGCCACTGCCCGGCTGTCTGCGGCCGAGATGAGTGAGTGAGTGAATGGCGATGGCCGCCGCCGCGTACTCGCATTTGCGATTATCATTGTGTATCTGTGAGATTACCAATTATTTGTAGTTGCAAAATTGCCTGCCACACTGCCACCGTTGGTCACTGCCACTTGCCACTTGGCACTTGCTTCCAGCAGAAGCCATTGTTGGACTCTGCCATCGTCCATACACACACTTGCGCACATTCATTCTCGCCGCGCGCGGGCCTTGTCGCCTTTGTTGTAATGGCCCATCGGCCGTCTGTTGGTCCGCGCTGTTGTTCGCACGTTTCATTCCTTTCCATTTTCATTTTCATTTTATGCCATTTGTTGTAGTTACGTTAATATCATCCCGCTTGGATGGGCAACTACGCGGCCGGCCGTTCGCGCAGATACATTATCTTATTGTGCGACAACAACTACAATGCAGCGCGCAGCACATAACAGTGATTTCGTTCATTACTTGTTTCTGTTGTTTCTGTTTGTTGCTTTTTCGCATTTTCTTTTTATTTCTTTATTTATTGCGTCTTTTGCCGTCATAAGTTTGAGTTCTTTTTTTTTTTTTTTTTTTTTTTTGTAGTATCTTCATAAAATTGTAGCCTCAATTTTAGCATGACCGCATCCTCCCCTTTTATGTTCGCTTTTTGGCTTCTGTCTCTGCTGGCTTAACAGGCTTTGTAGCTTTTCGAATTCGTTCTCGCATGCAATTTAACCTAATCGCTTAAATTCTGTTCGGGTGCAGAGGTCTTTTGCTGTTGTTGCTCCCACAGTGGCAACTAAGTTCGTACATTTGTATGTCTTGTATGTTTATGCATAAGATTTGATAATCTCTTTGTTGTTTTCTCTGCTTTTATTTTGAGAAAATTTGTAACAGAAAAACATCGGTGTATAATTTCTTGTTGGTCTCTAAAGACTTAGACACATTTTCATTAAATCTAAGTTCAAACACACAAAATCGTGTTTTGTCCACTTTACCCGAATGTATTCCCTGGATCACTGGTTTCACTTTTACTTTGTCTTGTTTATTTTACAACTGGCTAAACACTTATTCCAATATTTCGATGTAGGAGCATAGTATGTCTTATAAAATAAAATTACTCCTTGTCCATTTCATCTTCCATATTGGCGTAGACACCGCTTTCCGCGGCTATAGCTGATTTTACAAAAGCACGTCATCGTTTTTCTTTTTCGCTGTTTGCAGATTCCAAGAGTAGCCAGGTCTCTGGTAATTCCAACGGAGTAGACGTCTTTCTCTTCCCCTGAAGGGTTCTGCGTTGAATCCTCTCTGTGCTAGAGTGTTTTCATTCATTCGGACGACATGACCCAGCCAGCGTAGCCGCTGTCTCTTAATTCGCTGAACTATGTCAACATCGACGTATATCCCAAAGTTGTGACGTTTTTTTGCGAACGACGCGGAGAGGTCCTTGTCGAACTTGACAGTGCTTTTGTCCATTTACTGAATACAAATAGGCGTATAAATAAATCAACTACAAAAAAACATTAACTTTGATTGCACCGAAACCTAATACTACACTTCGCAAATACAAAAGATTCAATTCCCAACTTGATTTTGATCAGTCAGTTTTTATGGCAGCTGTAAGCTACAGTTGTGCGATATTGGCGGTTTCGACAAATTAGTGGATAAAAGGACGTAAGCAAGATTTCGGATAGATATCTGAAAAACTGGGAGTAGTTCACGTATACGGGTGTACACACAGACGGTTATGAGTAAATCGACTGAGCTCGCCAAGCTGATCGTTCTTAGTGTTCTCGGACAGTCGTCGGTGCTCGGGTGTTATGAGCATAGAGCTACGATCCATTTTGGATGACAGAATAGGGATTCATTAACTGAAAGCCTGGCGGCCTTTGTTTTTTAAAATACTATAATATACAAAAGGAAATAATATTTAGAATCATGCCTCTGGCCTCTCTTGTTTTTAAACTGTTATCAGAATTTTCCTTAAGTTTTTACCAACAAAAATTTGTGATAATTTAGATTCTTCACCAAATTGAACCACGACACTGAAAGAGAGAACTGCAATCTTCAGGACTTCTTTTTTATATAAGTTGTACATCTTTTTTCAATTGAGGGCACATACATCGTGTGTATAACGCATTAGAGGCTTCGTTGAAGCTGTTCGCGTGAGGTCGTCATCCAAGATGGACGGTGCAAAACATAAAGAAATTTTGTCGACAATCTAGGGTTTTGTAAATTTATTTATTTTTTAGAAAAATGCGACTAAGGATTTCTTTCATTATTACATTGAACGCCTTTCGTAATTTTAGGTCAAATATACGTAATAGTCGAAGATCGAAACTCAACGGACCTTCCATTGCTTCGGCTGATATGGCCTTTAGTTGTGGATCATTGTTTGAGCGCAATTCCCTAGATTATTAGACAGTTTCAACGCCATACCACTAGTTTTGATGCGTTTGATAAATGTAAGATTCTAAAAAACTGCTTTGTCAAGATTCTATTTTGCGACCGCACATTTGGTACGAGTCTAACATTTGCAAGTTCAATGCTCAAAACTTTAACTGAAATCTGTTTCGTGATGTTTATATCTTCTACTATTCTTTTGATGGTAGCTCGACGATTTTCAAGCACCACTCGCACAGTTTAAATGGACCAGTCCGGTTCAAATTTGATCAGATGGTGTATAGGTTGAATGAAAAAAATATCAATTAAAGCGTTCTAATTTCATTTTCTAAACCTGACGTCAAATAATTAATTGGCACTTTTGACTGAGATTTTCAAGAGAAGTTCAATTGACAAGTGTCTTCTAATTTCCAATGGAGAAAACTGTGCTGGTAGTTTTCATTTAATAGTTGTTAAGCAGTTAGAGAAGAGTTTCTGGAAAATATTTGTGGAAATTTGTTATTATTTTGATAGAAGGTTACAGCTAGGATATCTCAAATGAGGTTTAAGATTTCTCACTCAATTGTCTTACTAGCGAAAGCAGACATCACAACGAAGTTTAGTCATGCCTTTGAGGCGAAATTCTATCATATATTATTCTCCCAGTACGGTCGCATACTTTGTTGCTAACAAATGTCCGTATTTATCGAAAATCGAAACAAGAAAAACATCAACATTGTCAAAAGCCACAGAAATGCATAAATAAGAAAAATATGGAGAAAACCCGACAATGCACAACAATGAAGTTCAATCGAAAATAAATGAGTATGTGAAAACCGCGGAAAAATACTCAATATCGTGCATGTAATAAACGCTTGCTTTGAATAGCTTGAGAAAAGCAAAAACAAAAATAAAATTCCAAACAAAAGAATGCTGAAAACGAAGGTAGTAAATGTAGCAGCAGAATGTGAGCAAAAAAAAAACGACGAAAGATTGGCAAACAACCAGAAGTTGTTGCTTCGTCAAACGATAAACGCCCACTTTTGGACTGATATGAAATTATTGTGGCCGGGCCGAAGCCAACGTTAGCGGCCGACACAATCATCAACCGACACACGGCGCTGCTCACCTCTATTGCGGTAAACGCGCAAGTAGCAAGTACCAAGAACAAAAAAAAAAAAACAGCAATGTAAGGAGTCAGACTTTAACCGCAGTCCACCAGTGCGCTAGCTACCAGAACCACCAGCCAACATGCCACAAAGGCCACAACGACAACGCTGAACCACAACGGTGCCGTTTAAGCCAAAGACAAGGCCACAGCGTCGTAACCGTCGAAAGCCAATGCGAGGAGTACGAGTAGAAGGAAACCAACCACAAAAACAACAAGCACTGTAACAACATCAACATTGATACGCTATGTAAGCCAGTGTACGGGTATTGGGGGGCGGCAGCAGTCAAGTTGCAAGTGGAAATGGCTAGCACTCCGCAATGTTGGCTGGTTGTGGCGATGAAGACCATACCAACTTACCTAGTGTGAAACAGCTAAGAAGCAATGTTGAAAGATTGTTGGTGATTGTGGTCGGTGGTGTGTGTAGTGGTTGTGCAGATGGTGGTGTTGCAGAATAAATAGTTGCCTCTGCGCTTGAACCGTATTGCCGCTACCATTGTTGTTACATTGTCGCTGTTGTTTCAGCTGTTAGTGTTGTTTTTGTGCGTTCCTGCTTCTGTTGGCATGAACATATCCGATAGTCTTACCTCCAACTTGGCATACACTACTTACCGGGCTGCTTATGGAACTCACTACGAAGTCTCCGAAAAGATGAAATTGCACTTTTGGGACTCATGAAAACGCACCACGACAATGTGACGTTAAACAAAGGCGGCAAGGGCCGATACCATAGCGCAACAACAAAGATTACGGCTCCTTACGCTAGCGAAGAAATGTCTGAAAATCGACTTCTGTGTACTTTGTGCAAAATGTCTTCGTTCATGTTGTGCTCTGTGGCATTTCTGCCATTTTACGCACTTCTGCGTTCTTTTTTTGCGTTTGGCGTGTGTTGTCGCGAGGGTGATCAAAAAGCTCGGTTGAAGTTTAAAGCGAAGAAATCTGTTCAGAGTTGTTCTAATGTGTTGGACCATCGGTTCATACTAATAACGTTCAAAGCGCTTGCACATTTGAAGGAACCGATAGCTTAGAAAGCAGCTGAAAATTGTGATCTTTTAATATGAGCTTTGGATACCGCTTGTTATTTTGATTACACTTTTATCATATCTTTATTTTCGACTGATTCTTAAAATATTAATATTAATTTTTTTTGGGCTCATTGAGCTTTTGAGAGCTTTTATGTATAACTTTAAAAGCTCTAAATGATTACTTAATGCAAGTAGGCTTTATCTAGGTTTTAAATAATATTTTATTAAATCGAAGTGGTTTCTAGATCTGTAAGTCCTGCTAATCACATTTTGGATCTTTAGAAAGCTTCAATGACTTTGAACTTTAAAAGCTCAAAATCATAAGGGAATGCAAGGGGCTTAATCCAGATTTTTAAATGATATTTTATTCAATTGAAAATAGTTTTAAGATCTGCAAGCCCTACTAATTTCATTTCTGGATCTTTAGAAAGCTTCAAGGACTTAGAACTTTGAAAACTTAAAATTAGTAGTGAATGCAAGGAGCTTTATCTACATTTTTAAATGACATTTTTTTCATTCGAAACGGTTTCTATAACTGTAATAGCGCTAATTACGTAACTTGTTTCACTTCCTATACATGGGAATTGTCTTCATGTCACTCATCTATAAAAAGCAGGAAGATTGACAACTCTTATGGAGAGCGTTAAAAAACACAAGTAGCCACGTGTCTTCTAGCCTTTATAATTTTGGTATTATCTTTGACTCCATTGAAGAACCATATACTGACATCCGGTCTAAGACTTTGAGTTGCCATAGCGAACAAGTTTCTTTGCTCTTTTGAACTCCCATCCATTCTTGATTATTACATATCATCTCATTTTTCCTGAAGTTTAATTTGTTGTTGTTGTTGTTGTTCTTATTGAAGCAGAAATAAATTACAAAAGTACGCAACAATATTAACAGGTATTAAAGCCAAAGGTGGACGGATCACGCAATACATTTGCTCTATGAACACACACACACACATGCACATGAACAAACATACATACATACTAGTTAGTCGTAGTTGTGCCACAAAGTTGCCTCCACACCGCCGCAGGAGCCGCAGCTTGTGTTGTACTTTGTGGAGATGTTGCTTGTTGCTAGCGAATATGAAATGGAAGCACATTTTTCTTACTTCGTATTTGCTCGCACATTGCTCATTCAAATATTTCGTTTACTTTCCCTTTATTCATGCCAACTCCAACTCTTCTGAAAATATGTTCTTTAATATTTCTTTTGTATTTACGCTCTGCATTGAATTTCAGTTGGTGCAACAAAGTGTTGCATAATTTATTCTTCTTGCATTATTGGGTAGTAAGTGGTGAGAATTTTCTATTATGTGATTAGACTTCTGTGAAGAATTCTTATTAGATAATATAAGTTAGATTCTCACAACAACGTAGTACCATGATGATTATGAGTGGAAATGCTATCAGAGAAAAAAAACATTAACTTTGATAAACATTGATTAAACATGTTGAAATATGTATTTCCTGATCTGATTGGGTTGAGAAATTTTTAAAAGTGGGCATAGGCCGCTATGTAAATAGTTAAATGTACTATATATTCTTTCTCTACCAAACTTGATGAGGAAACTCTTTCATACGTTGTGAAAATGTATAAAATCAGAACACACCCATTTCACTTCAAGGCAAATTCTCTATATCGGGAACTACTTGACCAAGTTTAATCAAATTTGGTGTGTGAGGTAGTCCACACATTTCTATCATACACTGTGGAATTGAGCCAAAGCATCCATCTAACACTACTTCCCATGTAACAAACTTTTAATACCTTATTATGCTTTCACTTTGCAGATAACAAATCAAACATCAACGCAGCTTACAGAATAAAATATGTATAATTTTTTACTGAACATAACGCTCACTCTGTGAATTGTAATTTTGTTCCAAACTGCTTTTGTTCCAAAAATTTATCAAATCGGTCAATACTTCCCTTAGCTTTCATATGCCTAATATACATTTTTTTGAACTATCGGTCAATATGTAAGGAGTCTTAATGAATTTCAGAAAAACTCTTTCTATCAATACTTCCCTTTGTCCCCATGAGAAGGGTCTTAATGAAATTCAGAGAGGATCTCTTTCGGTTGTAATTTATCGCATGGATAAAATCTGATCAAATTATTTCCCATATACCATATAGTTATAGGAAAATTTATAAGAAAAATGTATGAATTTAAAACTTCCGCGCAAAATCCATGAATTGTTCTACCATTTTGGCCATTTTCGATGGATGTTCTCACGAAAACGCCTCAATGGGGCCAAATAGAACCGTCTGTCCCTCAAGAACAAATTTAGGATGCACCAAACCACGATTATCGAAAAAACAATGAGCACCCCTTGATTTTTGAATGGATTTGACGTGGTTTTTTGGTTTCGGCTCGTTTTCTCCATTCCGATGATTGTTGACTTGTTTGCATGTCAAACTCATAAGCCGGTAGGTATAATACTCTCCATGAATGTGGGATCGAAATTCGAAACAGACCTGTTTACGATACTCTTTTTGAAAAAAAAGACAGCATTATCGGAACGAGTCGAGCCAGAACGCGTTTCATACCCAAATTATCCACCAAAAGCATTCGAACGGACTCGCGAGAGATGTCGAGCTCTCTTGCTATCTCTCTAACACTCAAACGATTTTCAAGCACCATATCCTTAACTTTTTTAATATTTTCATCAGTTGCAGAGGTCGTCCAGAACGAGGCTGTTTTCAACGATCTCTTGATCGTCTTTGAAGGCATAGTAATTAAAGTAAATTACAATTTCCTTTCACTTTTTTGTTACAATGTACTATATACATATTGATAATATACCCCGAAAATTGTAAGTTCATCCGGCAAAGAGCATCGAAAACATAAGAGTTTGTAAAAACTATTTACACTAGTCAGAAAAAGTTTGCTTACAGATAGACTGGTCTTTAAACTATTTGAAAGACGGATATAAAATTCAGTATTTCGAATTTAAATACAGTTTTTATTTATATGTGGAATTTCAGTTTTACTATAAAAAATTTGTTTGGTCAAAAATTTTCAAAACAAAATCAAAATTAAACGAAAAAGCCATGACTAATAAAAAACAGTACAGAAAAAGTTTGCGTACAAAAGTAAAGAAATTTTTTTTTAATATCACAAAGTTAAGTAAGCTGCTGGTTGACAACTTGTGGGGTATCCTTTACTTTTTAATACTTCCGCCCGATTGATTTTACCAAATTTGCCTTCTCTTCTGAAGAAATTTCATTCCATTCTTCGAGAATGATATTTTTCAAGTCGGATTTGGATGAAATACTGTATTCCCGGATCCTGTGCTCCATTAAGTCCCACAAGTGCTCAATAGGATTAAGATCTGGAGATTGTGGAGATGTACGCAATAGCCTCGAAGCATTGTGCCCAAAAAATAAGGTGACATTTGAATGTAAACTGCGCGCGTCGAAGGATTTGGAAAATTATTTTATTTTTAGGTTGGTAGTACTGTCTATCACATTTATGTCAAAATATTCATTAGTGTTTGAGATACGTGTCGTTTTGTGAGAGAGTTTTTCGTTTTTTGCGATGTCAAAATTTGTTGAGCAAAGAATTTGCATTAAATTTTGTTTACGGAATCAATTGTCTGCTGCGGATACGTTGAGGATGGTGCAGAAAGCCTTTGGTGATGAGGCCATGTTTGGCCATGTTTAAAAAAAAATGTTTAGAAGTGGTATAGTGAGTTCCAAGCCGGCCGTGAACGTGTCGAAGACGAAGAGCGACCGACGAAGCCCACGTTCAACAAATCAAAGATTTGGTGTTGAAAACCGTCTATTAATAATTAGAGGCCTTGCTGTTGAAGTTGGCATATCGAAAGGCTCAGCCAATACCATTTTGAAGGATGTTTTCGGCCTCAAGCGCGTCAAATCTCGACTGGTACCGAAAACATTGAATTTTTTGGAAAAAGGCGTCGCGTTGAAGTGTGTGAAACGATGCTTTCCGACTACCAGGGTGTCATGAAACGCATTATAACTGGCGATGAGACTTGGATCTATGCTTACGACCCCGAAACAACCGATCAATCGAGCGAATATCGTGCCAAAAGAGAGCCGAGACCAAAAAAATGGCGCCAAAGTCGCTCAAAAATCAAGGTCATGTCGACTGTTTTTTTCGATTATCGTGGTGTTGTGCATTATGAATTCCTTCCAACCGGTCAAGCAGTCAACAAGAAATTAAATGCCTCTTAAAAAATGTTCGCAAAAGAGTGCGTTTCTTCTGATTTGGAGGCGGATATAAGCTTAACAACCATTACATATATAATATTGAATATAATGAAGATAAGTCATGCTATCAAATTTCACTTGTCTAGGTTAATCATGCTATACGCTTTCTTAATCCTTTCAAATTTTTGTTTGACCTCAAGGTAGAGAAAAAAATTGATGAAAGCAACTATCGCAATGGAAAAATAGATTAATTGAATGTTTTTGTTGACAAGGATATTTTTGCCCTGCAAAAACATTTTCAAGATCTTCCAAAAATTTAGTAAAAAAATGCAGGCAGATACAGTAGAAAACTTTTAAAGGACATATTATGTTCTATTCACATCCTCAAGGTAAAAAAAAAAAATGTTTTATAACATCCCTTAGCATTTTCACAAAGTTTTTTTCATAAAAAAATTGAGTCGTCTACGATGTCTTAATCGCTCTTTAAGTATCCCTTCTTAGTACGAATGATTCGGAGACAGTATGAATATGGTTAGACATCTAACCCATTGCTATAATATCATACATGAATTCGTTCTCTAATTTATCAGAAAGACTCGGGTTATTTATTCTGATAAATTATAGGTTTCAAAGCCGATTGAAATATAATTTATAATAGCTTAGAAAGATGGAGTTCTCTATGTGGGGCTAGACTCTAAATCATATTAAAGGTTGGGAAGGGGGATTCACTTTGCAATTATCAGATTGCATTTGTTCCTTGCACTTTTTTGTACTTCTTTGTTAAGCTTCAATACAAATACATACACAGACATTTTCCTTTAAATCACAAATATTTCCAATAAAGTTTCGCACCACATATTGTTGCAACTGGCACTATGGCTGCCACAGTCCATCCAATGTGCGAAGAATGTACTACAATGCGTGTACTTTTGTATGTGTGCGAGTATCTTGAATGACCAAAAGAATGAGTGCGTGCCACGGTAGATGCACCGATCTACGCAAGACTATCGCGATTTTATTTTTTTTATTATTTTTTTTTTCTCTTTATGATTTTTCTCTTTTTTTTTGTTAAAACACTACTTGATATTTCTTTGATTTTTTTGCTTCTTTTTCATTTTGCGCTTCCGCTGCAGCACAAAGTCTTCGCTGAGCCCGAGACGTGCCTATCAGTTGGGCAAAAAGTGGCCGGTACGTGATTTTGATATCCTCCATTGCTCCTGCATGATCATTTATTTTGCATTCTTGTCTGCGCGCCTCATGATATACTATATAACCTTTTCTTTTTTTTGCTACTTTTCTTTGTGTTTTTTTCGCAATTTTATTATACCGCACAATGCTGTTTGTGCGTTTGTGGCGTGTGGTCTGTGCCACATGCTTACACCGGGTAAGAATTTTGCATGCTTTTGCACTGTTACGCCACCATTCATTGCCTTTCGTTCTGTGCGATTGCCATCCAATCCAAGGATGAGTTTGGCATGTAAATACATGAATACAGATGTACTATATATGTGTGTGTATAAATGTGTTGTGCATGCTGCAGCTCATGCCAAGGAGCAGACATACAAGCGGCGTGGAAAAGAGTACACATTGATAAAATAAACCAAAAAACGGAAAATGAAAAATCATTCAGGAGATAAGGTGAAAAAAATCAAATTTAAAATGCAACTTAGCATTCGCCTTTGAAATGGCTGTTGTAGCCATTGGCGTCCACATCGCCGCCAAGTCACTTTGGCTGTGGCTTTGAGTGCCTCGCCGAAGAATCGAAAAGGAAAAATAATATTGAATTTATCTCAATGTTACTTCATGTTTGCATACGTACCTATTGCCACAAGCAAACATACTTACGTACAAGTGTACACATCGGCAAAGCTGAAGTTCTGCGCACGTCATAAGCCACTCGGAACACAAAAACAAAAAATAAAATCTAAAAATAAAGAAAACCAAAAAAAAAAAAAAAATCCAAAAGTAAAGAAACCCCAAAAAAAACTTGAATTTCGGTTGCACCGAAGCTGGCATACCATTCACAAATAAAGAAGTTTCCTTATAAGCACATGATTCTGATCGTTTAGTTTGTATGTCAGCCATATGCTATAAGGATCCGATCTAAAAAAATTTTTGAGAGATTGTATTATTGCCTTAGATAATGGGTTATACAAATTTTCGTAACTATACCTCTTCAAATACAAAAGTTTTCCATGCAAAGACTCAATTTTTATCGCACAGTTTGTATGCCAGCTATATGCTATAGTGATCCGATCGGAACAAATTCTTCAGAGAATGTATCATTGCCTTAGGCAATAACCCATGCCAAATTTCGTGAAGATATCTTATCGAATAAAAGAGTTTTCCATACATATATATATATATATTTTTTAAGGGTCTTCAACATTTTCTTCTGAGTGTTCAGGGTATAATAGTCCAAGATAAAGTGTTCAGCAAGTAAACTCAGTCCAAAAATGAAACACTATTTCATAGCACAAAAAAAACTTGAAAAAAAAAATGCTTATTTTGCAGTTGAAAGAGGAAATTGACAAAACCTTGCCTGGCAACACTGAAATGCCAGAAAAGTATCTGCAACTTGAAGTTGTGGAAAATTGTGAAAATAATCTTGCCAAAAATATGCAGCAGGCAAATGCATTCGGAAAGCGCTCGGTATTGTCGCTTTGGCTTCAAGGTTTCTCGTTCTGTTGTAAAGGCATACATTTTTTGTTGCAATACTGTCTGTAAAGCATTTTTGCTTGCTACAATTTAAGCTCTCACATACAGTTAAAGCTTTTGCGGCACATAAATATCGTTTATATTTGTAAAGTACTGGAACTACTTCGCTTCGCTTACTTTTTTCAATCAGTTATAATGCCGTTTACAGTCATTTATCGGTGTATTTTTATAGTTTCGACATGTTTTTAGGTTAAGTTGGACTAATGACGTAATCGAAAGTTAAGGAGCCAATTCAATGAAATCAATATTGGTAGTTTAGTTTAACACGTATACAAAGACTTAAATACTATGAAGAATTGATTGTTTGTTATTATCAATGGAAATTCACTTACTCGCTGGAGATCTCTTGGAGTAAATGGATTTTGGATCTGCGAAAGCCACCAGTTCGGTTCGAAACATCCTCTTTGCTTTGCAAAATATTAAATTTTCAGAATTTGTTTTCCTCCGTAGCTACAGAGCCAGTAAAGGTTTTTAAGAAAGAATAATTTTGTAGAATTTAGCTCACTTTAAATTAACTTGGTAAAAGCCATTTATTTTATTTTAGCTCTAGAGGTATAATATAAAAAATTGAGACCTGAAAAAGTACTATGGATGATTTTAAAACACTTAAATTGTTATGCATAGTCTTACATCAATCCAAGCAAACCATTTTGAAGCCATCTAAAATGATAAGTATGTATTTGTATAAAGTAAATACTAATTTTGGCAGTTGCCCAGCCCGTTTCTGATCTCACAATGTGATTCCTCAACCCAAACTAAGTTTATATTCGCCCTATAATCTTTATGAAAGAATCATCTATGGCTTAAATACTTAGTCCTGCGATAAGTTCTGTTACAAGTTCATGTTGTTAAGGGAGGGGTAAGGTATTTTTGTTTTTTTTTTTTGCATTTTTTTATTTTTATTTTATATTACTGAACAATATCTTAAGATTATTCTGTGAAAATTTTAGAGCAATTACAGCATTGACAGGACAGGAGATATACACTTGTAAGTCTCCGTCCTCCGATTTGATTGTGAGCGTCTGTGAAGCTTTAAACGTGTTTTACCCACACCCACAACTCACACGATCCTTTTGAAATTGTAAACACTATTTCTGTACATATTTTACAAGGTAACGCTGGAGAGTTTTTTTGTGTTCATAATTTTGATTTCGCAATAACAAATTAGCCGTCTTTTTCCCAAAAAATTGTGTGTTTTCACTTCAAAGTCTTCGAAAAATTCAAAAATTGGAATTTCAAAAAAGCTTTACAGCGTTACCTCGTAAAATATGTACAGAAATAGTGTTTAAAATTTCAAAAGGATCGGTGCAGTAGTTTTGAAGTTATGAGGGGCACCGCAATTCAATTTTTTTTCGAGACCCGTCCGGAGAATTGCTGCCATTGCCATATTTTTTTAATATTTCTTTGTAAAAAATTGATAAGACATTTTTCGAATGTCATACTTCAATGTACCATTGGTTGTATAAATAAATTTTAACTACGTCGTCAGGAAAAAAGTCACAAGAACATGGCTTTTTTCGTATGATTTGACCTTACAACCAAATCTAGACTTTCAGACGGCCAATCATCAGCTGCTATGAAACCAAAAATATTGCTTTTAAAGCACTGCTCTGTGTGCTGGAACAGAATCTTGCTGGAAGATCCAATTCTCTCCATCGAAGATTGTATTGCTTAACCGCTTTACATAGTTTCTAAAACATGCTGCTGGTGCACTTTTTTCAGTTTTAACCCCTTTTTTTTACAGAAGTGAAGAGGTGTAACACCTTGACAGAGGACTCCACACTAAACCATTAGAGCAGCTGGAATGACATTTTTTTTAACCCTTGAAAGTTTTTGCGTAGATTTCGTCGTTTTGCTTAGTTATTTTCTATATCTTTTAAAAACATCTTTAACAGTGAACATTTTTTCATCGGTTAAAAAAAAACTTTCGTGACCGTTGCTCGCGTGCTACTGTTGCGCCTAATTTGCTTCAAGCACTTTATAAAAAGAGGAGGTCATATCGAATAAATCTGGACATTGATCTAATCTCCTTTGACTAACATTTTCGAAATACCATTGAAACTCAATTTTCGACATTTTTTTCACACTTATATAAAGCAATCACCGCAACACGGTTTTTTAGTTCCCCTTTCATTATTAACAAGCGAAAGCAAGCACTTATCTGATTATTTTTTATGAGGAGACTGAGCATTTACAAATTATAGTAAAAAAAACTTCACTTCTTCTGCGAATTTGTCTTCCCTGTAGGCATAGTAAACTTTATAACAGAATTTATGGCTGACAAAGACAGCATAGAAAACTATTTTATCCGAATTTAGCACTTTCTTCCGTTTGAAGGGGTTAGACCAGTGTAAGATTTAAAAAAAAATCGATGTTTTTTTTTGCATTGGAATCTTAGGGGTCCCAAAAACTTTTGTTAACAAGAAATATAAAATCGCTGTCCAATCTGTTGTAGTGTTGAAGCTAATCAGATCGCTCAGCTTCAGCATGTGAAACTTTAAACGTGATTTTCTAGAACTCGTATTTTTCGATTTTTTTTTGTTATTACTGCAACCTTTTTTTGTTACAAATTGGAATTTTCGTTTTTTATATCAACCCTTTTTTCAAGTCCACGATTTTGCGAAAAATTGTAATTGATGTAAACCTAAATATTAGGGTTTTTTATTTTGCCTCATGGGTTTGTAGCATGGGTTCCAAGAATCACCGCTGCTCTTAGAGACTATTAGAAAAAGGTAATTGAAAATATAGGGCCAGTTACCGCTATTAGTATCAAAATGTCAATATGTTTTTCTAAACAATCTGATAAAATTCGATTTATTTATCCTTACTCCCAGAATAAATTGTCAAAAGATGCGTTTTATGGAGAGACCTGTCCCGAAATCATCGAGTGGCTTAGTTAGTAATTTATTGCTTCAAATCTATCAACTGAAATCCAAATTTACAGTCAACAAATTTAAGAAATGAACAAAAGTATAATAGATTTGCTCAGATTTAATCTCTGCCAGGAATCCGTGAATTCATAATGCGTGGAGTCCAGCTCTAAACCGTCTATATGTTTCTGGAATTTTTTGTAGAAATTCGTCAATTATGTGGCATGATTTGCTCTACATATAAAAATTTCCGAAAAAAACTTTGAGTCCTCGCAAAAGTGAATGTTGATCGATTGCTTAGCTATAAATCAGTGTCTTGTTAAATGATTGTATAATAAATTTATTGCTTATTTTGGCACCATAACTATGTATACATACAAAACCGCATGCCACATCACTAATCAAATGTCACACTCAGTTAAAATTCGAACGCATAAATCTCTGGGAAGTGGATTTTTCCAACAAAAGAAATCAAAAATAAATCTAAATAAATGAAATAAAGTATTTTCAAATTTATTGTAACATTCAGTGAGACAGACACCATACATTGTAGCTATGTATGTATGCCTAGTGTCATTAGTTTATAACTGTTTATTTAACAATTTGCAAAAAATCCTCAGCCGTCTATGAATTTTGTCATTTATCACAACATTTTAATCGCTCGTTGAGAGTCTATAGTAAATAAATATTTATTCGGGCGCGCGTTGCGGCTGACTGCAATTAGCAGCGAATTAATCACTCTCGCACTTAGTTGCAACTGGCTGTGTGGCGCCACCGTGTGTTCGCGGCGCTGGTGGCGCTACTAAATGATTTTGAATAGCTTTACCGGTTTCTAATCACCAGTGAACACCTCAACAACAGACACACATTTATTTTGTTGCTAATTTCATATTTTTTGTGCTTTTGGCAGTTTTTGTTCGCATTTATGAAGTCACATTGTTTGTGGAAAATAATTTTCATAAATTGTTTTATTAATTTGCGATGATTAACGAGTGATATACATGCATATATGTACATATATTGTTTGTTATATTTTTTCAATTAAAAAACTGAATTATTGACATTAGTTCGACATTATTTTTTATTGATTCACATTTTTATACTCTCGCAACAAAGTTGCTAAAGAGAGTATTATAGTTTTGTTCACATAACGGTTGTTTGTAAGTCCTAAAACTAAATGAGTCAGATATAGGGTTATATATACCAAAGTGATCAGGGTGACGAGTAGAGTTGAAATCCGGATGTCTGTCTGTCCGTCCGTCCGTTCGTCTGTCCGTGCAAGCTGTAACTTGAGTAAAAATTGAGATGTCATGATGAAACTTGGAACACGTATTTTTTGGCTCCATAAGAAGGTTAAGTTCGAAGATGGGCAAAATCGGCCCACTGCCGCGCCCACAAAATGGCGGAAACCGAAAACCTATAAAGTGTCATAACTAAGCCATAAATAAAGATATTAAAGTGAAATTTTGTACAAAGGATTCCATTAGGAAGGGGCATATTTTGAGGTAATTTTTTTGGAAAAGTGGTCGTGGCCCCGCCCCCTAAAAAGTTTTTTGTACATATCTCGGAAACTACTATAGCTATGTCAACCAAACTCTACAGAAACGTTTCCTTCAGGCATTTACATATACAGTTCAAAAATGGAAGAAATCGGATAATAACCACACCCACCTCCCATACAAAGGTTATGTTGAAAATCACTAAAAGTGCGTCAACCGACTAACAAAAAACGTCAGAAACACAAAATTTTACGGAAGAAATGGCAGGAGGAAGCTGCATCCAGGCTTTTTTTAAAAATTGAAAATGGGCGTGGCGTCGCCCACTTATGAACCAAAACCCATATCTCAGGAACTACTCGACCGATTTCAATGAAATTCGGTATATAATATTTTCTTAACACCCTGATGACATGTACGAAATATGGGCAATATCGGTTCACAACCACGCCTTCTTCCAATATAACGCTATTTTGAATTCCATCTGATGCCTTCTCTGAATAATAAATACATATAAATGAAAATACAATTCAATACTCAAAGTACACAAATTGATCTTATCTAATTAATTTTACAGCAAAATAAAAAAATATGTAAATGACGGATAATGAAATCTCGATTATCACTTTATCATGCGAGAGTATAAAATGTTCGGTGACACCCGAACTTAGCTCTTCCTTACTTGTTCAGTTTGCGTTTTTGCATGTTATTTGTTTTGTAGTTTGAGATTGAATGCTTGTTTGTTGTTTCTGAATTCAAGCACAGTTTCGAAGTAACACCAAATAGTTTTTCCTGAAAGCGGTCAGCATTTTTCTGTGATAAATACTATTATTAGTCTGAAATCGGTATCGTCGAGTAAAACACCATAAATTTTACGATTTCGACACTTATCGATATTGACACCATTTATAAACCGAGATACTTCACCTAAGGGGTTATATCCACCTGGAAGCATTTTTATATTAAGAAGTGAAGGAAAATTATTACCAACTTGTTCTTTGCAACCCAAAGGAGGAGTTTTCTTTCCCAACTGCGAGGAGCAGAATTGCAGAAGTACTTGGTTTCCTGAAAGACACATGGCAAAATTACTGTTCTGCGTTCAGTGGTATGCTCGCGCAATGTCCAGTTTTTCCATAAACCAGGCAACCATTTGCTGGAAAGTCTTTTGTGCGAGAACAACTTTTGTTGGATTCGGCTCATCTTGAAACAATAAAAATCTACTATTCATCACCTGTGAGAATGACATACAGGTAGACGAAGGTGTATCGAAGCATCCCTATCGTATTTTGTTAACATTTCTCTCGATTAATCGACTCAAACCTTTTTTTGTGGGATTGACGAATTATGTGGGATCCACCGTGAAAAATTTGTTTACAATTAATTCGTCGAATTGTTGAAAATTTCGAGCGTCCATTTTCTTTACACAATGTTCAAGTGCCAATAAGACACAGAACCGCTCAAGGTTATGAAAATATTGCTGCCGTTCAGGCAAGTATTGCTGAAGACCGTAATTTGTCGATTCCAAGACGTTCTCAAGATTAAGGGATTGTCTCAAAAATCATCTACTCCTATCCAGTTTGATTTACTTTCATCTGAATGGTGAGATAAATAAACGAAACTGTCGATTCTGGTGCGAAGAAAATCCTCAAATTATTTATGGACAACCATTACAATTGGTATGGATTCGGTGGAATTATCCGTGGATATTTGTTTTGAAATGAAGCTGGTGACACCGTTACTGTCAATGGAAACCGCTAGAGATGGATGACAACCAACTTTTTATGGCCGCAATTAGAAGAAGTTGATCTTGACAAGATCTGGTTCCGACAAGACGGGACTACGCGCCACACAGCACGTGCAACAACCGATTTATTGCTAGAAAGTTTGGAGAATCGATTATTTTAAGAAATTGTGAGATTGAATGGTCTCCAAGAAGTTGTGATTGTGTTAAAACACAATTAGACTACTTATTTGAAGTTAAACCATTCTCTCTTTAGAAATCAATATTAATCGTGCTATTCACCACATACGACTCGGTTTACTGGAAAAAGTTTTAGAAAATTGGTTTCAACGAATTCGTTTTTGCAAAGGAAGAAATGGAGGTCATTTGAAAATGTTCAGAAGTTATATCGATTGTACTGCACATTAAATTAAAACAGTTAGTGCGTTTTTTTTTTAAGAAATCATGTCACTCTTATTGGAATACAGTGTATAAAAGTTGCTCAAAAAATCCTAGGGAAGCGAATGTGGAAATAGAAATCGGGATTATAATAACTATTTGGTAATGAAACTGCAAATCAACATTTTAACACAAGACTATTATTTTGAAGATGTAAAATACTTATATGTATATAAAAAACATTGCTTGTTTGGATGCTTTTTTATAATTGAAGGTTTTTTAGATATTCTGCAATTAAAGTTTTCATTAAGTTTGTCTTGTGGCACTAAATAGATATATGTACATGCATATGCCATACATATAGTACATACAATAAGCTCAATTAATTATGTCAAGCCAATATCACTGTATAAACTATGTGTATAACTTTGGCATGTTTATATATACATAAGTAAGTGTAATCATATATTTCACATCCAATAAACAGTTGCTTGTGCCCTCCACCAATAAAAAAAAGAACTACACAAGTTTACAAAAGTATTATGAAATTACAGAAAATCTCATTTAATAACCATAAATAATTAAATTGCAACAATCCTTTCAACTCTGAAGCATATTGCATCGACAATATGGTTTTTTGTAGCAACATTTACTGCAATTCTACTTTAAATTATTTTTATAATTTTTTCTGCAATTGTAACAACCGTGTAATCCCAAGTATTATTGAAGTTTTTATTATCATAATATAGCCAAAACTATTAGCAATGTGGCAATCTATAACTATTTAACAGCGTTGACAATGCAACAATGGTGGTCTTTTATATAAAAAAAAAATAATTCAATATAAAATATTTTAATGGCATTTAGTTGCAAGTTTTAGTTAAAAAAAAATATATATTTTTTTTTGTAATACTCTCAACTATGAGGTCAACATTTTTAGATTTTATTTTATGGGCTTGAAAGTTTTTTTTTTTTTGAAATCTAAACAAAAATTCCAAGACTGCAATTCAAAACCAGAAATGTATAACGATTTAGTAGAGGATTACCAGCACCCTTTAAGTTGTGAGTACATACTTAATAGTTTTATGGTTCGTAAACTTCTTGAAGAATATCAAAGAAATCCAGAGTGTCTTCATCTCTGTATCAAAGACTTCAACCCAGCACTTTGTTAAATTCAAGGATTTTTCTAGGCGTCAGAGATACATAAGTATGTACATCCTAGTGCCTTATTTCTGCATCAGCAGACTCCTTGTCGCAGAAACGCAACAACAATCGAGAGTATACCCATGTTGAACAGGTTTCTCTAGTGATCAGCATATTTTGCCACGAGTAGCCGAAGTACGTCCCGGGAAGGTTTATAATTTATTGAAATATCCGCGGATATATCCTTCAACTATTATTGTGTTAAAGTTGGCACGGAGTCCGAAAAAATATTTGTATCTTAGCAACAAACTTGAGTGGAAGCACATTAAGAATATCATCGATATCATTACTTGGTTTTGATAATAATTTAAATGAGTTTGATTATTTGCTTTAAATTTCTGAGTTGAAATTGTAAATACTCTCATAACTAAATATTTTTTCCATTATGAATGAGGTCAATTTATGAATTTTGCATCAAGGTTAGTATAACAAGACACATATAATTAATAGTGAATTAATGTCATACTTGAAACTATTCAATTCAAAGTATTAGTAGATAGTATGTTAGATCTAGGATATATGTACTGTCAAGTTGATTTTAAAAGCTTCACGTGAGGAGAATTTTTCACCAAAAAATTAATTTCCATTGACAGAAACAAGTAATAATCATTTCGTGCCAGGTCCGTCCTATAAAATGGATGAATAAGGATGACGACAGAGCACAATTCTTATGATTAGTGTTTTCTTCTGGGCGATTGCTTCCTTTAGACGGTACAATTGTTGACAGTACAGGTGCAAATTAAGAGTTTGGCCATAGCTCATAGAAGATCTTTCACTGTCAGTCCCACCAAATACATGGCCAAACGTCCACACAGCACAAGCAGCTGTTTCGGTCTCCTGAGAGGTATTTTCAGTTTCTTCATCTGAATCAATATGCGCCTTACGCCATTTCCTGGGCACATTAGTGACATTTTCATCATTGGTGGTCACCTCTTCATCGCTTTCTTCAGCATCAGATGTCTCACTTCGAATATGATCCGATTCATCTTCAGATGATAGTTTCCACCTCGTTGATTTGATTCTATATCGGAACACTCTTCATCTATCTTTCTTAGCTTTTCTATAAGTTCCCTTCTGTTGGACATTTCTTTGATGAAATTAGGGTGCGAAAGAAATCAACTGAACGACGTGTTATGGCAGAATGACTGGAAGTGTGAAAAGCAGACCTGAAGGGAACAAAGCAAAGCCCTGGCATAAAGCTTCGTATAACAAGTACGAATAACACTTACTTTAGTTATTGAACATGTTATCAAGTGATTCCAATCCTGAGTCGAACTGGTCTTTTCCAAGCAGTCAAAATTGGTAGCGAAGGAGAGGGGCAACAACAAAGATTAATTAATCCATTTATATATTGTAGAAAAAGTCACAAAATTATAAGAATAATAATAATTGGAATGACTTGCTTAGGCAATCTAGTGTTAAATGGTCCCAAACAGTTGATATTCCGACTCTACGATTCCCATTATTTTATTGATACTTTCGCCTACAGAGTGTAGTGTAGCTGTAGCTTGAGTAAAAATTGAGATGTAAAGACGTAATTTGGTACAGGGGATTTTTTTGAAAAAGTGGGTGCGGTCCCCAAGTTTATTGTGTATATCTCTTAAACCACTTAAGGTACAACAACCAAATTTAAATAACCAAAATAGCCATCAAATTCGGTATATGATAATCTACTGACACTCCTATGTTTCAGTATAAATATGAGTTAAATCGGACTACATCCTCCCTTACTTCCCATATAACACAATTTTGAATTCCTTAGATTCTTTCACTTTCCTGTGTACAAACCATGAAGTATTCAATATATGTAATGGGATAAAATTTTGTACGAATCATTATTCGATATATGCTACTTTATGTCCAAAAATTGTAAAAATGGAAGCAAAACTGTGAGATATACATACATATAATTGAAATTCAGAGAGAATCCTTTTCTGATAGTAATATGTTTGTGTGCTAGAAATGGCTTGAATCGAGTTAATGCTTCCCTTACCCCTCATATATGTACATACCTAATATAAAGATTTTCGAACTAACATATTATTTTATACCGCATATTTCCGCCAATATTTTAGTTATCTTAATAAAATTGAGAGAGCATATTTTCCTAAATGCAGTGCATTTTTGTGCTTAGAAAGAACAAAGTCGAGTGAGAACGCGCCCTAGACACCATGCATATAACTAACAAGCCTTATGTACCTGAAAGTATTACCCGGCTTAAATTCTTTCAAGTTACAGGAGTATGAAATGTCCGGTTATACCCGAACTTAGCCCTTCCTCACTTGTTTAAATTCATTAAATATTTTTGCTGAATTTTCGAAAAATTGCCGATACAATGTATAGTTAAAAGCGCAAGCAATATGTGGGTGTAAGTAGATGTTATTACAAGTAAATGAAAAAAAGTTGCGTCATTTTCATAAATAAATATTTAAATTGCCAAAGCGCATGTAAACATATGTAAATTTTCGCATTTTGCATTTCGCTTTCCACATTTGCATTTTTCATATAGTTGTTATTGCTGTTGGTTTTATTATTTTTACAACGTGTGCACATGTTTTCCCACCCATTCGCATATTATTGCTGAAATTGCAGTTGTTTTGCTTTTTTTACCATTGTTGGCATTGGTGTTGTTGCTGTTGCTGCTGCTGTTTATCTTTTAACCAGCAGCAATTTTTTCATAAACATTTGTTAATGCAAAATATTATCGATTACCCGATGTTTGCGCGGCAGTCTAATTGCTGGCGTTGTGCAAAAGTGTCGTTGTTGTTGTTGCACTTTTTTAATTACTATATTTTCAGTGTTTGCTTTTACTGCGCCCACCGCGTGTACATATTTGGGGTCACAAATACGCATGTGCGCCCCCTGACCTTCATTAGCGTGCGCTGAACCTCTTTTGCTGATCCTTCTCGCGCTTGTTAGGAGGTCACATTTTTTGTTACTGAAAAACAACTGCATTTTTTATCTAATGGAAATTCTTTGCATTTCGTTTGTTGTGAATTTTTTTTTTAATATTTTTGTTTTTGTTGTTAGACATGTGTCACAAGTCACAAATTCCACATAAAGTGCGTAAATCCTCATTAACCCTTTAATATCGGAACTGTGACTGTAGCAAGGGTTTTTGTCTGCATTTTTTGTAAAGTTTTTAATAAAAAAGCGTTATGTTTCCGACATGCATTTTATATATGTATCAGAAATCCAGATTAAAAATCCATAATATTTACTCACTATTGTAAGCTAGCGATTTGTATTTTAGAGGTGTTCAACCATAACTTCTTTCTGAATAATGTACTGCAATGTCATCCGCAACACATGACCAGATTTTTACTATACCTAATACTCGCTTACTAGTTATTATAATACAGTAAAGAAAGGCTGTGTGTGTACAGGTACATCTGCAGATGTAATGGAATCTATGTGGGCCTCCGAAAAAAGTGTCTGGCGGAGTTGAAAACTTTTCTGATTAACATTATTTTACATATATTTAAAAAATGTATTATTGTTGTGAATGAATGCAGGCAACGATCGTAGAACAAGTCAAAATTTGGTTTTGGTAGAATGTCGGCTTCCCAAAAAAACGACGGGAATCATTTCATTGGGTGTGGTATATTGGATACAAAGAAAGGGACAAGCTGGACTTGCTCAGTTGTACTCGAGAACATATTTGGAAAGAATTTTATATAGTATATACATAATTAATACTCACTGACTGACAAATTCGGCATAAAAATTGTAAGAATAATGAAAGTCATTATGAGTAGTATAAGGGATTTGGGCCTCGATTTTATCTATTTTTGCCAATTTATGCGTACTTTTAAACCAACTATTATCATGCCACAGAATAATAAAATGTTCCCAGAATTTCATTAAGGTATCTCAGATACACTTACCATATCATATACAGCAAAATCGGCCGGTTGTTTGAAAGTCCTGGTAATAATTATATGGGGGCTAGGCCAAGTTTTCGAGATATTTAAATTTTTAGCCTCGAGTTTTGAATAAATATCGCACGGTTAGTAGGGAATCACTATGTCCAGAGTCCTAAAACAGTCCAATTTTAACAATATATTCTGATAGTGAGTCGAAATAGCATCTACTGGCTCAAATTTCGGAAGTTGGATTTTCGAAAAGACCTGCATTCTGCTAATAGAATAATAGTTAAGAACCGTAAGATGTGAACGCCGATTAATTATCGATTTTTTGATAAACCTATACTAGCCTAACCTATTAAAGATCAAAGCGTAGTTGTGACATACGATCAAAAATGAACCGGATTGGTACTAAGAACTACATTTTCTCGAATTTTAATACATATCTTTATTATCACTTAATTTAAATCAATATAAGAAAGCCGCCGGCAGCATCTAATCCAATTTTTCATTCACTTGATCTAAGCCAACGGGCTCAGTATTTTCAGCGGTTTCGGCGAATTTTTGTAGCACCATTCGGTACATCACCATCACAAGCTTTATACAATATACATACTTATAATCTTCTCTAGATGGTCTGATATCTATAACCTGTACACGCACTGATTCTTTGATTTTTTTCATGATCATGAGGAGTTTCTACCTTGTTGGCTCCAAAAATCTGCTGTTTTTTCTAGATTTTTTTCCCGCAAAGTGTTATACGTAAAAAAGAATGGAATTTTTGCTTAATGGCGGCAACTCTTCGCATTGTGCCCTAGAGTTAGCAACGGCAAATAAAATCTGAAACGTAAACAGCAAATAGTTTCTTAATGTGTGCACTTTTCCGTTTCCGTGGTAATAGAGCGAAGGTGAAAACATAAAAAGAACAAAAGTTATGGCTTTTGAATAAAAAATAAGAAAAATGATTTTGGGCTCAAAAAACACAGGAAATATAAAAATAGTTATACTAATGTAGGATTTTTTTTATGTATAATCAATTCGGTTTGCGCACTGACTTAAAATCCGGGTCAAATTTGATCACATGGTACTTCTATTAAAATCTCGCACAAGCCAGCAAATCTGTGTCAATTGTTTGTTTTTATGCATTTAATTCAAAACTTTTAATATTTCAAAATCAAAAACAATAACAAAACCAAAAATGCTAAAGTCGCATAACGGAAAAGCCTATTTGGATTAAACTACATATGTATGTATGTACATTCATGCGATGGAATAAATGTCATACATATACATACACTATACTTAATACTTATGAAGATATATACTATATATGTAAATGTATGTAAGTATAAATATGTTGATAATATTGCCGCATATTGATGATGGGCTTTCATCCTCAGTCATCCATATGTGCGCAAGCGTAGCGTGTAATTATTTCATTACCTATATTACAAATTATTTCTGCACGAAATTGCTGCTGAAGTTGTTAAATTTTTAATCATTGTGATTAAAAATAATTGCGAATGCTTTATGAAAAACGCACATTTACACTTATGTACATACATATGTACACGTGTATGTTTGTGTGCATGTGTATATGAAGGCTGCAACATATTTAAAAACAACAACAAAACCAGCAGTAGCAGAAATCTCTTTAATATGCGTTCATTTTGCCATATTGTGTGCTTAACACACATATACATATTCATATAAATATTTGTTAATATGTCTGTCTGTGTGTGTGTGTTTCCTCACTTTCGCCCTTGTTTGTTTATTTGTTGGCGCATATTTTCCCGATGACTCAGTCAATTGGCAATATTTCGTTTTCGCAGTGGATTTTCTTAATGCTCAGATAACTACAATATGCACAGTGCATCCACACACACACACACATACACTTTTAAGTATGACACATAACCATTAAAGTCCACATATTTCAAGTGATGTGGCTAATAGCTGCGACGAGCGTTGCACATTTTTTTATATTTTTATTTGTTGTAATTTAAAAAAGCATAAATTGTCTATTTAATGTGGAAAATTTGCTGCAAAAGTGCACGCTGATTATTTGTAATGAGGTTCAGGCAGTGTTTGTGGCAAGTTTTCGAGCGATATTATTTAAAATTGTTAACCACAAGAATCGAATACACATTCTGAGATTAAATATAGTAATTTTTTTTTTCTAAAAATTTTTGGAACCGTTTGCTTTCGAAAATGCCAAACTATATCTTGAATTTAAAAGAAAAATATTTATGTTTTCGTCTATACCAGCCTCTTCGCGACGGCCATTGCATTTTTCTCTGGAAATCACTTACGAAAGTTAGCCTCACGTCGTTCAAAGTTCGGTTAAAGCTAATAAAATCTTCATCTTGATATCAATAGTTTTCTGTGCCTATGTCAGAATATAACTCCCTATGGTTTTTGCACTTACACCTCTTTTGACTTAAATTTTTTGCGATATCGGTCTTTTTCTCTACAAGAAGCTGCTCATTTGTCGGAACTGTCCTTATATAGAAAACTTTTTTAATTATCCAAGAGTTGTCGGTTAATAATTACAGTCTCTTTTTACGAATAGCTTCGTGCAAATGACCCATAACACTGAAATAGTTTTATTTCTTGATAGTTTAGCCGTTTGGGAGGAATTCGGAGTGCATTACACCTCGATAATCTAAGAAAACTGTCGACAAAACCTTGATTTTTGACTTGCTTTGACGTAGTTTCTTCGTCCTCGGCTTACCTTTGCCACGGTATTCGGCCGATTGATCGACTGTTTCCGAGTCGTAAGCATAGATCCAAGACTCATCGGCAGTAATTATACGTTGCATGACATCCTGGTAGTTTGAAAGCATTGTTTCACAGACGTTAACGTGACGCTGTTTTTCGAAAAAAATTTAGTTATTTTGAAACCAATCGTGCTTTTACTTTCCTTAGGCCCAAATGATCTTTCAAAATGGATTCCACTAATCATTCCGATATTCCAACGATACTTTATTGACTTGGGCATCATCAATTGATGTTGATGGCCGTCCTGGACGTGGAACTTCTTTGTTTAACAATTTCACTCATCGTAAAAATCGTCGAATGCACTTTATGTACTTGAGAAAGACAAGTGTATTCTAAATACTAATGAAAATTTTGATGTGACATTTGGCGCAGATATCACTGACAGTCATACCAACCTAGAAAAAAAATATTTCGAAGAATGGGTTTTGCGTGAAATTAAAATTAAAAGTCTTACTATTTTTTGCCCACAGTTGTATCTTAATGGAATTCGATATATGTAGATCATTATCACAAGTACAATCTCCGGAGAAATTGTATAATGAAAGTTTTTTTCTTTATTAAGTAACCTTAAGTCGAGTTGAAGATTGTTTATATAAATAAAGCAACGGTACTAAAAAAAACTTTTTCCGTTTGATGTCGTTGGATAGTTGTTATTAGAAATGCATTCGATTTTCTATATTCGATCTTGCCGAAGGTAATTCCCATTTTTACTTGTTTTGATGCCAGTTAGTGCAAATACATACATATATATGAGATACATGGGTACATACATTTTTTCATGAAATTCCGTTACTAAAATGTAACATTTTACAGAGTATACAGCTATTTCCTAGTGACATGCATTGGTGACGCGTGTGAGCACTCACTGAGCATTACTAACGAATTGCTAACAAGAAGTGACGATATGACACCTACACTAAGCCGCCTTCTACTGAACAATATTGAAAGGTTGAAGCATAGATCATATACTATATTTACATATATATATATGTATATACATGCATGCATACTAAAATTATACATACTTATCTACAAAACCAGATCGTTGTGGAAAACACGATTCAGATCACACGCAGGGGGGGTGCCCAATATTGTTAGCCAAAATCTTGAAGACTTCAACTGTAACTATTTACATACATACAATAGCAACGCGTTTACATACACTATTTCGAAATGTAAGCAACCTGTATGAACCGAACAGTGGCAGGTACACAGGCCACCTGATGGTTCTGCCGCGTGGCAAGCAAGTCCATTGCAGATTTCCATTGAAAACTCGAGTCAAACAACCTCATACAAGTCACACAAATACACACACAGAGACAAACGCGTGCTGCATCCAAGTTGAAGATCCTTTCACGGCGTGACCACAAAAACAAAATTTGTCTTTAGAATCGGTTAATACAAATCCATTTGTTGAGTTGCATTGTGTGTTGATTCTGCCGCCGTTTGCCGCTGCGGGTTTCTTCTCATTGTTCATTGAGAAAACGGTAGCCGTGGTATTATCTATAGAATCACAGCAACAACTGCAAAATGTTTAACTGTTGTGGGCGTACACAAAAGGATTTAATGCGCGGCTGACTGATTTAAGCAGATTTGTGTAGATTTTCGTCGACTAACACATGTTTGTTGTAAGCACTTCGTGTTATTGTAATGTTTGCAGTTACTGTTGGTTTTTGTTGTTGCAACCAAATGCTTAGAATTTACAAATGAGATTGCTGAGGCAAATGTAAAACAGATTAGCACCTCTGAAGCAGTAATACATAAATACACACAAACATTCCTGCGGTGAGAGGAAGAACAGCCTTACTGATCTTAAAAATGTCACCACTAAGTATTACCATAGTAGTTTATTGATTAGGCTAAGGGTTTACGAATTTCGATACATAATTTTTTAGCCTTCAGAAATTATTCCGACTCTTACTTTTTTCAAATAAATATAGTACTTTGAATAAACGTCGAGCTTTAATATTATTGTAAAGATAAATTGTGGATTTCACCACAATTTCTGTTTTGGATAACTTTTTCTATTATTACAGAATTATGCAGATGAACACACTGAATGATTCGGCACAGATTGTAATCCCAACCATCATATCGTGAAAATATATGTATATGTTCCCTATAATAATATAAGATTGCTTTAGAAATCCGGTGAGCATTTGGCTCTCTTTGTCAGAAGCATTTAATAATTCTCTGTTGGACTGTCTAGCGATCATTATGATCAGGTCTGAGAATAAAGAATGCCTAATCAAATTTGATCCGGTTATATTCGATGGCTGATGTACATAGAGAAATCGCACATGAACTGCTATAAGTAGTCCATTGTGAAGCCAAGGAAAAAAAAACTCCTGTATTCGAGCTTATAAATTAGCTAAACGCTTAATAGCCAACTGTTTAAGTATTGACCTTCCAAACGCATGTATCGATGGTGGCCCAGCGCTGGCCCATATATCAGTGGAGATCAAATTGGCAAATGTTTTTTTAAGACACGACAAATTTGTCTGGCGACTTTTACCACAGGAAAATATTGAACAACGAGTTTACTTAAAATTTTGGGTTTTCAATAGAATCGCGTGAATACAACTATTTGGGTTGCAAAAAGTGTTCAGTAAAGGTTTTGCAATCATCGAAGACTTATTTTCTGTTCAAACATGTTAACATTTTGGTTAATGTTTTGGATATCAAACGGGTCTCATAACTAAATATCTGAATCTTTTTCAAAAGCCGCAAAATTGATGATTGATAACGTAGCTGAAGACCTTACATTCAGAGAATGCATCATTATTGGCTACGAGATGTGCGTTTCAAGAAAATGACTTCGAAACTGTCCAACAATTGAATGGCTTTCCAAAAATGAGAAAACACCGAAAAGTACAAAATTCGCTGAAGGCACTGAAGACCAATGCAGCCGATGCTTATAACAAGATTTGATATGTATGATACAGTTCCGGATTTTTATTTGGTCAATGTCTATAAACTTGACAGTATTCTTTACATTTGTAATTAGCATAAACCAAACTATGATGGGTCTCCTACTTAGAAATACAATCTTAAAATAATAAATAGGACATAGTCAGCCAGATCAAAGTACATACTTTAACGAAATGCCTAATAATTATTAAAAATAATATTTTACCCTGACGGAAATATGAAAATAATTATTTGTTTACTCTTTGTCTCTCTCTCACTTGAAAGTATTCCCCTATTGCATAAATCACTTCAATTTAATCTTCAGCTGTTTTCCAGCAGCCTGTTGATGTTTATCACCAGCACTACTTGCTTTTTAATACCTTAAGTACCCACAACTGTTTTGCCAGAACAATTTTCGTTTTTGGAAGTACATTTGCGAATGAAGTGCTAGTGTATGTTCATACATAAAATTACAAACAGCCGGAAATTCGAGATTTACGATTTACCCCATAAAAGAATTTAAGAGTTTTAAAAATAGTTGGCGAGCTATAAAAACCGCGAAAAGTAAAAGTTAAGGACTGTCAAGCGTTTAGTAAGTGGTAGAATCTGGAAATTTGCAAAATTTTTGTTGATATGTACCAAGTCATATTCATTCAAATATGCGAGTTCTAAAATCTAAATTCTTTGAAGAAATTTCGACTTCATAGAAAATTATGATATCCTAAGTCTTAACATTCCTTTCTGCTTTCCATTTATCTTGAAAATGTGATGACTTAACGTGACTTCAGTAAAATGTAGCATCACTACATGTAAAAGAGGAAAAGTAGGGTTTATTAAAAAGTAATTCATTATTTTTGCATTCAACTGAGGGGCTTATTTAGCATAGTTAAAAGTGTTCGATTTAGATAAAAAAATAGCATTTTTTTCCATAACTTGTTGCCAGCTTGAAGTCACTATCCCCGAAACCCTCGTTCCTATTGCCAGAAAACTGGGACAATCGATTTTTACAAGCTTCTCTCTTTCACCATTAAAATCATTCGTTTAAAGTAGTAAACACTATAAGATGAATGCATAAAAACTTCCGCTTAAGCTGCCGTAATTTCGTACGAGTTCCTCTAGTTGTGTTGTCCTGATAGAACTCTTTTCCTCTCCTATTAACCAAAGCTAACCGCTTCTGGGCGATTGATTCCTATCGATGGTGCAATTGTTAATATTATAGTTCGGAATTAGGTGTTTGGATGATGATTCCTTTTCAATTCCGCCAAGCAATAATAAAACCTTATCATTATTTCCTCCCACTCACCGCCTTTCGAAACGAACGCTCTGGCTTGACTTTGCCGTAACCAACCAGAAACCATCCGCCTTATAAATGGGCCGATTAGCAGATGGGAATTCGGTTCAAGAAATTTTCTTTACATTAATGCGTGTGGCACCCAAACACCGAGTTTCTGATTTAAATGGTTGCATAAAGAACTTCTGGGCAAACAGTGATTACATGACGGCTGGACTCGAAAATTACTATTATTGTATTGATATTTTCGGCACTTGGCCTTCAAGAGTATTTGTCCATCTTTGACGTCTAATTACCGAAACGGAATCAACGAAACTTAAGCTGCGCGTGACTAGTTGTTTCAGTATCAGGACCATTTTCAGCCTCTTGGAATGTGTCTTCGCCTTTATTGAAGAAAAATTGTGAAATGTGGCCTAACTTCTCTTTGTTGGTGTCCGTCTTTGACGCGAGCTCTAGCAGTACTAAGTAAAGTAATCAGAAAACCGGCTAAGAAGTTTGTTTAGTACGAAATTTTATCTCTCTAACACATTTATACAACGCGAAATTTAGATTACTAATCTAATCTATTGAAACAATGTATTTATTTTTACTAGATCTTATACTAGAAGTATAGTAAATGTTTTCGAAAACTTCGATGTCCTCGGCAGTTCTTTGTGAAATTTAAAGCAAAAAGTATATAATTTAATAAAATACGACTTATTTCTCCTTTATGTATCATAATTCGCATAAATGTATATATGTATATATCAGGTTTTAGAAATCCCTTTGCAATTTATATATTTTGCCATTATCCGCCACATTGGGTTTCTCTTTAAATCAAATCGATTGTAACAACAGCAAAAAGCATTACTGAATAAAAGTAGGAGACGAGATGTGTCGTGAAATCTTATTTTACGTCGTAACCACATGAGGATATGCCACTTCACTTCACCGCACCACCTTCCAAGCCACAACAAACGTAGACACAACCGCAAAGGCATCCGCTTGTGGCAAACGCCATGTACCGATGTAGTTTTGCTTTGTGCATCTAACGGTTGTATGTATCACCTAAAATTGAGCGAGATAGATATAGGGTTACTTATAGACAGAGACATTAAGCTTTAATAGAGCCAGGGCCAAATTGGATGATGGGTGTGGCACCACCTACTTTTAGGTACACATACATATTTCAATACCTGCCCGGCCGATTTGAACCAAATTCAGTAAGATCTATAATTGAAATTCAGAGAGGATCCCTTTGTGATAGTAGTTTGTGTGTGTGCTACAAATAGGTTACCTAATATAAAGATTTTCGAATTTACAGGTGACTTTATTCCGCATATATCGGTCAATATGTGAGTTATTTTAATAAATTTGAGAGAACGTGTGTTTCTAATAACGGTGCATCTTTATGCTTAGAATGAATAAAATAGGGTGAAAAACCCACCCTAGACCCCATATAACTAACCGGCTTTACGTACTTGAAAATACTTTTAATCCTTGCAAGTTGGCAGAGTATGATATGTGCCGTTATACCCGAACTTAGCTCTTCCTTACTTATTCTCTTTATGCTGTCTGCTGTCTCTTTCCCGACGGTATTTTCGGAGACATTGTAATAATTACTCTGCAGATTAGCCACGCGGCTCAGCCTAAAGTGCTGGCATAGTCCATTTAGTCCTGGCTGTTGACGACACGCAAAACGCAATCAGCAACAGCTACAACAACAACTGAAACATCAAAAAATATAAAGCTACTTTTATGTTACGCCCGCATGGAAGGAATGGAGATGAAAAGAAGAAACCATTATAAGAAACCACAAAAATCCTGCCGCAGCGTTGATGACTATGGTGACGGTGGTGTTGTCAAAGTCAAAGCCAACAACAATTAGGCCAGCCACAGCAGCCATTGACAAAAACGTCAATTTTGTGTGTACACTGTTGTTTTTGTTGTCTCACACGTATTTCTTGTTTTGCTATTAGTACAAAGCATTAGCACAGTTGCCATTTTGTTATCATCATCATCGCTCGTGTTGCATCAGAATTCTAATGCTGTTGCTTTTGTTGTGGCCTCTATGCTGCTGGTAGTTTCTGTTTCTGTTTCGGTTTCAGTTGTTGATGATGATGATCTATGCGCCCGTAGCGAGAAGGTAATCCCGCGTTGGCAGCAGTTAAATTTCAGATTTTCGTTATGTGATTAAACCGAGCAAGTCATTTGAGAAGATTTTAGTTAGAAGATTGAGGTTTTTGCCTTTTCGTGTGATTTTATGTCAAATTAAAGCAACGAAATGACTTTGTGAAATGCATGTCATGTATAAATAATATATTCGTATAAACCTTTGACACATTACTCTTTAGTAGAGAAGAAAAAAAGTAGAAACTTGTTCTCTTAATACGTTTTTTTAACCTACTAATTATACGAGACTAACTGAAAATTATTCCAGATGATATAAGAGTAGCTGTAAAGCTTTTGATTCTGGTTTGAAGCTAAGCTTCTGGGATTTTCAACCTCTTAATGTAATTTTTTGTCCAAGTAGAAGAGATACCTTCTAGAGCCGCATTCGTAGAGCTGTTGTGAGCCAATTACTGAGAGGTGTCTGTATTAATGGAAAATAATATTTTGAAATGAATAATGAATTTCCTATAATTACAGTAACTAATTGGGTTCGCCTGCCTAGATTAGTTCACAATAGTATTCTGTTAGCGGATTTTTTCAGGATTCTGTTTTAGTTGTTACCGAACTTCCACCTTCATTAGAAAACCTCGACAGCTTTCTTCGTTTTTACAAAGTTAAAGCTTCCTGCCCTTCATTATTTCTTTCATTAACGCGACATCCCTTGTCTGTGAACTAATTACATATTTTGTCTCTCTACTGGGTCTTAGCAGATGCGTTAATACTTCAAGAGAATCGTCTAAGCATTTACGTTAGTTCCTGGAATTTTTCTAAAAAACTGATTATTTTGTTGGCAATTTTTGTTCCTGCGAATCTTCACAAAAATCTATTTTTATAACAGCAATTTCTACTTAAACAAAAACTAATTAAAATAAGTTATTTAGAGTACACGTGTTCGTGCAATTACTAAAACAGTTATACGGTACAAATCGGAAAATGAAAGGAATTTCAAAAATGAGACACTCAAAAATTAGCTGTCTGTAAGAAAATCACAATTTTTACTTTGAAGGGAAGGAAAGATAAAATTGGAAGAAAAAAGTAATAGGCGGTGACTAAAATTGACTTGCCGCGCGGAATGTCAATCGAAGCAAGGGACATGGCAATGACAACAGCTTGCAGCGGCAGTGATTGGGGCGACGTCAGAACAAACGCGAATGACAATAGTACACAAATGTATGAGAGCGATGAAAAAAATTGGAAAACATTGTACACAAATTTTCACTGCAGCAAATTCGTTGAAGATAAAAGACAAAACAGCCGAAATGCAGTAATTTACATTTCGGGGAACAAATGATTTTTCTAAATCAAATGAAAGTCATTTACCATATACCATATTAGGAAATTGTGATTACCTTATGGAAGACCTAGTTGTGTTGCTGTTGATTTTGTGACTAGTTTGATAGATGCCCATGCTGATATTCGTTCAAGGGGTTATATACCTTTTTTAATTTCAAAAAATCGAAAAAAAAATTGTATGGCCTTATCTTAAAGAACAACTCCTTGAGGACATTTTCTCAAATTTTCATAGAGATTCGAGCAGTAGAAAAAAAGTTACAGCACTTCTAACCTGAACTGAACTTGAAACTTTAAACACGAATTTCTCGAAATGGTGTTTTTTGAAAAATGACTTTGCGGTGACATGGATGGGCGGAAAACTACTGAACCGATTTTTTCTGTGCTTGAACGATCGACTTTTACGCACAAACTTTTTTTCGCCGAAATGAATTTTTTTGTGAAATTTCTAGTGACCGAAAAGAAAGATGACCGGATGAAAGGCATGTAATCTTGTTAGAAGAAAAGGACGTTCACATCAACATCCTTCAATTCAGGCACGAAATAGTCATTGATCATAGCTTTGTAGTGTTCCTCATTGACTGTGACATTTTGGCCGGCTTCACTTTTGAAGAAAGATGCATCCATATGTCTTTAGAGCACACCAAACAGCGATTTTTTCAGGATTTAACGGTGTTGAGACGCCTTGTGAATTAACATCACTTCAAATGCGACAATATTCAACCAAAACTGAGCTTAATCACTGAAAAAAAAATTCTTGTGAAAAAACACCCATTATTAAAAGTCACAACTTTTTCGAAATAAAAAAAATCATATTTCGATAGTTTATACCTGCAAGAGCAGCATACTAAAATTTTAATGCGAAAGGCTAAAATGTAGCCGCTCAATTCATCTTGAACTTTAAACGTATTTTTCTCAAAACTTTATTAACATATATAATTTGTTTTTCCGATTACTCCGAATTATCCGTGTTCTTGAAGAAGTGCACCATGCAATGACCTACCATATTTTGATCTGATCAAAACTCCAATTTGGTAGGTCAAAAACGATCAAACATTTTGGTGTAAATATTTTTTTTTTAATTTTTTAATAGACAAGTTTTTTAAGTTTCATTCACGGATTTTTAAAGTCTACAAAATAGCCTTTTTTTATTCTCCTACATTAGGAGTGCCCCTTAAGGGGTTATTGGTAGTCAGAGGCACGAAAAAATGAGAGTTTTCAGTATTTTTTTTTTTTTTGCTACAAAATCATGTTATTTTACCAAAGTAGTAACATGGCATTGTTATAGGATGTATTGACTTGAAATCACGAAAATTTCAAAAAAAAAATTTAATTTACAAAGCTATAGTTGTTTGTGTTGACCCTGTTCCAAAAAAAGGTACTTGCGGTGACAAGCATAAGTCCTTGGAGATACATCTAAAAACAATCTGTTAAAAGAATTAGTTTTATAAATAGATAATTCCGGAAAATTTTCGAAAAAATAAAAATCCTTCGATCAAGCCCGAGATTATTATGTATTTTAAAAGCTGTATAAATTTCATTAAAATCTACTGAACGGTTTTCGAGTTACAGTTGTCACCGATTCAAAAAACATAGTTTTTAAAAAAACCCGTTTAAAGTTCCTTTGAAGTGCCCGAGCTCTCTATCATATTTCTCGAATAACTCAAAAATTAACTATCGGATCAACGTGAAATTTTCAGGGAATATTTTTAAGATATTAAACTTAACGAAAATGCAAAAAAAAAAATAATTTTTTTGAAAATTCTAACTACCCCTTACCCCTTAAAGGGGTTTTGAGCTTCCTAGGGGCTACAATTCGTAGCATGGAAACAATATGTTTGCAAGAACACCCACAAATTTGCTTCCAAACGTTCCGTATAGGTTTCTCGAAGTCACATTTTTTCTTCAAAACTGCATATGGTATAGATATGAGGTTCCGTACAGGTATATCTATCTAAAGGTGTATCATATCTATACCATATGAGATTCTGAAGGAAAAATGTAACTTCGAGAAACCTTTACGGAAGTTCAATGCGCATAGATATGAGATTCTGGAGGAAACATGTGATTCCAGAGACACCTTTATGGAACTTGTGCTTAAATTTAATTAGTATTATGAACTACTTTACTTTAAAAAGTTTTTCTTGCTTCTATGGTAGTTTAGCACACATGATTTTCCCTAAACTCAATTTAAGTCTTGGCTTTTGGCGTATCGCCATTAGACACTAGTAACCGCTGGCTTTACTGCTGGGTTTGGTTTTTTACATATTCTCACATTGCTTTGTGGCTGTCACTTATTGTGCATTGTGGAATTTTAATAATTAACTTCGAAATTGTGTTGTTTCGTTTCATTTCAATTTTAGTTTATTACAAAATTTGTTACAAAATATTTGTACTTACTTATCTATTTTTAGTGGCTACTGTTGCATTGTTGTTTTTTTTATTATTATTGCTTTTTCAATGATTTCTATTCTCTGTCACATCATTGACAACACTTCATTGCTGTTGCTATACCGCAGCTATTGTTGTTGCTGTGATTTGCATTATTTTTTCGCCGCTTGAGGGGCGGTGGGGAAGCAATATTCGAATAGAATTGAGTGGCTAAAGCGCGGAAGTGGCGCCAAAGGCCGGCTGACGACAATGTCATTTCGTATATTTAGAAAATTAACGCAAGCCTTTGTGATTGGCGGCAGCAGCTAACACAAGCAACAACAACAAGTGCGACAAAGTAACGGTAGCAACAATGTGTGCATTTTCGTATATTTGTGTGTGTATGTGTGCCTACATGTGTTTTTGTGTGTGTAGGTGCGGATGGTGTGACATAATTTCGCTTGGTCGCATGTTGTTGTTGTTTTACACAAATGCTTTCCAATATTATTTTCTATTATTTTATATTAAAATTTAAATATTTTATTAAATTGATGTCTGCGGTGAAAATTATTTTAATTTTCAATAAAAATGCAAATACCACGATGCGCGCATATGCTTTGCTGCCACACTATATGTGTGCTTGTCTGTATGTAGCATGTGTGCGTGTTATTTCTATTTGCTTTCCGCTGGCTGTTTATTTTTTGTACAAACTGTGCGCACTGAATTATGCAAAAAAAAGATTAAAATAAATATTTTGTAATCAACATATTTGAATTTGTTTGCGGCGCAGCGATGCGAGTGGCAAAGGCAGCAAACACACCAAGCCACATGCATTTGTATATGTATATATGTTGACACACAACCACAAATAAATGCGTCAATTTTTTCTATACTCCTGCACACCCCCTCAATCGCCCCTGCGCAACGCGTACCGGAAACGTATTGCTTCCCACAGGAAGCGCTGCTTTGCGTCAATTTTCACTCGCATCTGTGTGTGCGTGTCTTTTTCTGTATTTATGTGAATATGTGGTTGTGTGTGTTGGCCCGCCTTCGATGTCAATGATGTCAATAATGTGTCAATTGCAGTTAAGCAAAAGGCACCTTGAAAACAGAAACCATAAAAAGTCGCATAAAAAACTCAACACACACACGTATACGCATATAAAACCACACATACGCAATAAAATGTATTACACATAAAAGTGTTTTCCTATGAAAAAATGGCGTTTGCATTCGCTTTGTGAAATTGTGATTTTTACTGCGTTGGTTTGCACAAATAAATAAAAAAATATACTATACCATAACACCCTTCACAGGTGCATTTTTATAGCATAAAAGGGTATAAAAAGAGCTTCAGCTTAATTTTGATTGGTTAGTTTGTAAGGTAGCTATATGCTATAGTTGGCCGATCTGAAGATTTTTTGTGAAATTGTAGAGTTGCCTTGGACAATAAAATGTGGCAAATTTCGTTAAGATACCTGGCCAAATAAAAAAGTTGACCATACAAAGACTGGAATTTACCGATCAGATTGTATGGCAGCTATATGCTATATTCATCCGATCTGAACAGTTTCTTCAGAGATTGTATTGTTATCTTAGTTAATTGTCCACACCAATTTTCGTAAGGATATCTCCTCATTGGAAGAAGTTGTCCATACAAACACTAGATTTCGATCATTCAGTTTGTACGGCAGTAATATGCTATAGTGATCCGATCCAAAAAATTGCTTAGTATGTTGCACCATTGCTTCGTACAATAACTCGTACCAAATTTCGCGAAGATATCTCTTCAAATAAAAAACTTGTACATAAGTACAAGCACTGAGTTCCGATCATTCAGTTCGTATGACAGCTACATGCAAAAGTCGTCTGATATCGGCGATTCCGACAAATGGGAAGTTACTTGAAGAGAAAAAGACGTATGCGAAATTTGAGATCGACCATCATTTATATAAGTATATTTTATACGGTATCAGACGTTTCCCAGTGAATACCACTATCTTCCGGGCAAGCTTAATATATCCTGTTCAGGGTATAAAAAAAAGATTCCAAAAATAATGAAAAATAAAAAATGCTCAGTCACACCCACACCCACACAGCGCTTGCGTAAATGTAATTGCGTAAAACGTCAAGCAAAGCTGCAATTTGCATTATAAATTTCATGGCGCCACTTAAAAAACACTCATCACTCACACATACATAAAACTCAGTTATTTGAACATGTGTTTTACTTGCGGATTAGTAGTAGATTTTAAAAATTAATAGGATCACAAATGTTACGTTTTTTCCGCGAATTACCTGCACTTTTTCACACACACACATATTTCTTTTCATGCTTTTTTCCCGAGCTCCCGGTAAATAACCTAAAAAAGCTCAAAGCTTTAATTAACAAAGTAAATCCTGACATGTAGCATATTAGCGCTTTAAAAATAAAACAAAAAGCATTTAAAATTTGATTATCTGTGATTGAATTATATTTTTAATAGCTTTGCGTACACATGTTTTGGTCACTTTATGTGACTTTACCGGCGAAAGTAATTATTATTTGGCTTTTCAAAGGTACTCACAAATATATTGTTTTTTTTTTTCGAAAGCGTGTGTAACAAAATTAATTACATTTCACTTTAAAATATTAAATAGAATATATATTTTTTGCTAAGCTAGAAATAAGTGATCTTTGGTTACGAGTTATAGTCGGAAGTAAAGTAATTTTGAAGTCAAAATTGAAATGCCTTGTTGCAAGTATTTCTTAGCATTCCTAATAGATTGTTGTTGTAAATATGTCATGAAACTCATATTAATATTACACCCTTAAACGGTTATATACACTTGCAAATAAAAAATTATATTTTTTCTGCGTTTTTTAAATTTTTTTATTTACATAAATGAATAAAAAATTTACATTTACAGAATTGAATGAACTTTAATAATCGGCTATTCATTTTGACAAATTATGGATCCCCTTGTCCTCCAAGAGGACCTCCAAAAATAGGAGGTCTGACGGTGAGAAAGATTATTCGGCGTTTGCGCGATCTTTCTTGCTCTTTTAGGCAAAACTTTTTGCCACTGACCGTTCGTTTCTTTTCGTGGCCGCACTGTTTCTCGAGGCTCCAAAGGGTTTGTTGCGCGCCGATTCGTGGTTATTGACTCGGGGGGTCATGATGCGTCTACTTAGATTTCCCCATGTTTTCTCATTTTCTACGATGAGCAAGTTTCTACGGTAACTTTTTATGACGTCGAAGAGTTCGTATAGCTGTGCCGTTCCGTTCTTGACATCCTTGTTCAGGGTTCCCTTTCAGCTCGTCTCATTTGGCAATTAGAGTGCTTTTCTCTTTCCCTTGTTATGCAGATGGTACTTGTGCGGCCGGAATTTCCCTAGTCTGTTCTCCAGTTTTGTCGGGTTGTTTTGGAGTGACGGTGAGTATAGGGATCTAAGTATTCTACTACTTTTACGGAAGACGGCCATGTTTTCCATGTCTTTGCCATCTTTGTTTTGTTTTGCTCTCTGTTGTGTACTTTTGTTGTTGTTACGGTGTATTCATTTCGTTCCAGGCCACGCGAGGGTTGACACAAGTCCTTATGGGAGGTTATGTTCAGAGCCAGGTTTAAGCACGAATCACGGCCTCATCTCAATTAAACCTGTACGGGTAAAGAATTACGGCGACATGCAGTGAACGTACATACATGAAGGTACAACCTCGGTGAGGGTTGTGAAAGATTATTTAAAAGCAGCATCTTTTCGCCTCTTCGATGGAGGGACATAGCTAAATATTCTTATACCTCTCATTTTAAGCAGCTCAATTTTCAAATCGGCCAGACAATCTCTTTATTCAAACGTTTTACTAAGTTATTTAAGGGGGTATGCTAGTCTAGAAATCAAATTTTAGGCAGTTTTTTGAATTAAAAAAAAAAAACCAAAAATTATTTTTACTATCCATTTTTTATGGTGTTTTTATTGATATCTTAAGAACACAGAAAAAAAAATTTACAAAAAAACATTAAAAATTAAAATAATTAGAGGGGGGGGGAGAGACAGGTGTAAAAAAATGGCGCATCCTGGTAACATTGATCCTGACTCTCCTGGTGGTCTGAAAAAAAAATCAAAAGAAATTGTTAATCAATAAGGATGCTGTTATAGTCCCTACCTCAGGGAACACGAAAAAAAATTTTTTTGAAAAATGGTGACTGCTTGAAAATAAAAATCATTTTTTACGTTTTTTTTTTTTTTTTTGAAATTCCTGAATTTTTTTTAAATATTAAAAACAAAAATTTTGACACGATGCTGGTAAGGACGATAAAGGATTATATAAAGAGGGTTCACACAAAATTTTAAGTAAATCGGTTGTATAGAACTTGGGATAATGCCGGTACCGTGTGGAAAAAAGTAGTTTCGAGAAAAACTCGTTTAAAGCTTTAGGTTATACGATATTCGCTCAACCGGTCTAGTGGCCACGTCACTAAAATGGCTATAACTTTGAAAATAATTTGAGTTTTGAAAAATCCTTTTAGCGAGATATTTTCGAATATCAAAACTATCGAATTATGAAAAAAAAAATTTCGATTTTTTTCAAATTTCCAGAGTAGAATACCCCCTTAATAAAGCATAGCTGGAGTGGAATTTGTTTGTAGATGAGAAGTGCAGAAGTTACACATCACTAGAATTATGATTCCATTACAAATACCTCTGATAGGTTTTGCAGAAGTGAACTAAGAAACTTAGTTCTCGAAAAACTGATCAGCGTAACGAGCTGAGTTTGCAACCGCCTTTTTCTTCCCAAGGAGCTGATCATTTGCAGGTATCGGCCGCTATAGTAACGATCAAAGTTATGTCTTTGTATGGAAAACTTGTTTATTTCAAAAGATATTTTCACGAAATTTGTCATAAATTATTTTCTTAGAGAAAGAAACTCTTTATATTCTGTATATCGGAGCACCATCCGAACTGACCGATCAAAATCACGGACTTCTTCACAAAAGGTATTATTATTGTCAAATGACCTTGATTGAGCTTAAATTTCGATAGCAGAATTTTAAAAATCGTTCTGACGTTCAAAAAACATGAATCACAGAAAAATCATCACGCTGTTGTAACCAGCAAAGCTCAGAAACCTATTGCTTCTACGTTGCAACATTGACGCGCTGTCGGTGTTGATAGCCATGCATCCTTTTCGCAGCAATTCTTGGCAACTTCCACTCAGTTTCTCAAGTATTCGAAGAATAGAACGCGTTAATTTCTGTTTCTATGGTACACATAGGCACACACTCACACTCCCACACGTACGCTTAATGCCGCAGGTTGGTATGCAAATGTGTGTGTGTACGCGCTAAAACAAATGTTGCAACATGCTGTGCCAACAACTAAAATTCTGTGCGCGAAGAAGGAAGATTTTAATTCTTGAATGGTTGCCCAATAACAACAACACCAGTAACATTAGTGGCATCAACAGCTAAGCGCAACAAATCGCCAGACACAGCAGGAAATCACAAATCACAAAAAAATGTTTTGATTAATTTTTAATAAATGCAAATACAAAATAGGCACATATGAACAATAACAACAAACACTTTGCGGTGTTTCGTATATGAATATGCAACCAGCCACTTCTCAACGAGCTTTAAATGCGTTTATACTTGTTACTGCCACATTCGCATTTCCACTACTCATTCATGCTTTTAGACGCTTGGTTGCCTCATTGCAAGTCTTCCTCAAATTTCGTTTGGTTTCTTTGCATCACTGTTTGTCTGTCTGTGCATTTCGGCCGGTTGTCAGTTGTGTTTTGTGCATTTCGTTTGCTTGCCTAAAATGCTTTGTGTTGCTGTTGTTGTTGCCATACATCTTTACTTTATGCACTTGCAGTATGTTTTTTGTATTTTTGTTGTTGTAAAAGATTCAGCCTTCAACCTGCCGTTGGCCTATCAAAAGCGAGATCCTTTCAATGCAATTCGTCTTGACCGGAACCTCTCGCCGTGCGTACCTGCCCCTGCGTACCTGGGGCTGACGCCTATGCTCCGATGACTGCTTCCTCCTTGCCTTAGCCTTCGCTTTGATCCGTGCATTTCATTTCATTTTCATTTCGAATTCACTTCGTTTTTATTTCTTCTAACCCATACGTCCTTTGTTTTTTAATTAATGTGCTTGCGTCTTGTTTTCTCTCGCTTTGCTTCCATTTCTTATTCTAAAGCGCTTCATGCATTTGCTCTCCACTTCGCCATACTTTCCTGCCTTTTTATGTTTACTCTACTTTAGTCAAAGCAGCATTAATCTTGTATTCCCCTTCGTCCCACCGTTTACTCACTTTGTTTATTAAAAAAAAAAAAATGCGCATGTTCTTTTCGTTAATTAAGTCGAAATGCAAAATGGAAATATAATTTAATTCCCTTTGACTCCGATAATGCATTCAGATTTACGCAGATTTGTGCGAATGCGTGCGAAAAGACTCGAGTGGCAGCACCGGAAATTGAAATCCTAAATATTTTGACATGTGTTTGGCTGTTTGGCTCGCTTTTTTAGTGTTTTTTAAAAGTGATTATTTGTAGTTGTCATTGTTTATGCACTTCAAACGCACTGTTCTGTATTGCAGTTAGAACTTTTTTGTGCTAAGTTATGTGCCAACCCAAAAGGGCTAATTCAAATCTAATATTTTCTCACTATTTTTATATGATCAGATATTAAGCCTGCTTATGGTGATCTTAAAAAAACTGATATTTTTTCAGATATTTAAAACATTTACCTTACCTTCTTCTTTATTGGCATAGACACTGCTTAGGTTGTTATAGCCGAATTCACAAAATCGCGCCAGCGCAGCCAGAGTCTCTTAATTCGCAAAGGACCATACATCTTCTGCAGAACCTTTCTCTCGACAACTCGTAACGTCGACTCGTCAAATGCTATTATCGTCCATGCCTCTGTACCATATAGCAAGACGGGGATGATGAGTGACTTATACATTTTGGTCTTTGTTCGTCGAGAGAACGACTAGCAGAAGTAGCACCTGTTGGCAAGAGTTATTCTGCGTTGGGTTTTGCGGTTGGTGTTAATGCTGGCTCCAAGATGGTCTCGATGTTATGACTGTCAACAGACCGAAGATAGGGAGTCACTTTGTCTGGTATCGAACGGCTCGGAGAGGTCTTTCACGATCCTGACAGAACTTTTGGTATAACCAGTTTATACAGCCATGTTAGTTTTGCGGGGATACCACATTTATACATAGCGATCCTGACAGAACTTTTGGTATAGCCAGTTTATACAGCCATATTAGTTTTGCGAAGATACCAAATTTATACATAGCGACATAAAAACAGCTCCTTCTCGTGTTATCAAAATCAGTTTTGAAATCAACGAAGAGGTATTCCGACCCTCTTTAAACCCGGTCTTTTCCAAAATTTGCAGCATGGTCAATATCTGATAAGGCCCAATCAGTTTTTTGATGGTAGGCTTTAATCTTTCATGCATACGGTGCGCGATAGAACCTTATGTGCGATGTTGAGGAGGCTTATCCCACGGTAGTTGGCGCAGATTGTGGGGTCTTCCTTTTTGTGGGTTGGGCAGAGCACACTTAAATTCCAATCGTCAAGCATGCTTTCGTTCAACCATATTCTACAAAGAAGCTGATGCATGCTCCTTATTAGTTCTTCCCCGCCGTATTTTAGTTCGGCCGCCAATCTATCGGCCCCGCCGCTTTGTTGTTCTTCATACAGGTAATTGCTATTCAAACTTCTTCATGGTCGGGCAATGGAACTTCTGCTCCATCGTCATCGATTGGGGAATCGGGTTCGCCTTCTTCTGGCGTTGTTCTTTCACTGCCATTCAACAGGCTGGGGAAGTGTTCCCTCAATAATTTTAGTATGCTCTGGGCATCAGTCACTAGATCACTTTTGTGGGTTTTACAAGAGTATGCTCCGTTCTTGAAACCTTCTGTTAGTCGCCGTATCTTTTCGCTCTCTTCGTACTCACGAATTTTGGCCTCTCTTTTTTTCTTTGCAAATGCGCCTCGCTTCCCTTTTCAACTCTCGGTATCTTTCCCATCCCGCATGTGTTGTGGTCGATTGTAACGCTACGAGATAGGTAGTCTGTTGTCTTTCCGCTGCGACACCATATTTCCTAGGGCATTATATTTGAAAGCTTTCAATTAAGTCTACAATACAACATTTTATTCGTTCGGATTATATTTCGGCCTATAAGAAAACAGCATGTTTCGAATCTACCACCAACAAAATGCAATTATTCTCTAAGTTACTATTTTTGAAAATCCGATATAAACGCCAGATTTTTAAAATTTTGATTTCAAAACATAGTAATTTTGCTGGATCACAAAATCACACAACCGCTTTTCGAAGCCCAAAAGCTGAGTAAGACCCCAACTTCTGCCCTCATGTCATTTAGTTCAAATTGTCCAGATATCCCTTTATGGATACAAGATTAGGAAAGCTTTCTTAGACAATTATTCGTTTTCACCTTTCATTTCCCAGAATTGATTTTCATTCGTCTAGAGCAGACAGTTAGGAATATGTCCCATCAGCTAAGAGAGAACACAACGAATTTGATGAAAATTGCAACAGATTCAAAGCGCTATGTCGGTTTATGAGGGTCTTTACGATCAGTACTTAGGAATATTAAGAAATCGAAATATATCGTCGTTCTCAATTGTCCAAGTGAAACCCTTATTGACTTTTATAAGAGAATTGACCCAACCTAATATTAGGTTGTCAAATATCTCCCTTCCGCCTTTTTGCTCTTTATTTAGTTCAAATATGCGCCGTTTCGTTCGTTAATCTGTTTCCATCTAGACGGAAACTTCCGAATACTCCCCTTATAGAAGCCCCTCTCCATATTTGCGAAGAACTGGGACAGCCACTATTCACAAGCCTCTTTTAAGTTCAACTTTACACCAACTAGGGCGTTCGCCATGGACAGGAACTGGTGGTAATCACTTGGCGCTATATCCGGGCTATATGGTGGATGCGATAAAACCTCCCATCACAGCTCCCGTAGCTTCTGACGAGTCATCAACGAAGTGTGTGGTTTGGCGTTGTCCTGATGGAACACTAATCCCTTCCTGTTGGCCAATTCTGAACGCTTCTGGTCGATCGCCTGCTTCAAGTGCTCCAGTTTTTTATAGTAGATGGTAGAATTAAGCCACTGCCCATATGCGAGCAGCTCATAGTGCATGATTCCCCTCCAATCCCGCCAAACACACAGTGAAACCTTACTGGCTGTAAATCCCGGCTTGGCCACTGTTTGGAACGATTTACCGGCTTCCGACCACGACCGTTTTCGCTTGATATTGTCGTATGTGATCCTTTTATCATCGCCAGTCACCATACGCTTCAAGAATGGGTCGAGTTCGTTCCGTTTCAACAGCATATCACAGGTGTTGATTCGATCCAGAAGGTTTTTTTGCGTCAAATCATGCGACACCCAAACATCAAGCTTTATTGTGTATCCAGCTTTCTGCACATACAAAATTCAAAATCATTCAAAATTGAAGAAAATTGTAAAATTTATATTTATTATAAATAAATTTGGCAGCTCTTTGATAAAATGTTAGGTAGCTAGTCCATATCTTTGCTGAGATCTAAACTAGTAGAAAGGCATGCCCGAAATTTTTACAAAATTATTATTTTGCTACTATTAAACACTTCCATCCGAAAGCAGAAAGACTTCGCTACATTCATTTAATTTCAAGAAATCTGAAATCACCAAAGCACTGCATTCAATGAATAAATCGCCAATAATAATAACAACAAGGAGACAGACAATATTCATTCATGAAAAGCAATGCAAATACGAAATTCCGAAAAAGACTAATGCGAGCTCATTTTTTAAAGTGCAGAAAATCGTTGATCACCACAAACAACAACAACAAAGGCAACTACATTAAAGCTAACATCAACAGAGGTAGCAACAGACGTACCATTAAGCAGAGAAAAACGACTACGATGATGAAGAAAACGAAGAAGATTAAACAACACAAATGAAGCAACAACAGCAACACAAGAGTTACGAGCATAAGCTATGGCTGGAACGGCGATTAAAATCTTCGCAAAATGTGAATGAGACGAGGCAAGCAATGAACGAGTACGAGTTGCGGTAGTAAAAATATGGGAGCAGTCATTGAGGCAAATCCATCAGCATCATAATATCAGTAAATGTCTATGATGATGGCAATGTTGAATGCGACTCTGATGGAAGGCAGCTCATAAACGGTGAATAGGCAGCGCTGGAGAGCAATGCAGCCTCATTTATTGTGGCTGAAAATTAATGCACTGAATGTCGGGCAAAGCGGCAACTACTCAGCTCTGCACACACATCTGCATACTCTAGAACTTACTTCAATAAGCTCATAGGCACATATCGATACCTCTAGACAGTGATCTGGTTGGAGCTCGAAATGGCAGAGCAAACTTATTGAATGCCTTCAGTTCACACTTTTCACATTGTTGTTGTATTTTTGGTGATTAACATCTGCTATATATGTTGTGTCGCATAGTTGTTGTTCAATTATAAACTTTATTTCTTTGGTAGTAGGTAAACTGTTGACGTCAGCACTGACAAATTGAGTAAAGAATTGAGTGTCACACTTTTTGGCAGCCTGAGTTTTTCAACCTACATTTTTTATATTTAAGCCTGTTCCACCCTGTATACACTTATATAAAAACCTCTTTCGAACGCTGTTAGTATTAAAGAGAATTTGTTCTTGCCTTCACTTCTTAACTTTGTCAACTAAGCCTTCCTTCCTGTGTATTCTAATCAAAGATCTTCGTTAGTTTATAGCCCACACTCTTTTGAGCTTTAAATGTGACTTATTATCAAAAGATATTTATTAGAAGATACTTATGTTATTATGTTTTGTAATTGGATTGATTTTTAAATAAAATTAGAAATTAATCTTTACTTCAATATTGAAAATTGAATTATAAGGTCTAGTTAAAGTCCCTATTAGCAAGAAAGTTTTCTTTCATTGTCAAAATTTTATCTTGGGATAAATTTTTCACCGGAAAAATCAATCACCATAGCCTGGATCAGGTAGAAATCACTTGATACCTGGTCCAGACTATGTAATAGATTATAAGAGACCCCAAAATAGGTCTCAGAGCTTCTAACGAGTCACTATCGGCCCGAGTTAAGACTGTGATCATAGGGGAGTGGCTCATAGTTCCTTTCCAATCCCACCAAAAATTCAGCAAAACTTTTTTTTCGTCAATTCCGGCTTATCCACTGTCTAAACCTGTTTTCCGCGACTCAATCACGACTGTTTCCGCTTGACATTGTCGTAACAACAACGTCAGCCCCAAAATCCAATGCAGAATAAGTCGGCGTTACGAGTTTTTGAGAGAAAGGTACTGCGGAAGATTTATGGTCCTTTGCGCAATTGGCTATGGAATACCGTTGTCGATGGAACAATGAGCTGTACGAGATATGCGACGAAATTGACATAGTTCATCGAATTAAGAAACAGCGCCTAAGTTGGTTAGATCATGTCGTCCGGATGGATGAAAATACTCCTACTCAATACCCGCCTAAGGAAGCAGGGGAAGAGGGACACCTCCACTTCTTTGGAAAGATCGGGTGGACACTTGAAATGGCGCGCTGTTGTAAGCTCGGGTCTACGCCAATAAAGAAGAACAAAGCCTTACAATTTCGAAAGACTGCCAAGGGTGATAATGGCCAAACCATGATTTCATGAAGCTTGATCCCAAGGAGGTTGACTTGTTAATAAAGCTTGCCGATGAAGATATCTTTGTGTTAGATTTACACCACATCTGATCGTAGCGTCCTCATATTGTGTTCAGGCCTAAGTTATAGAAGGTATATGTAAGTACTTTCAAACGGTTAGAATAGTGATGGACTCAGTTTTTGAAACTGTTATCTAAAATGACTCGGTACCGAATGGATGTTCCTGGAGACGACCTTTTCATCTCAGAAGCCAAATATTTCATTTTCGCTGACCTTGTTGAAATCGTCAAATCCAGTCAAAACCGTCAAAAAAATATACCGATGCTGCCTCCTTCTCGCGAAAAACAGGCCAAATATCGCCAAACTCTCCTTCGATTTGTCTTTATTGTCGAAGGTTAAGATATTTTTAAAATTTATACAAATCGTTGCAGCAGTTAGGTAAACAAACATAATCAACAAAAAAAAAACACATTCAAGCATATTGTGGCATATGCCCCAAATAGGTATCCCTCACCTCAGCAGTGTACGCTTGCCGAAGCAGGAAGTTGTTCTCAGGCACTTTGGACAGCCTCCAAACGGACATGACCGCATGGCAGGTTGCAGAAGTCAAGTGGGTTGACCGGCACATTTACGCCCACAACAACATAGGTTTCAACTCACACACACACACACAAACATACATAAATGTATACACCTACGTACTTAGTCACGGCTTTGGGTAACTGATTTCAGATAAGGAACTGAATTGTTCTTCGTTTCATTTAAGTAGTGTTCACAGGCAACATTGACCCGCCCATTCAAGTTTTGCGAAAATTTCACACGCCAAAATTGTTGCCGAGGCGTTTATGAAACAGGCAAATGCTCGTATAAAACCGTACTAATGAACTGAATTGATACGTTCGTATGCTTTCGTGTGAAATTCACTGAAGTCTTATTTACTTTTGCGAAATACCTGTATGACAGTTGAAGTGCTGTGTGATGTAATCCATCATATCCAAAACAATATTTCATATCTCTTCGTGACCTAAATCAATTTTAAGTAATTTTTTAAGCCTAGCTTCGATGCTCTATCGAGAGACTGATAAACAATTTTCTTTTTAGTTCGATACCTTGAAGCAGCAATCTTTCAATTTCTTGTAGTCTTCTGAAAAATACCATTACTTTTCCAGAGGAGGTTTGCATAGAGGAACATTTGGGCAGTCGCGACGGCGGTTGAAGAGCAATATCTTCTTCCCGAAGTTGGGTATTTTTGCTGTAATTTTTCATCAATTCGTTTCAATAATTTTTTTTAGTAGGAGATCAGTTAATTTTAGCCACCTCAATGATATTTTTGATGCATACGTAGTATTTCTGGACCTAATAAGAGACCCCCATTTTTAGCTGTCCACGAACACCAGACTACCTAACATACCTAGAATAGGGGATCTAGATCCTACCTTGTGAATCTGATTAAATCGTGATTATCACCTAGGGCAGTCTTCACATTCTTTGGTGCAGATTCAACGGATGAAATCCACTGTCGCGACTATTCCCTATTAATTTTTCGTAGACGATCTCAGAACGACTCAGAAACTCTTTGAACACATACTAATCTCACAGTTACTATGCCTATGCGCCGACAGCTTTCTTATACTTAATGTATCATATAGCATGGCTCCCGCTTAGTCTTTTGAGGTGACTACTATCTCCGTTACCTCTTGCACCTTCAATTGCGGTCTCTCAGTACAATATCGTGGACTTTTGTCATACTATCTTTCGTGGCAGTCGTTTCCGGAACCCCTGGACGTGGTTCATCAAATACGACTTGCCACTAACTACGTCGAAAGCAAGAATCGAATCACTAACCCATATCGCTCTTTTTTCATTTTCGTAAAATCAATGACATGTCCACTTCCTCAACAAAACTTCGAGTCGGGTATGCGAAATTTACATGGCACGATGGCAAAAGAAAGGTTCTGCGGAAGATCGAATGGATGAAAACGATCCAGCTCTGAAAGTATTCGACGCAGTACCCGTCTGAAAAAGCAGAGGAAGATCTACATTCCTTTGAAAAGACCAAATGACGAAGGACCTGGATAAACGTGGAATCTCCAATTGGCAACAAACAAGAAGAGGAAGAACGATTGGCGCGCTGTCTTTCGTGAGAATGTTCTTCCGCACAATATTATGTTTCTCTTGCAATAGTGGTGTCATCAGGCGGTGGGTGTATCTAACTAACAGCATTGTATATGGAAAATTCTCGACTTTTACATTTCGTATTACGAATATATCTACTATATAAAATTGTATGTGAACAAACCTATACTAACAGCAAATCGTAAAGAAATTTTTCCAATGAAACTTTGATATTTTGGTTTGTTGTCTTAAGCAATTGCAATTTAATGAGCAGCAATAAATGAGCCGGCAAAGCTAAATCGCCTTTGGGACTTCCACTGACGAAATTATACACTTGCCGATTTGTCTGCTTAACTTGGTTAGCTTTTTCAGCTGCTTGCCGAAATGAAATTATTATTTCATTATTTTATGCAAAATATGCGCCTAAGCACAGTAGCAGGCGCCGCTCGTTATGCCCTTCCGCGGCACGTCCTGACCTTTGACTGCAGCGTCATATTGCTTTCCAATTTTTGGCAGGCCTTTCTCTTACCCGCGCCATTTTTTGCCACACAGTGATAGAGAAGTTCGAAAAAGTTTGGCAAAGTGTGTGCGTATTCGCCTGGAAAAATACGCAAGTTCTCAAGATCGTAAGTTTTTTGGCTAAAGTGTGTTTTTCTCGCGCAAAGCGAAGTTCAAATTAACGCCGGAAGTTGCTTTTCGATTTCATATACCCATTCACGTTTTACGCATCCACTTGCAGCGTTCACACATTTGGCAATTTTATCGTGTCGCGAACTCACTTAACTTCTGAGTAACTTCATAAATGCTACGTTGCCTGCTTCGAGCACTGAGCGAAAATGTGTGTTGAATTTAAAATATGTAAAATTCTTAAAAATCCTAAAAAAATTTTAGACTCGATCCATATCTCAGTAATCAACCCTTTGAATACACCTGAAGTTCACACATCATCATCGATGATAGCGTCCCAATCTGCTAACCTTACGCTAGAATATTCTCGTAGTCTTACTTTGACGGTGTGTAAAAACAAAAGACTTAAAAAAATGGAAGAAGAGCAATATCAGACAATGATTTCGTTGAAATCAAAGAGTGCTTGGAAATTCTATACGATTTGTGTTCCCTCTCGATGGCGACCCGAAACCAACTATCTCAGAGGATAACGTAACAAAGAGCCGCGATCTCGATTGGCAGACATGTAATCGACGTGGGTGAGATAGTGGAGATCATAGGCATCTCAGAAGATCGCGTATTCCATATTCTGCATGAAATATTGGGTATATAAGGGCTATCAGGACGTTGGGGATAACCAATTCAACCGGGTGATCACTTCACAGCAGTCGTTGATGTTGTTAAACGTTTTCTTCTGATGTCTACATTGTGTGACTCTTAATGAAACGTGCCAAGACTCAGTCGAAACTGTGATCGAAGATTCTGACTACTTAGAGAATTCAAATTGGTCGAATTACACTACAAACGTCTTTTCCATCCACCGTATCCACCAGATTAAGCTCCATTCGACTTCTTTTTGTTTCCAATCCTAAAAAAAAAATCACTAACTGGGCCAAGAATTGAGTAAAAGGGGTCGGATGACTGGTTCAAAGTAGACTATACTGGCAAAAAAAACAATATTTTTGTCTATATATTTGTGTTTTTGTTCGCTGGGATGTATATTTGTCCGATCACCCTCATACATTTGATTTGGACGTAGAATTTGGCTAAGGAAGGTATGATTTCGACTAATATGTTGAGAAGGCTAATTGTGTCTTTTGTGAATTGGCAGAGCACACTTAAATTACAATAATCGGGCATGCATTTGTCCGACCATATTGTAGGATAAATATTTGTCCGGCAGGCCTCGGTAACATTTCCCATCTCTCACCTTCATCTGAGTATCGGTATACATATGTATGTAAAATTGGTTGCACCTAGTATATAGGTCAATGACATTCTTATAATTATTGTTGCGTCCTTCTGAAACGACCTGAGCAGAATTTTAAAACCTTCCCACCTTTAAAATTATTCTCTCAGTGTAGTGCAATTCACGCATAAAACGCCCCCTCTGCGTTGCAAACGAACCAACAAGTCATCATTATCGTTTAATTCCTCGCAGAAGAAACAGCGCGGAGGGCGGCACACGCACGCACTCACGCACTTAAACCACACTCCTCTGCAAAAATAAAAATTTATAATAAAAATTTGGCGTAGTAAAATGGAGGGTGACCAGAACCGCCGCAAGGTAAGCAACCCGAAGGAACGCGCCGCAAAAATAAAAACAGAGCATGTGGAAGCACAGGAAGTGTTGTTGTTGTTATTGGCGACGATGTGATGGCGGTGGCTGCCCAAAAAAAAAAAAACAAACTATGTACATATGTAAATTCAAATTCCGCAACGAACTTTAACATTTTTTGACAGTTCGCGTATAAATCTTGAAATGTTTTAATTTGTTCGCGAATCGATTTGTGTGTGCGCGCAAGACCTTGCAACGCGCGCCCGCCAAACTTGCCACGCATTCATTCAACGCATGGCTTGTACCTTGCAGACGCGCTCCTTGCTGCAGAAGCAACAGCGTCAAGCGCACAGCCGACAGTCTACGCACCGAGACGCCGCCGTCCTTCCTGTGGCTCAGCGCCTCTCAAACTCATATTTACGTTTTTTGTATTCGCTTTTTGTATTTGCATTTGTTGTAACAACACTTCGCAGTGATTTCGCATTGTATGATTTATGAATGACATTTCAAGTTTCTCTAAAATATGTTTAACTCTTGTTGTTGGTTTTGATTTGTAAAGGCTCTTCTCGTTAATTTAAGATTGTACAATTTCAGATTCCTAACAGATAGTCTGTCAGATAGTTAGAAATGGCAATATTTGAACTGAATTGATTAAAAAATAACTTAGACAAATGATTTCCGGTTAATACGTCGCCATCGATAAAAAAAAAACAATAAAAAACAGGTCGATATCAATTGGTAATGATCTCTTTGAGACTATATTTCGAAATTTTTCAAAATTAGTCAGTAGTCTAGGTAGGTAGATAGGTAAAAGTGCTGCCACATGTGGCCCATACTCTACAAAAGACCAACGCCCATTTATAAAAGTTAGTAGCTGTAAGTCTGTATATACTATTTCTAGGCCTATTTAAAGAGTGCTAGATTCTAGTCCTGTCATACTTGGGCCTTGTCTACTTCGTTGTCTTGGAGCTTGCTATTAATTTTCATCTGTTCGGAGCTATTTGTTCAAAACGCGTATAAAGCTCTCAGGCATTAACTCCACCTCGGATTCGTCCAAAAAAGCTCCTAGGCGAAAATGTTCCTTGTGACCTAACACATCGGCCCACTTTATACCTTGTACTTCCACTTGAAAAATGCTGGCTAAGTTTGTTAGGCGTAGAATACCTCCGTTGAACCCATCGATACTCGTATATAGTCATGGACAGAGAAATAGCACACTTTGAGAATGTAATAAACAGACGTGTATTTTCGATGTAAACAGAAAACAAATTTTATTTTTTCATTAGCAGCGTATAAAGTAAGAAATAAGTGAGTTATTTACAAAAATTAAAAACTTTTATTCAATAGTTCTTTAAAAAAAAAATTATTAAGTTTCCATCTGCACACAGAAATAGCACAGTAGGCCGGTTCTGCGGAAATTAAATAAATTTATTAGAAATCTAATTAGTATTATAGCGTTTGAGCACTTACAACGTTAACATTTTGTTGTGTGCCCACAATTTTTTAAAATTGCTTGACATCGGTTGGGCGTGCTCTCCGCTAATATCTGACAACTCGTTTGTGGGATTGCGTACCATGCCTCCTTGCATTCAGTACAGAGTTCTTCCGAATTTTTTAAATTTTTCTTGCCAATCTGCATCTTAAAGTCGTTCTATTAAATTTCAATCCTGTTTGCATCGGGACTTTTTGCTGGCCACCTCGGGACGTAATACTTTCTTCAGTGAGCCAGTTCTTCATACTTTACGCTGCGTGCTCTTTGGATCATTGTCATTCATAAGAATCCAATTCACTGGCATCGAATCCAAATCGAATGGCTCTGTTGTATTTTTGAGAATGTTTAGGTGTGCAAATTGGTCCATTCTACCATCTACTCTTACCCATGGTCCAACACCGTAACAGGAAAACGCTCCCCAGATCATTACGATACTTCTGCCGTGCTTGACAGTTTTTATAGTGTATCTGGAGTTATACGCATGACACCTGGGACGATGAAGAAATGGTTTTCCATCCTATCCGATATGGTTCACCTTAGTTTTATCCACAAAACACTTTTCCAAAATTTTACGTCCTTTTCTTAATATACTTTAGTAAAGTCCCAGCCGTGCTTTTTTTTGCCAGGTGTGTTTTTTTTTTTTTTTTTTGACTCATTCCTCCAAACAACAGATCATCACATAGACGTCTTCGCACAAATCTACTGGATACGTTAAGCCCAAATTCGTTGTTTGTTTCCGCCATAATCTCTCGGTATGATTTAAAAGGATCACCCTTGCTTTTTATAATGATGGCTGTATCGACAAGTTCCGTTGTTTTACGCCCAGGAGCTTTGTGGATTTTTTTATTTTTGAGCAAATTCGGATCTCTTTTAACAAAATTGATGGTGTTGTATACCATTTTCCTCGAACAACTCATAATTTCGGCAATTTGAGTTGGACTTCTGCCTTTTTGTAAGGACCAAATATTATTATCCTTTTTTCCAGCTACAATGTATATTTCTGCCCATTTTGAAAATATGTTAATTTTTTTTTTTATAGTTATAGTTAAAACAGCGTATTTTTTGCACGATTGCTAATTAATAATGAGTATTTGTACAAATAACTAAAAGTGTGCAATTTCTTTGTCCAACCAAACTTCGTAACTCTCCGAGTAAAACGAGTAACAACAAAAAAGTAGGCATGATAACGGCATACGCTTACCGTTATAAGTTGTGGAAGTCATGCCATACATAAACGTGGAAAATTGTTAAGATTCACTTACTTGATAAAACTAAAAATTTATTTTAATAACTTATTTTGAAAGTGTGCTGTTTCTCTGTCCATGACTGTAGATAGAAATAAAGTCCTTCTCTCCTTCTAAACCTCTTCTCCAATCACGTCTAGAGTGTAACTTCATTACAAAGTTACTATTGAAAGCTACTATTGAGAGGATATAGTCTGATTTACTTAGGTTAGGTCTTCTACTATATGTTCATAAGTTTTCCAATTCCAATCACCTAATTTCTTTATTCTGATAGCAGAACTTGCTGTTAATTTCCGAGTAAGGCCACTTGATGCAGGTGCATATTAATCGGATATGACCTAATAGCCCTGGTGACCCCTGTACAGGCAGGCTTAATTTCCTGATATTATATTGTTTCTTTAGTGCTGGCCGCCAAAACAGTGTTCCATAAGTCAGAATTGGTCGAACGGTGGTATACATCCAATATTTGGTTTAAGGCCGCAGCAGGCATTCTTCTGTAATGAAATTTGCCTCCACAATCTTTATAGATTTGTTTTAATGTATAATTATGGCATAACCTCAAAATGTCATAAATGTAATCATTTTAAACTTGTCGATCAAGTAACAGTCAAATTTGTCTAGTTTGGGAATAGAAGTGGTTCCATGAGGCATACATAGCTTGAAGTTGTAATTAGTTACTTTCTGTACAGGTGGGCCGAACAAACTTCTCTTAAATAATTTACTTGTACATATGTATATAGGATTTAATGAAAGTAATAATAATCCGGGAGTATGGTGGTCTATGCATATTCTTATATAGAAAAATAAACAAGCATGTATTTATATAACTTACTAGTAACTTGTATATTCAATTTTAATATTCAAAATTTTTTTAATAATTTATGTTTTTATTTTCGTTTCAGAGAGTGCTATTTGGTGATGTGAAGTGAAAAGTGTGTTTAAATGAAAGTGAAGTAAGTGCAAAAAGTGGAATTAAATTGTGTGAAAAAAGTGTTTTGAAACATATTTGGAGCGGCTAATTTTACAAAATGGGTAAGTGTTTGCAAAAAAAAAAAAATATTTGTTTAAAACTTGAGAAAAAATACTCTGTTTACAAAGTATGTATATGTTTTTTGTGCTAAATGGTTATATCAGTTGATCAATGTGTTTATAAACTGAAAAAATTCCAAATTTCCAGACTAGATCACGATATCTCGATGATATAACAGAGAACGTATACGTTCTCTACCTTTTCTATTATATACGTTCTCAAATATACGTTCTCTGATATACGTTCTCTGCTCTGCTTTAAAGTAAGCGTTGCCAACCACTGTTTATATATAAATTCTGCGATGAGTATAGCAGAGCTTTGCACCCGAAAAAAATTTTTTGTGTCCCTGGGTTTTGGCTTGAGTGACATCTAGCGGCAAAGTTTTGCGTTATATTAAACGCAGAAATCATCTAACTGCGAACTCGCATATAGATGTCGCTGTATGCTGAAACACTTACATCTTTAAAATGAGGATGTGAATTAAAGAAAAGAGATATTTTCAGCTTCGGTTGCTCCGAATAAATGTTTTCTGTCGTTCTATGATTAAGAATCGCTTAAAAAATTTGCATCTCCTAAATGAATGGCCAAAAAGGTATATAATAGTACTATCTTTTAAAATTATAAACATTTGAAAAAAAAGAATGCGACTATGTCAACCGTGAAACAGTTAAGCAACTAGTATTTCAAAACAATCCTCTTCTGATGTGGCGATTGTAGCGCTCACAGAATGGAATCCATCCACTTACTGATAATTTTTCAACCTTGTTATGACCAATGCCAGATTGTCGCCGCTGCTTCCTAAATCAAACTATTAGGTTTTATACTCTCTTTTAAATTTCAAATATTTATTATTTATTTATATGAAATATCGATTTTTAAATTAACTGTTTAAATAAAAACACATTGAGTTGATTTTCATCATCATTTTTCAATAACTGAAGCGTTATGACAAGCTATTGACTTCCACTTCCATTCTATTCTTTTCTCACTTCATTTTTGGGTTACAATTCGCTTTTTTATTGCAAAAATTTTTAGCAAAATCAATTCAGATAATTGCTTTAATCAAGTCTATTTAATTATTTGCTATTAAATATTTGACGAGTTGATTGCTTGTCAACCAAACAGTAGCTTCCATGTTTTGTGCGCAAAGTTGAGCGACCTCTAAACTACAAAAGTAAATTTGGTTAAACAAATAAATAATAGCAAAATTATGGAAAGGAAGTATATAATGGGTTCATATTTAACCATTATTATGTAATTATGAGAGCAGAGATTTATTTTGTTGGAACTGTTTGGTTGGTTGGGAATTTCGACTGCTCTCAAGCCAATTCTACTACCAAATTTTTACTGGAGTTAGGTGTAGATGGGGAAGATTATAGTAGGAGAAGGGCTGTGCTCAAGAAAAGGTTAATGGGAGGAGATTAAGAAACGGTTTATTGACAAAATAAACCAAAAATACCTTCCGCATTATAAGTGCTGCCGTTACAGCGGTATCTGCCACTTGCAGGTCACTAAAAATCCTCCTTTATGGAACCGTTTACAGCTTATAGCTAATATTGCATCGCTTGACACTGTTCTGTAGGCTGATGCTACTCCGAGGGTTCCGGTGCGGTGCACTCTGGCCACAGCCTTACGCCGGTTTTTCTTTTGAAGCACATCTGCCCAGATCTCAGCTCCGTATAACATGCCGCTAATATGTCGTCGACAATAGAATCCATTAGTCTCCTAGGTTAGATTAAGATTTTCTCTGCTTTTCCTGCGACGTACTGGGTTTTGTACTCACAAGGTTAGTCTGGGGTCCAGTCATACGCCTTGGTAGCATCGTAGCTAATGTTCCGCAAGCCTGGTCCTAGAATAGATTTTTGTGTTGCTCTTGGCGTGACCGCTATCTCTCGTGATACCTCTCTAGTTTGGTACAACAATTTCCTGTTACTAAGGTGGTTTCGCACCACAGCTCTGATATTCAAGTTTTTTTCAAGAGCGTGGATCTTATCTACCCATCTTGGCTGTTGCCGAGTCCCCAACAACACTATTCTTTTGTATTTATGCCATCTACGCTGTACGGCTTCTGCACTTTCATTGACGCATTTTATAGCTCCTAGAGTTGATCGGCCGGGTCTAAAGCCTTGTTGTCTAAAGGAGAGTCCTCCAGCTTCGTTGATAGTTGCTTCGACTGTTTCAAACATACATATATAGTAAACGACTGAAGGCAAAGGCAAGTTGGGATATCCTTTTCCCTTCGAGGCAGAAGTTGTTTATATTCAATAGTACTGTCGGTCGCTCTGCAGTGGCTATTTACAGGATTTCTGCTGGGATCCCGTCCGGGCCGGGTGATTTGTTGGCCTTGAGCTTGTCGGTGGATAGTTATGGCTCTTCGAGGGTAAATTGAGGTATTTGCGGAAATCTTAGAGTATGTTCTGCATCACTAGCCATTTTTTCGTGTGTGGGGAAGAGTGCGTTTAGGATATGATCCAATTTGGCAGCGGTTCAGTCAGGTGGCTTTGCTCGAGTACCGAATTTTTTGATTACTATCTTATACCCAAGTCCCCAGGGGGCAAAAAATCATATCACTCATATTGTAAAACCCTGTATGTATTCTGACACTCATTTAAAAATATTTTGCAAAATTATTTTTAAAACAATAAATTAAAAAAAAAAAACATTTATTTTATTATTTCAAAATAAGTTTTAATTTTAATACGATTTAATTTGAAATTTCACAGTTTTTTTTTGTTCGCTACATTTTGCACTTACTTCTGACAAGAACTCTTACTCTCAAGAGAATTTAGCAAATACATGGTTTTGTATACTTTTCACTCACTCAATTGCTCTCTCCGTTGCTTCACTTCTTTCACAACTAGTTTTTATAACAAAAAGTTTCGAGTGATTCTGCCTAAAAATGTATTCATTATACTCGTATAGCTCTTTGCCGTTCTGCCATTCCATGCTATTTCTGTGCTGTGCTCACTCAAATTCTGAACTGAGTAACTGAGCTCTGCTCTCCATGCATTCTAGTTTCTTGTTTTTACTTTTTTGCTCGAAGTTTCTGCTTTCTCGCTTTGAGTGCAAATAAATAAGTGAGTAAAAGTAATACAAATCAAAGCGAATGATGAAAAGCGTGAAAATGCACAGCCACAGCAATTTCGAGCGACAGTGTCTCACAATATTTCCACAAAGTCATATATTCGCTGCGCAGTTGAAACTTTTTTAAATTTATTTTTGCCTAAATTTTGCTTGGCGACCTTCTCCGTGCATTCTAAGTAGCTTATTGCTTACGCTAGCCATTTTCGGCCATTGCGAATTGGCCAAACTTTGGCTCAAGCAATGCTGCCACCACTCACGATGGTATTAGCGAGTATAAAGAGAAGGTAAAAGAAAGCGCATGGGAAGAGTAGCTAAAGCTTGTAAAATATATACTGTTACGAATTTACTCTTGCTAGTTTACTTTGTTAGGTCCGTATCTCTGGATTGACAAATAAAATCAACACTGTTTAATTTAATTCAACAACACTTTATTTCACAACTCTTCTACACTATAGCAGTTTACTCTTAGCACTGATTGATTACGTTGGCGCTGCCACGGCTTATATAGCCACGCACTTCTCGCTAGATGCCGATGTGTCCTTCTAGAATATTGCGTCTAGAAACCACCAGAACATACTGCTATACGGCGCCAGATGTCGCTAGATGCCGATGTGTCCTTCTAGAATATTGCGTCTAGAAACCACCAGAACATACTGCTATACGGCGCCAGATGTAGCTATTGCTTCGACAAACAAACAGCCGCGGCGCCAGATGTCTACAATAAGACAAATGCTATTCCATATACCTACAGCTATTGTTCATAATAATGGATGCATATAGCAATACAAATACAACTTAATACTACTTTTGTAACACTGCCCTCCACTAAAGCCTAATCGTCCCGATTAGGCACAAATCCTCTTGAACCAAATGGGGCGAGCCTCTCCAAATGTACTACTTTCATTTTACATCGTGCTTTTCCATTCCTTTGTATGCGGTATACCACGTCATTAAGTCGTTTTATCACCATATAGGGTCCTTCCCAGGCTGACTGCAGTTTCGGGGACAAGCCTTTCTTTCGAAGTGGATTGTACAATAGGACCAGATCACCTTCTTCAAAACCTTTTGAATTTGCCGCTTGATCGAACCGGTCCTTCATCTTATTGCTCATCAGATGCGTATGCTGTCTTACCATTAGGTGCAATTCATTCATTTCTTCCTTTAAGGCAGAACAATAATCTCCATCATTTCTTACAGCTGTAGGATTCGTTCCAAACTTAAGATCAGCGGGGAGTCGCAGATCAGATCCGAAAATAATCTTTGCTGGCGTGTAACCAGTTGTCTCGTGCTTCGCTGAACGATACGCCAGCAGGAACATCTGGATGCACTTGTCCCAATTCCGTTGATCTTTATCAACGATTTTCCGCAGATGTTCTTCGAGCGTTCGGTTGAATCTCTCCACCATTCCATCTGATTGTGGATGTAACGCTGTCGTCCGTGTCTTGTGGATGCCCAATAATGTACAGACTTCTTGGAAAATGGAAGATTCGAAATTCCTGCCTTGATCTGAGTGTAATTCGACGGGCACTCCGAACCTTGTTATCCAATTTTCTACAAACGCTTCGGCTACTGTCTTCGCTTCCTGGTTTGGTAAGGCATATACTTCTGGCCATTTACTGAAATAGTCCATGACAACCAGTAGATATTTGTTTCCGGCCGTACTGGTTGGGAACGGACCTGCAACATCCATTGCGACTCTTTCAAATGGCGATCCCACGTTGTACTGTTGTAGCCTACCGCGACTTTTGGCTTTAGGACCTTTAGCTGCCATGCACTCTACGCAATTACTTATCCATTCTGCTATGGAATCTCGACAACCGATCCAGTAGAACCGTTGTTTAATCTTCTCTATAGTTTTTGTAATTCCAAGGTGCCCTCCACTAGGTCCATTGTGATATTCTTTCAATACTTTTGGGATCATGGACTTCGGTACTATGATCAGCAGACGAGACTGTTTGCCATCTTCGCTTTCCCAGGTACGATGAAGGTATCCATTAACGAGGTTTATGCTGTTCCATTGGGCCCAATATGCTTTTGCAGTTGGACTCTCGCTACTTATTTGTTCCTTTGGTGGTCGTACCCCATTTTCTTTGGCCATTATCAGCTTTGCAAGATCAGGGTCCTCCAGCTGATTGATTCTGATGCGGTGAGGAGTCCAATCATCTTCAGGTTCTATATTCAGTAATCGCACGTCGATTATACCTTCTTTTCCCTCTGATTTGGAGCAATGTTTACATTCCAGTGGACAAGGGCGACGTGATAATGCATCCGCATTTTTGTGGTGAATCCCCTTTCGGTGTTCTGTTTCGAAGTCGTAATTCTGTAATCTTTCGATCCATCGTGCAATTTGGCCTTCCGGATTCTTAAACTGTAATAACCATTTTAATGCTGCATGATCAGTCCTCAGCAAGAATCGTTGTCCATACAAATACTTGTGGAAATGTTTTACACATTCCACCACAGCTAGTAGTTCTTTTCGCGTCACACAGTAGTTTTTCTCTGGTTTCCCGAGCACTCTGCTGTAATACCCAATTACTCTTTCTTGTCCGTCGATGAGCTGAGACAGGACACCTCCAATTCCATAAGCGCTCGCATCTGTATCCAGGATGAATTTCTTTCCAGGTATTGGATAAGCTAACATCGGTGCCGTACAAAGTAGTTCTTTCAGCCGCTCAAACGCTTTTTCTTGTTCCAACTGCCATACAAACGGGCGATTCTTCTTTGTTAAATCATGTAAACTTCTAGCCACGTTCGCAAATCCAGGTACGAAACGGCGATAATACGTGCATAAGCCGAGGAAGCTGCGGAGTTCATGAATGTTGGTGGGTCGAGGCCAATCTTTCACTGCTTTTATTTTTCCTTCCTCGGTGTGAATTCCCTCAGTTGACACTTTATGTCCGAGATATGTGACCTGCTTCTTCCATAATGAACACTTTTTGGGATTCAAGCGTAATCCGGCTGATGCTATTCGCTGAAAGACTTCCTCTAGATTTTTCAGATGATCATCAAAACTTTTTCCCATGATGATAATGTCATCAAGATACACCAAACATGTCTTCCAGTTGAGTCCTTTTAACACATGTTCCATCAGTCGCTCGAACGTTGCAGGCGCATTACATAACCCAAATGGCATCACAGAGAATTCCCATAACCCGTCGCCCATACTGAAAGCGGTCTTTTCACGGTCACGTTCATCGATCTCGACTTGCCAATATCCACTTTGTAGATCTAATGTAGAAAACCATTTCGCTCCAGACAAGGTGTCTAATGTATCGTCGATTCTTGGTAGAGGATAACTGTCTTTCTTTGTGACATCATTCAACTTCCTATAATCTACGCAGAAACGGGTGCTACCATCTTTCTTTTTAACTAAGACGATAGGTGAGCTCCATGGACTTATTGAAGGTTCGATTACACCGTTTTTGTGCATGTCTTCAATAATTTTGTTAGCATCTTCACGTTTTGCTAGTGGAACCCTACGCGGAGCTTGTCGGATTGGTTTAGCGTCTCCAGTATTTATGCGATGTTTGACAATGCCGGTTCTTCCTGTGTTTCCTTCGTTTGCAAATATGGATGCGTATTTTTCTAATAGTTTTTCTGCTTTTAATTTTTCATTTCCATGCAGTTCGTTCAGCAAATTATTTAGGAGTGTAGGACTTATCTGCTGTGGCTCAATAGTAGGCTTCTGTTGTGACCGTTCGCATCGTGCTATTGCACTTATATTCTGGCACTGTCCAATTACTGCTCCTTTCTTCAGACTTATAGGCGTGTTGAATTCATTCACTACTCTGACCGGAATGGTGGCGTCTTCTCTAGTTTTCACAAGCGTTCTTCCTACCAATATGGGTGTATCTATTTTTGTTGGTTCCACAATCCACAACTCTTCAGTCCCACCTCCTCCATTCACTTTAGCCCATACAATCGCCTCAGATTTTGGTGGAATACTCTGATTATCATCAACAATCACCCTCTTACTTTCAACGTTGGTCACATATCCGGTGTTTATAGGCATCTCCATGTCCTGGCAAAACAGCATTTGCTTGTTTAAATCCAAAGTAAGCGTTGACATTCGTCCATTTACGATGCCGTTGATAGTAAGATTGTTGTCATGGCGACCTATTTGTGATATCGAGATGGCGGGGCAAATAGTTGTGGGAACCAGCTCACGCCCCTTTGAACTGTTCCGTTTTAGTTTAACGACTTGTGAGATGTGGATGCTCCGTCCTCGTTATCTGTTGGTTGTTTCCGTTTTGATGGGTTTACTTTTATATTGCAATTTCGGGCAAAGTGACCCGCTTTTCCACAGTTGAAACATCTTCCTGTTGTATTTACTCGCGGTGCAGCAATTGTCTTCAGAGTCTTCAATATTTCTTCCATCAGCGCCGGTTGTTCCATTTCAACCCTTTGTACTTTGTGTGCTGGTTTACTTAGTAGGGAAGCTGTTTCCTGTGTGAGGGCGTGCGAAACCGTTTCAGCAAACGTTCTTTTTGGCAATGCATATGTGGCGCGTTTGGTGTCCACATCACGAATTCCATTTATGAAACATTGAATTTTTACCCTCTCAATGTAATCCACAGGTGCATCTGCATTTGCCAAATGAGCCAGTCGTTCAATTTCAGTTGCGAACTCTTGCAATGACTCGTTCATTTTCTGACCCCTATTTTGCAGTTCGATCTGGTATATTTGTTTCCGGTGCTCACTACCATATCGTCTTTCTATCGCACTCATCAATGCCTCATAGTTGTCCCGTTCACAGTCTGGAATAGTCTGAAGGATTTCTGCCGCAGGTCCTTTCAATGATACAAACAAAGACGCTACTTTGTCCGCTGCATTCCAGTTATTGGCCATTGCTGTCTTTTCAAACTGAAGTTTGAAAATTTGAAATGGAATACTTCCATCGAATGTGGGTGCCTTCAATCTTTGATTATTTGTTGATGGTGCAGGGCCATGCAGTTGCAGTTCTCGCACACGATTACTTAATTGAAGAACTTCTGCTTTTAAATTTTCTTCGTCATTTTTTAAAGTGCTTAATTCGTCTTCAAATTTTGAAAATTTCTCTTGCACTTGTGTATTATTCTCTGTAATCTGTTGTGTAAGGCGAGACTCTAACTGTGATGTATTTTCAGCTATTTGCGTCATTTGCTGTGCCAGACGATTTTCTGTTTGCACTACATTTTCTGTTATTCGTGATATATTTTCAGCTATTTGCTGTGCCAGACGATTTTCTGTTTGCACTGCATTTTCTGCTATTTGCTGTACCAGACGATTTTCTGTTTGCACTGCATTTTCTGCTATTTGTTTAATAGCCACTAACAACGTGTTCATGTCTACACTTGATGATGTTCGTTGTTCTTCTACTTTCTCTTCTACCTTTGTAGAAGTTTCTGGCCCAACAAATTCGAACTCGTCCACATTAATTCCATCCGCTTCCATTGCTTCACGTAATCGTGCCTGCAGATCCGCCTTTTGCCCGCTTATCGGCAAATTACGCTCCTCCAGTTCCTTTTTTAATTGTTGAATTCTCAATTCTCCGAATTTAACCATCTTGAATTTGGATTATTTGACAATCCCACTTCTGACACCAATTGTTACGAATTTACTCTTGCTAGTTTACTTTGTTAGGTCCGTATCTCTGGATTGACAAATAAAATCAACACTGTTTAATTTAATTCAACAACACTTTATTTCACAACTCTTCTACACTATAGCAGTTTACTCTTAGCACTGATTGATTACGTTGGCGCTGCCACGGCTTATATAGCCACGCACTTCTCGCTAGATGCCGATGTGTCCTTCTAGAATATTGCGTCTAGAAACCACCAGAACATACTGCTATACGGCGCCAGATGTCGCTAGATGCCGATGTGTCCTTCTAGAATATTGCGTCTAGAAACCACCAGAACATACTGCTATACGGCGCCAGATGTAGCTATTGCTTCGACAAACAAACAGCCGCGGCGCCAGATGTCTACAATAAGACAAATGCTATTCCATATACCTACAGCTATTGTTCATAATAATGGATGCATATAGCAATACAAATACAACTTAATACTACTTTTGTAACAATACTATACATCATCACCAATACAAAAAAACAACAACAATAACAACCACGCATGCCAATAGCGCTCACCAGCGATAGAAAAATGGAATAATAACAAAAGCAGCAAAAGCAACAAAGTGAGCTTGTGATGATTTTCTGCATGCTTCTTGCTTCGCACCTGCACTACCGATACTCGCGCCCGTCATTTCGCCGCTACGTTCGCTTCAGGCGCTGTTTTTGCTGCTCATCTGCTTCTCCACCTTCTTCTTCATGCTAGCGCCTGTGTTACAGCACTTGCTTCCATTCCCCCTGTGCTGACTTTTCAATTTTACTGTTTGTCTGCTTCCACGCCTTCGTTTGCTTTCATCTGCGATGCTCGGCTGGCGCCCGATTGGAGTTCGTATCTTAAGTCTTTGGTTAGCCAAAGTTCAGTTTCTTCGTGTACGTCGTCAGTGTTGGTTGCGTCTAGCGGTTAGACTCGAGTCTAATTTGAACTTGGAGCATAAACAAATCTACAACTGCAAACGCAAATTATAACTGTTGCAAATAACAATATAGTGAAATCCATAAACAACAATTCAACGTATCTTAACGCGTGCGCGCGTGTGTGTTTGAAAATTGTGCAGAAATATTTATTTCAAAACAGGAAAATAATTTCAAACAGTGTACTTCAATTAATAATAACTAAACAAAATTCATTAGATTTTGCTTATATCTCACATATATACAAATACATACATATTTATATATATTGGCGCAGTAAGTTCTGAAGCAAAAACAAAACGCAGCGCTCATCGAATTTCCTTTACATCGAGTGTGCGAAGTAAGTGTGCAAAAACGGTTTAACTGTGTGCATGTGTATTGGTGTGTACTGCTGCTTCTGCTGTGAAAGTGCAAATAAAAGTTGTTAAACTTGAAAGAAAATAATTAAATGCGTTGAAAGCTCTTCTATAATGATTCTAAGTGAAATTTTGTTGCCCTAAAAAATGAAGAAAAATTTGCATGCGTCAGTGTTAGTGCGGAGAATGAAGCAAAATCAAAACTAAAATACACTTAAAGGGGCTTGGATTATTTGCAACAACAAAAACTGTTAATTTTCCGAAAAAGGTAAACAATTTGTGGTTGTTGTTAAAATATATATTTTGGTTTTGAAAACAAATTTTAAAATATAAGAAGTATTTTGTAGGTAAAAGTATTAAAAAAAAGTATAAAAAACTTTCTTTTTCAATAAAAAGAGAATATATAATAAATAAAATTGATCTACATGAAAATTAAATTTAACTCAAAACATAATACTTATTACACGTTTGGCATATTATTGGAATGAAAGTATGATAAAACTATGAAATACACTTAACAAAGCTTTTAACAATTTGCAAAATAGTATTATTGTATAAAAATATTCCAAATAATAAAAAATATAAAAAAATAGTTCTGATAATAATATTAAAAAAAATTTATTTTTTTCTAAATTTCAATATTTAAACAAAAAGTCTTCAAAAATATCATAAAAATAACTATTTATAAATTTTCAAAATAAATATTAAAAATTTAAATATAAAGTAAAAAACAAATATTATATTTTTAATATAAATATATTTTTATTATAAAAATTTTTAAAATTTTAATTTCAATATAAAATTCAAAAAAGTGTCGAAATTTCAATGCAAAATGAAAATAAATTAAAATTTTTTTTTAAATATTATTAAAAAAAATATTTACAAATTTTCAAAATCAGATTTAAGAAAATGTGTTAACAGTTCCAATATAAAATTAAAAAAGTATCTATTCATAAATTTCCAAAATGATATTAAAATTTTAATATAACGTACAAAATAATTTTTTTTAATTTCTATAAAAAAAAAATAAAATTTTAGTATACATTCATAAAATATTTCTAAAATTTTAATTCAATATTAAAGTCAAAAAAGGCTTAATTTTTTAATGCAAAATAAATAATGCTAAAAAATTTTCAAAATATTTTTGAAAAAAAAAAATATTTATAAATATTCAAAATAATATTTATATAAATTGTGTTTACAAAACTAATATAGGTAATTTTTTTTAAATCTAAGAAAATTTAAAAATTTCAGATACAATTAAAGTTTTTCTAAATTATTGAAAACAAAATATTTATAAATTTTCAAAAAATATTAAAACTGAAAATGGTGTTAAAAAATTAAAAGCAAAATAAATTTTAAAAATTTCAAAATAACAAATTACAAAAAAAATGTATTTCAATTTAAAACTCTATAAATAAATATTATATTTTTCTGCAATATAAAAATTTAAAAAAAATTAAAGTTTCTATTTTCAAAATATTTTCAAAAAAATGTCAATTTCGAAAAATCTATGTAGAGTAAAAAACTTTTTTTTTTAATTTCAATATAAGAAAATTTAAAACTTTTAAGTATGTACAATCAAATATTTTTTAAATTGATATTAGAAATTTAATATTTATAAGTTTTCAAAACAAAGTTTTAACATTTTTTAAAATAATTTAAAAAAAGGTGTTAAAAAATTAAAACAAAAAAATATTTCAAAATAACAAATTAAAAAAAAATAAATTTCAGTATACAATTTTATAAATAAATATTTTATTTTAATGCAATATAAAATTTAAACAAAAAGTTTAGTTTAAAAGAAGATTTAAGAATTGTATTTTTATTAATTTTTTTTAATTCATTACTTATAATAAAAAAACTCAACTGATATAAATTTTACACTTAAAAAAATAAACTAATAATCAAAATGTTTGTACGCATACATATATGAAAATTAAATTACGAAATTCCTTTTTAACCAACTAAATATTTTTTTTAATTGTCAATATACTTATATCTTAAGCAAAAAATTAAAAAAAAAAACAAATTATTAAAAAAATATGCTTTATCAATTCCAATAAATGACATTCCACATAACCTCAAAAACCACCAATATCAAAAGTAAACCGTTAATTTTTTATTTTTTATTCTCAGTTGCCCTCGAAAAGCGCGTTTTCCACGAAACAGTTTTGATCGCAAAAGCTTAAGCCAATTTAACGCTTGGCATTACGATTTTGATTTAAACGTGTGTACGTATGTATTTGTGTATGCGTAAATGGGTGTAAAACTATCAAAAATGCTGGCCTTAACATTTTAACTGCTGTTGTTATTGCTATTGTTCGAAACTTTTTCACATTATTATTTTTATATTTTTTGTTTTTGTTTTTGCATTTACCTTTTGCTTGGCTTAACAAAACAGCGAAATGGCGTGCTAGAATCGAAATAAAGCGAGCTACAAAAAAACACCATAACATAATCCACATTATTTGCAAAATTATACAATATTTAAAATATATACAGACATACATGCATGTATATAACATACAAAAACAAAAAATAAAGGCAAAAAGTGTTGCCGTCATCGCCCGGTAATTTGAAACTGGAGATAATAGAAACGCAGCCACCGCAAAGAATAGAACGGCATAGAAAGGCTGTTATATTAGTAAAACAACAACAACCACTTGAAACATTAAAATTGGCAGTAAAGTTCGATTTAGTATTTTGTTGTTGCTGCGCGAATAGCTTTGAGAAGAAGATCTGGTTTTGGCGACTGGCGTATAATTATTTATATAGATATACAGTACATATTTCTACACAAAAAGCAACAACATTGTTCACACACAAACATGACGATATGATTAGATAAATAATTACATGTATTTAAAAAACATATATAACAAACATTTCTATGTCTGCATGTTTTCTTTTGCTTTTGTTCTAAAAATAGTCTTTCACTTCATTTAAATGGATTAACAAAAGTTGTTATTCTCTCGTGTCCCCAGGCTCCAATAAACGCTAATCAACAAATTTATGCAGAGTTGAAAGATTATTGGTTTAGAATATGAATAGTTGGCGGATGAATAGGCGTTTTCTTTCTTTATTGATATTCTTTTTCAAAGAAGATTTTGCTAAGAATCAAGAACTTCAAGCAAGTGAATCTCATTCCGGGGTTTCTTGCAAAAAACGACTTTTTCTTTGAATTATTGTAGTTTAATTATTTTTTAATAACATTTTAGTGCTATTGGAAATTCAAAAGGGAATTTGAAAATCAATTTTAGCACTAAAAACCTTTTATAGGTATTAATTATTCTAATATAATAATAATTTTTTAAGATTAAAACTATTTTCGAAAATGTTGGTATTCTGGTGACCCGGACTTCCTGATTTCTTCTTCTATACCGCTTACGCCCTTATAGTCGAATTTACAACAGCGCGCCAGTTGTTCTTCATTTTCGCTATTTGGCGCCAATTGGAGATTCCAAATGCAGCCAGGTCTTTCTCCACCTGGTCCTTCCAACAGAGTGGATGTCTTCCTCTTCCTCTGCTTCCCCCGACAAGTACTGTGTCGAATACTTTCAGAGCTGCAGCATTTGCATCCATTCGGACGACATGACCTAGCCAGCGTAGCCGCCGTCTCATAATTCGCTGAACTATGTCAATGTCGGGGTATATCTCATACAGCTCATCATTCCATGGACTATGGTACCCGCCGTTGCCAATTTGCAAACAACCTTAAATCTACCGTAGAACCTTTCTCTTGAAAACTCGTAACGCCGCCTCATCAGATGTTGTCATCCCCCATGCCTCTGCACCTTATAGCGGAACGAGGATGATGATTGACTTGTAGAATTTGGTCTTTGCTCCTCGGGAGAAGACTTTACTTCTCAATTGCTTACTCAGCCCGACGTAGCACTTGTTGGCAAGAGTTATTCTGCGTTGGATTTCGAGGCTGACGTTATTGTATTGGTGTTTCCAAGATAAACGAAAATAACTACGACGCAGTTATAACTGTAAACAGTGACTTGGGAACCAAGTCGCGAGGGCGACGACTGTTTGATTGCTGACAGGAGATAATTTGTGTTGTCATCGTTCACTACCAGACTCATTTGCTTCGCTTCTTTGTCCAACCTGGTAAAAGCAGAACTAAAGGCGCGTTTATTATGGCCAATGATATCGATGTCATCGATGTACACCAGCAGTTGTACACTCCTGTAGAAGACAGTAACTTTTCTATTCAAATCTGCGGCTCGAATTATATTCTGCAGGGGTAGGTTACCGAAATAGCACGATGGGGAGTCGCCAGGTCCGTACTGAAGAATATGACACTCCTGGCTAATCTTCTGGAGATGGTGGCGGGTTATTATCGATGTATGAGGCCTGGTATTGTCCTGGCGGAGCACAGTTCCTCTTCTTTTATTCAAACCTAGCTGCTTCTGGGCGATTTCCTCCTTCAGATGGTACAATTGTTCACAATACAGTTTCGAATTAAGAGTTTGATCGTATCTCCTGGTAGATGTTTCCTACACAGACCCCCAAACAATGGTTTCGGATAATTATTAAATCCGAAATGGTAAAACCTTCCTGACGAATCCAGTGAGTGTGGTCATTGTTTGCGGCGACTCACAGCAATTGGACCACGATCGTTTCCGCTTGTCGTTGCCGTAAGTGGCCCTGTTTCAGCAGCTATTTGCAGTTGGAACTTCAATTAATAATTTAAGTATGCTTCTCCAGCCTGCTGAATGGCAGTGCACGCACAGCACCAGGAGAAAGCGAACCCGATACCCCAATCGATGACGATGGAGCAGACGTTCCATTGCCCGACCATGAAGAAGTTCGAATAGCAATTGCCCGTCTGAAAAACAACAAAGCGGCAGGGGCCGATGGATTGCCGGCCGAGCTATTCAAACACGGCGGCGAAGAGCTGATAAGGTGCATGCATCAGCTTCTTTGTAAAATATGGTCGGACGAAAGTATGCCCAACGATTGGAATTTAAGTGTGCTATGCCCAATCCATAAAAAAGGAGACCCCACAATCTGCGCCAACTACCGTGGGATTAGCCTCCTCAACATCGCATATAAGGTTCTGTCGAGCGTATTGTGTGAAAGATTAAAGCCCACCGTCAACAAACTGATTGGACCTTATCAGTGTGGACCAGATATTCACCATGCGCCAAATCTTGGAAAAGACCCGTGAAAGGAGAATCGACACACACCACCTCTTCGTCGATTTTAAAGCTGCTTTCGACAGCACGAAAAGGAGCTGCCTTTATGCCGCGATGTCTGAATTTGGTATCCCCGCAAAACTAATACGGCTGTGTAAGCTGACGTTGACCAACACGAAAAGCTCCGTCAGAATCGGGAAGGACCTCTCCGAGCCGTTCGATACCAAACGAGGTTTCAGACAAGGCGATTCCCTATCGTGCGACTTTTTCAACCTGCTTCTGGAGAAAATAGTTCGAGCTGCAGAACTCAACAGAGAAGGTACCATCTTCTATAAGAGTGTACAACTGCTGGCGTATGCCGATGATATTGATATCATCGGCCTCAACACCCGCGCCGTTAGTTCTGCTTTCTCCAGACTGGACAAGGAAGCAAAAGAAATGGGTCTGGCAGTGAACGAGGGCAAGACGAAATATCTCCTGTCATCAAACAAACAGTCGTCGCACTCGCGACTTGGCACTCACGTCACTGTTGACAGTCATAACTTTGAAGTTGTAGATAATTTCGTCTATCTTGGAACCAGCGTAAACACCACCAATAATGTCAGCCTAGAAATCCAACGCAGGATAACTCTTGCCAACAGGTGCTACTTTGGACTAAGTAGGCAATTGAGAAGCAAAGTCCTCTCTCGACAAACAAAAACCAAACTCTATAAGTCACTCATAATTCCCGTCCTGCTATATGGTGCAGAGGCTTGGACGATGTCAACAACGGATGAGTCGACTTTGCGAGTTTTCGAGAGAAAGGTTCTGCGAAAGATTTATGGTCCTTTGCGCGTTGGCCACGGCGAATATCGCATTCGATGGAACGATGAGCTGTACGAGATATACGAAGACATTGACATAGTTCAGCGAATTAAAAGACAGCGGCTGCGCTGGCTAGGTCATGTTGTCCGGATGGATGAAAACACTCCAGCTCTGAAAGTATTCGACGCAGTACCCGCCGCGGGAAGCAGAGGAAGAGGAAGACCTCCACTCCGTTGGAAGGACCAAGTGGAGAAGGACCTGGCTTCGCTTGGAATATCCAATTGGCGTCACGTAGCGAAGAGAAGAAACGACTGGCGCGCTGTTGTTGACTCGGCTATAATCGCGTAAGCGGTGTCTACGCCAGTAAAGAAGAAGATACTTACGCACATTTATATTCCGAAAAAAAATTACATAAAAAATCAAAAACAAAATTCCAGTCTTTTTTTGCAAGCACAGCGAATTGCTAATCAAAGAAAGCTTCAACTGTCCAATAACAAGTACACTGTATGTTCATGTCACCTACACTCACCGGTGTACATATGGATTTACGCTGAAAACATGCCACTGACGTTTTAATGACAGCAAAAGCGTCGACCAAAAACCGCCAAGTGCCAACTGTCTGGCCTTCTCAACGCCATCGAACGATTATTTTCTTTTTAATAACGCTGCCGCACACAATCCACCGCTACGCTGTACGACTACTGCGGCTTCCACAACACATACACACACACACACTTGTCTACATGAAATCCACGCACAGCAGAATCAAGAATGAAACACGCAAAGCAATGAAAATATGTAGCAAAGCCAGCAAGTGCAGCACACTCAGCCAAGTTGTGGCATTAAAAATAATTAAAAAATAGTAGAATGAAAAAAAAAAAAACAAAAACAAAAGCTGCTGCCACTTTGTCGATAGTTCCGCTAAGTGAACGCATGGCGTCGCACTCACCTTCACCTGCGACCCACAAACACTGCCAGCAGGCGCATTGTTGGTTTTGTAGAGTCTGAGCGAGCAACGGGACGCGCAAACCGCGCATGGGCCACTTGAGCCGCCACAAGCACCGCACTCCACCGCAAACACCACACACCGCAGCCAAACCAAATCAGTCAGCCAGTGAGCATGTCAACAACAACAATAACAACAACGACGACTAAGTAAAACTAATATCGCTTACAAAAAACACACAGAAAAAGAAAGAAAAAAAAAAAATAAAAATAAAAACAAATCAAACAGAGCATTCTGCTGTTCCGCTTTGCAGTTCCTTCTTATCTCACATTTCTACTTCTTTTGCTACTTTTCCTACTTTGTCCGCTGCTTCTTCTACTGTTTCAGTGGCGTAGCTGTCTCCGGTTACATTGCATGCTTTTGACGGGTTTCTCTGGCCGATCCGGTGCAGCTTTCTTCTTGGACGCGGCTCAGTGAGTGACTGCACCTTCCTCAAGGCACAAGTGCTTAGCCACTTAGTTATACATGTGTATGTGTGTGTATATTCTATATTTGTATGCGTGTGTTTGCCTGTGGCACTCTATGGTGCAGTGAAAACGTATTAAAAAATTAAAACAATGAAAACAACAACAACAATTACCGCTAAGCGCGAAGTGTTCGCCGCCAGCGCGACAGCACCTTTCGAAATTGCTGAAGCGTTATAAGAACTAGGAAAGAAAATGATAAATTTGTGCGCCTTGAAATCGATTTGATATGTGAAAAGCAGAAAATTTAATTGCCGATTTTCTACCATTTCTACAATTAGCTGTGACAACAACAACAAGAACCACAACATTAATAATATTTCAGAAATATTCTTAACAAATGCAAACAACTAAACCCAAAGAAGAATATAAAAAAAGTAAAAAAAATAATAAAAATAAAAACAACACCAACAAAATCTTCCAAAGCAGCCATACATTTTCTTCAACGCTGCTGAGCTTCCATCATATGCCACTCCCCTCTGCTACAGGTGAGACACGGTTTCTTTCGCCATAAAAAGCCGCTTAAATTTCAGCTTTCTTACACACACACATATATGCATTCATATATAATATTGTATATATGGTTTTATGTTCTGTTGCGTCCTCTATCGCCTCACAGTCATACATTTAATCGCCTTTGACAATCGAAGAAATCTTCGAATAAAAGTCAAACAGGAAGTTGCACGCTGTGGCGATTAAGAACGCTCAATAAATTCTGTTACAATTGGAACTGCCATGGCTGTGCTTCAAATTACCGTCCATTTTTTACCTCGGCTCAATTCAATTTTTGATTTTTACTATATTTTTACTCGCAGTTCCAGTTGGTTTATGATTTTGTTCAGCGTTCAATGACATCGCTGAGTTCGATAACAGTTTTCAATGTTAGATTGTTAACCTTGTGTGCCGAACAAATATAATTATGTATGTATGTATGTCTGTGGGCTTGGCGTAAATTCGAGCTTGTATTATTTTATTTTGACGATTTTTAAGGTTTAAATAAGCTGTATTAACTGACTGGTGTGGTCTAATACTATATTAATGAAACGATAAAAAATGTGGATTTTGCCATGAGATCCACTTTTATTAATCAAATCAAATTGAGCAATAAAAAAGATTCAAATTGACATTTATAAAGAGAAATAATATTAATGTCTCTATTGTCCTCCTATATGAAGCTAATGAGTTTATCACAGATGCATTTCGTATAGAAACTAAATATATAACTCCAAATCAAAAAATATAATCTACGAACGATTTTCATTCAACGGAAAATGTTTTGTTAGTTCTTTCTAGTCACATTGTTCGGTATAAACAACCTTCAAGTCGAATTAAGATTAATTAATAAGGAAAAAATATTTTATGAAGATATTTATCTCGATTTTGATGGACTATTGTATAATCGATATATACTATAGCAAAGTCGGAAATTGTTATGTTGTTTTCGCCAATAATCTGTGCCAAATTTCATTAATCTAATTTGACAAAGAAAAAAGTTCTTCATGCAAGAACTTAAATAGTTTTGATAATAGCTATATACTATAGTGGTCTGATCTGAACAATATATTCGGTGATATTAGCAATGCCTTGGATAATAAAACAAGCAAAATTTCTTGAAGAAATCTCATCAAATAAGTGCAAAAGTTTTCTATACAAGTACTTGATTCCGGTCGTTCAGTTTATTTACTATATAGCAGCTACAGTCTTTAGCTGTCCAATTCCGACAAATGCGCAGCTTCTTGGGGAGAAAGAAATGTGTGACGTTATCAGATCAGTATCTCAAAAACTGAGCGACTAGCTCATCGTACTGACCTTTTATTTTTTTAAGATGTAATCCCTTCCAAAGTTTCCTACTTTTTTAAAGAAAAAACACAGAAATTTCAAATTTAAGGGGGAATGTTTATTTTCATTCGAAAAATAGTCTGGCATTTAGTTTTTGAAGATTATCTCTTTCAAATTTTTACCGTGGCTACGCGTCAGATATTCCATCCTTTGAGTCCAATTTTCGATGACTCGTTCGAGCATTCCGACTGGTAACTTGCGAATGACACGCATGACGTTTTGCTCCTCGGCCTGAATCGAAACGAGATTGTTGTCCTAGACTTCAGACTTTACATATCCCCACAGGAAAAATTCTAACGGTGTGATGTCATACAATGGCCAATCGACCGCCCCTTAACCTGAAATTATTTGCTCACCGAAGTGCTCTCAATAAATCCATAGATTAATGCAATGTATATTAAGTGGCAGCGTCTTGTTGATCACCAGCTTCAATTTCAAGCATCAAATAGTCGGTTATTATGGCGCGATAACGGTTCTCACTGGCCTACAAACCACACCAAACCGACAAATGGCAGCTTTGGAAACTTTTCAGGTTGCTTTACGTCCCAAATGCGGCAAATTTGCTTGAAATTGAGCTAGAAATGGGTCTCATCGCCTGAACAAAATTTGGCTCGAAAACGTCGGATCTTCACTACTTGTTGAACGTGGTCTTTTCGGTCGAATATTATGCAATAATGAATGCTGGGTTACAAGGGGGTGAAGGCGTTGCGAATACTACGCTCAGTAGGCCGATTTGTTGTTCAGGCGTAAGTCTTTCCCTGATGAAAGACCAAAAAATAAAACCAACAAAAATAACATGACGGCATGACACGACTCACTCGTCTTCTGTCAAAAAAGGCTATTGAAAAAAGTACTTCTACCTAGATCACCCGTTATATTTTATAGCGTCTCCGACGTTTCCGACAACAAACTTCGTGACACACTCAAAGCTAGTCAAGGAGCACTTCACCATAAGACTCGCTTGGGCGCCTGGCCACAGCATAATCGGAGAAAAAAAACCTTGCTCCGCTCACATTGGTACTGGAGTTGGATTGGCATCTTGCGGCCTAACACTGCTTCACTGGACCTCGCGCGAGCTTAGCAGATGCTGTTCTACGATCCGCTCTTGTGCGACTGTAAGATCCTTTTTGCCTTGAGTAGAAGATTTTCTGAACCACTTTCCTTTAGCAAAGTTCAGCTCCGCAATCGAAAGTGTTCCTACTAGATATCGTCCAATGGGCATTCTTGACCAGCCTTAACCAGTGAGGTTAAAGTATCTCCGCAGTCTTCCTTTCGGCGAAATTGACATTAGCCGTCGCCACGAATTTGTGACAGACTCAAAGCGCTTTGTCTATTTTAAAGGACTTATGATCTCATATATCCCATTTTTAGGTAACACAACGAACCGGCTCGACCTCATGGCCTAACCTAATTATGTTGAGTGTATACAAATATTTAAAGAGGACAAAATAAAAATGTTTCGACGACACTTTTCCTTTCAAAGTTGAAAATACTGTTTACACTTCTTTGTACTATTTGAAGGCAACCATGAGTGCAAGTTAAGTTTTAAGTTTTCTTTATTGTATTTGTAATTTAACATTAGTGGCAACACCATTAATTTAAATAAAAAAAAAAACTTTTTTTTGTATTATTGGTATTTTGATAGCCGTTTTTGCGACTTAAAGCCGTGTGATAATCCGAACCTTTCCTTATCCTCATTGATGTTCCAAAACAACAAAACGCTACAACTGTGTCTACCTAGCTAAAATGCTGAGTTAGACTCCTTGCAACCTTTAAATTAACCACAAGAGATCTTAACTAAAAACCTATTAAATCGCATACGCGTGTACTAGAAAACATCTTTGCCTTGCTGTCAGCCATTCAACGAGTCATTAAACCTTATGAAATATTCACACATAACACGACAAAGAGGCGAGGCGTATGATCCTAAGCCGCCGACATTAAAGCGCATGTCGAAGCCGTTAAGCAAATCTTCACAAGGCGACTTTGCAGCCCTCAGCCCATTGCTGGCTGCCAACTTTACTGCCAATTTGCCATAAATTTGTGCAGCAATCAATTTTCTTATCTGACATAGCGATGCGCTCACTAAATTATCGAAAGTGGACGACGTTTGTGGAGCCACTGCCCCAGGTGGTTAGCCAGCACACAAGTATGTGCAGGATACCGGCCATAGAAGCGGCCTTGCAAGCCTACAAATTCGCGTGGCTTGCTTCATTAAGCAAATGACCGAAGCGCATGAGTGGCTGCCAGCGAAAAGTGGAAGTAATTAGATGTCGACGAATGGGCTCAACAGCCCGAGTAGCGATAGCGCGTTTTGCAGATCGGGCTAAGCTTAGTTCAGCGGTCACACAAGAAGCTGCAGATAGTGAAGTCAAGTAGACTCAGGCTATACTTAATAGACAGCTTGCCGCTGAAGAAGGGTTCTACATAAATTTGTTGTTTGAGGTTATAGCCTTGAGGAAATAGAGAAGGTAGCAAAGAAAAACTCGTGGAAGTGAACTGCAAGTGAAATTAGCTTATACATTTGAGATTTCATATAACGGGTCATTCAATGCGAGCGATGCAAAAGTTTTTAAATAAAACAAAAACGGTTTGGGATATCAATTAAATTATTTACTCCTCGAAACTCGATTTCTTTTGCGTGGCAGAAGTCCAGACACTGAACCCAATTTTCGACGGTTTTGACGCATAATCATCATGAAAGAAGTACGGCTCAATGACACCGCCGGCCCATAAATCGCTCCAAATCGTAATTTTTTCCGGATGCAATAGTGACTCATAGAGGACGTGTGAATTGTTGCTTGACCAGTATCGCATATTTTGCTTATTGACAAAGCCATTCACCCAGAAATGAGCCTCATCGCCGAAGATTTTTCGATGAAAATACGGATTATTTTCAAGTTATTGCTCAGCCCAATTCATGAACATACGACGATTCTGGTGATCAAACGGCTTCTGTTCTTGCATCAATTTGATCTTGCAAGAATGTAGGCAAAGATCTTTTCGCAAAATACGCAAAAACGATGTCACAGAGATGCCCACCGCTTGAGAACGACGTATGAGAGACTGATTTGGATCTTTCTCAAAGGATGTGCCAGCGGCAGCAATATTCTCGACACCAGGACACTTCTTTTCCTCACTGGCACAGGAACATTTTGTACTGTGCCTGTGGATTCAAATTTTTCCACTAGAGACTCAATTGTTGATCTGAAGGGAGTACTATGACGACCATAAATAGGACGTAGCGCTTTTAAACTTGATCCACTGACTCGAATGTCGGTATTAAATTTTAATGATTTCGACTCATTGTTGGATCGTATATCCTTCCATGAAGAAATGGCAAACCGTACGGAAAAGAAATATCACAAGAGCGGGAAAAATATGTCGTCGTTTACTGTCCCTATCGGTGTACTTTTGTAGCATCCCTATTCAAAACCCCGTTATATTCTTTGAACCTGGAAATAAACACAGAGATTTGAGATCAAAGGAAATTTGAACGAAGTACTGTAATTTTTTTTTCATGTTATTAAAAAAAATTACTGGGACTCGAGTAGAATATGATAAATCGCCTAATTGTAGGCAATATTTTTAATTATGTGATATTTAGTAGCAATAAAGAAAGCTTCCGAGAGTCAGTTTAATGGTGAAAATTTTATATACTAAATTACTATTTGCATTTACTGTATTTCCTCGCTTCTCATATCTATTTGCATTTCTTATCAATATTTTTCTAAAAATGACATACTGTATATCTACGTAGAGGCCGAGTGCTGATGGTTTTGCAAGCGCTTCGTGCGCTGGTCAAGTCCATAAATTTGCAATATGGATGGACTGAACCATTCACCCATGCAAAAAGAAATAAGAAAAACAAAACAAAAATTGATTGTAACCTTCACCATTTATGTTGTTGTTACTGCCGTCATTATTGTTGTAAATGCTAAGCGAACTTAGGCCGCTGCTGCCGCAAGCAAATCTTCGCTTCGTTCAACTTGATGCTACTTTATGGTTGCAGCTTTCGACATAAGAATGTTGTTGTTGTTACATTTGTAAAATTTATGTGTCTATCCATATGCGACCGCTAGCCACAACGTTAGCATCAACGGCCAAACTTCGCCACGTTTAATGCAGCCCGACAATAACAACAATAGTAGCAATGAAATGTTGTACTTTTGCAACAACAACAACAAAGTGGTGGCATAAAAAGCACCAGCACCAACTTCGTTTGGTGAATGCAATAGAAATAGCAATAGCAGCAACAACAACAAATCAACATTCACTGTTGCACCAAAAATTGTGTGCATAACATTCAAATGCAAATAATTGCCGCAGCACAACAATGTTCGCCAGCAACAACATTGAAAGAGTGGCAACAACAATGAAATAGTGGCTGGCAACATTCACTGCCAAAAGCGATGGTTTATTGGTGAAGCTGCAGCTGTAGCTGTTGTTGTTATTATTGCCACGGTTTGATATGTTAGTTGTTGTTGTTGTTTTTGATGCTAGTATTTGTTATTGTTTTGTATCAGTTTTGGCATGATCTTTTCTTCTTCGTTATAGTTGTTGTTGTGTTGCATATTTTTGTTATTGTTGTTGCATTTTATTATTTATTTATTGCGCTTCTTTCTTAAAGCCTCAAGGCAAAAGAATGGGCGTGTGGAGGGTGGTGGGAAGTAAGCATTTGCCCAGTTCTGAGCTTGACTGCTGCTCACACACTGGCCAACAATGGCTCTGGCGCGAGCACAACTCAAGCGCCTACCGCCAGCGAACTGAACTCTGCGGCTTACAACAAATGCATTGTTTGCCTTCGCAACTTCTGTATTGCAGATCATATTGTCTCCACTACATACACGTCAAATACTCCGCTGAACGCATATGTATACATGTATGTACGTATATATGTATCTATGCATGTATATGTGTGTAAATGTGCGTCAGCAGCTGCCGGTAATGCAACGCCACACCTCTAGTTTCGGCCCACTGCATCCAAAGTAGTGATATTCTACATTCTTTTTACATTGTTGTTGTTGTAGTTCTTATGGCGTTGTTGGAAAATTCTCGACTCTACACGCCGTGCTCCGAAACGAGTCTTTCGCCGCAGCACAATTGCAGCATTCACTACTTTGCCACATTGCAGTAGCTCACCACCTCCTTGCTTCTATTGTAGTTGCTTTACTGTTGTTGTTGTGCCTACAATTCTTATTCTCATTGCTAGTCTGCAGTGGCATTGCGGCGGTTTTATGCTTTGGCAATCTGCAAAATTTTATTGGCGCAACGGCAGTTGCTTGCTGCTTGTTGGCGATTGACAGTTGCTGTCGCAGCCGCTGTTGCTGCTCCTGCTTCTGCTATTCCTGCCTCCGCTGCTGCTGCTGTTGTGGTTGCCATTGCTTGCCGGTAGCGATTTGTAGCTGCAGTGTGTTGCTGGCTTTGCTCTGCTGGCGCGGAATGCAATGAAATGAAATGAAACTGCATTCTTTTGTCTAGCCGTAATGCATATCTGGTTCTCAGTCGAAGAACTGGATTTTTGCTTGGCATCAAGCATCATAATTTTTATTATACCTTAGCACGAAGTGTCGTAATGAACGGGTTTATTACATACCCACAGGGTAGGTGTATTAATGAATTCTAATATTATTCATTGTTTTTTTTTGCTTCTTTGCTACAAATTCTACTTTTTTATTTATTTATTGAGCTAAATTCTGTTTTGTCGGACATCCATTATAAAGTTTCAGAAAGTTGTTATGATTTTTAATTTGAAATTATGTCATATCTGTTTATGGTTCACAGATATTTTTGCACCCAAAAAATAGTTTAAAGACATTTTTTACAGAAGGTGGTGATCAGAAGAACTATAAATATATATTTACCCTGGATGAAGTATAAACTTTAGTTTTTTGCCTGTATAGTTATTTCCTTTCTTAGCGGCTTATAAATCTTTATTCCCACTCTGATCCCTTAGCAACTTTAAATATGCTTTTACATTTTATATATATCAAGCTTTATTAAAATTCGGCTTGCGGTTCACTACCGAATACATCTAAAGGTTGGCACACTCCGAGGTTCCTTACTTTTATAAAGAAAAAACCCAGAAACTTCGAATTTAATGGCAAATATTTATTATTATTCGAAAGAACATTGTTGCATTTATTTTTTGAAGATTATATCTTTCAAATGTTGGGCGCGGCTACATCTTAGATGGTCCATCCGTCCAAATTTCGATGACTCCTTCGAGCATTTCGACTGGTAACTGGCGAATGACACGCGTAATGTTTTGCTCCAAGGCCGAAGTGAGATTGTCCGCATATACTTTAGACTTTAGATATCTTCACAGGAAAAATTCTAATCGTGTGATATCACACGATCGTGGTGGCCAATCGAACGGCCCAAAACGTGAAATTATCTGCTCACCGAAGTGTTTTCTCAATAAATCCATTAATTGATGTAATGTATGGGAAGTGGCACCGTATTGTTGAAACCAAATGTTATCGGTATCACGAGCTTCAATTTCAGGCATCAAATAATCGGTTATAATGGCGCGAAACGCACGACGTTGACGGTTACGTTCTCAATGGCATATTTTTTGAAGAGATATGGACCGATGATTCCACCGGCTCACAAACTACAGAAAACCGTTATTTTTCTGGATGAAATGACAGCTCCTGAATCTTTTCAGGTTGCTCTTCGCCCCAAATGCGACACCTTTGCTTGTTAATATAGCCATGGTAATCATCGCTGAACAAAAATTGGACAGAAAACTTCGGTTTTTCTTGGAACTTTTCAAGAGCCCATAGAGCGAAGCGATGTCGCGTGGGAAGGCCAAGCGGCTTCAGCTCTTGCACAAGCTGTATTTTGTACGCTTTCAATTTTATTCACTGAACTGAATTCATTTAAATAAAAGTTAATGTATTTCAAGTTACTGCGCATTTCAGTTTTACAGTGATACCAACCAGTTTGAAATATAATCAAATGATGTCGTAACATTATTTTATTATTACAAGCAAGTTATACTTAAATAATAATACAAGAAAACACAATAATCCTAAGCAACAACAATTTAAATTATTTTATTGAGAAAAGCTTTTGAAATCTTGTCATCATTTAGTATATACTATAAGTATATATTTATTTTGGATACAGACAAATATTTTTGAAACCTCAGTCGGCATATACGGAGTGCCTTATTCTTTATATAGTGTAAATATAATCATAAAACATGTAAATGTGTGAAAGAAATTGCAATCCAAATATTGGTATAATTAATTATTAAGAAAATCATACATTTTTTTTTATAAAAATTTTGAGCGGTATCACTGTCTAACCTGAAAAAAAAATAAATAAAATGATTATTAACATTTTTTATTTTTTTCTACATCCATATTTTCCCATGATTCAATAAATCATACCGCTGCACGCCATTATACCTCTTTCATTGCCAAATATTGCTCTACCAACCCTTCATTGTTTACTCGATTCTTCACAAACGACCTCCACTGTATATTTCTTATAATTGAAACAAAGAAAGGTTAAATATGAAAAATTAATACGAAATTCCCATAACAATTTAAAGCTGAAGATTTTGCTTCCCAAACACACCTCTTTTTGTTTAAATGCGTTGTTGTTTATTAAAGGCAGGCACAGTTTGTTGCAGCCAGTGGAATGTCTGTTTTATATCTTGTTCGTTTTCGCATCCCAAAAATTATTATTTCAATGTTATTTAAAGCAGCTGCGTTGTTAAGTGTGCGCTTTACTTTGGATGTTTTTTTTTTGTTATTTTTTTAATTCAACATCATCACATAAAAAGCTTTTTGAAGTACTTTGTGTAATGATTTTCATTTTATTTTTCTTTTTCTTTAATTTTTTTATTTTTTTAATTTTTTTTTTGTTTTTTTTTTTTTAATATTTTTCTTTAGTTTTCAACCTGCAATCTTCATATAAAATATTTTTGAGGCGTGGTGGCTTGTAGCTTCACTTGTTATTGGAGTCAATACTTTGGTTAAGAGATTATATTTGTATGTAACTTGAAGCGTTGAAAATTTGAATGCTTATCTGCACACGATTGCTTCATAATTACTCCCCTATTGCTGTTGTTAATGAAAAAAATAAAACTAAATTTTATTTTTGAAAATTTTTTAAAATAAATAGTTACACCTTAAATAGATGAGTAATTTGTTTCGTCAAAAGATAAAGAGTGATCCATTTCGAGGTTCCCTACTTTTTTAAAGAAGAAACACAGAAACTTCAAATTTATTTGGGAATGTTTATTATCATTCGAAGGAACATTCTTTGGCAGTTTTTTTTTAAGATTCTCTGTCAAATGTTGGCCGTCTCAGATGGTCCATCTTTTGAGTCCAATATGTGACTCGTTCGAGCATTTCGACTGCTAACTGGCGAATAGCAAGCGTGATGGTTTGCTCCAAGGCCTGAATCGAGCGAGGTTATCCACATAGACTATAGACTTCATGTCTCCACAGGAAATGGTCTAATGGTGTGATATCACACGATTTTGGTGGCCAATCGTGATCTGTCAAAAAAAGGCTATTTAAAAAGTACTTCTGCTTGGATCAGCCGTTATGATTAACAAAATTAAATATATATGTCCTTCTATTTTTAGTCATAAATATTAGTCAATATTTTTTCCGATTTTTTTTTACTTTCATTAATTAAAAGTTATTAAAAAGGTTCAAAGTGTTATCTGCAAAACCAATTTGTTCTTTATGTAAAAAGAGCAAAAATATTTTATTTTTATTACAATAAGTAGTTAATTTTATATGTGTAAATAATTGTATGCCATACATTCTACTTTGGCATGCTATTTATCACTTTAAACATTCCATAAGTATGTACATATGTATTGACGTTAGCCAAACAAGCAAACAATTAAGATGCTTATTAATTACCTTTTAGCTGTCACCTGTCGGCACACACAGACCGTTGTACAACAGATCCGCAAAGTACAATTATTTTCCTGAACAGCTGTTATATTGCTTTATTTCGCTTCCACTGACTAATTAATTTTATATTTTCGCTCATTTCGCACTTTTTCGCATTTCAATGCTAATTTGACAAGCCAAATGGAAGAGAAAATTCACGTCTTTTCTAAAATAGAGATTTTAACGAGTATATTAGCGGCTAGAAGTTCTAAGCGTTACTTTGACAGATGTTGGAATGTTTTAGTATGTACATAATAGTATATACATATGTATATAAAGTTTAACATTTGTGCTGTTATGTGTGTGCATATGTGTTCATGCACTTTTTTAGCTCAGCGTGTTGCTGCTATTAAGCCATCTGACCATTAACTCATAACCTCGATTTAAATATTGGCTACAAATTTGCACATATTTTCTTGCTTGTAGAACTCTCAGAAGAAATACTGCTGACCGATCGTGTCAGTTGGTCGCTACTCTTATGAATACATATATATTTACATATACACACACATTGGCATATTTTTTAGAAGTCTTTAGTAATTATTTCACACGATTTTTTCAAATATACTCTTTGCCATTCAGCTGCCACAAGATATTTGCTTTTTCATATAATTATTGTATGTATTTAAAAGAGTTTGCAATTTTTATCGCATGCAACAAAACACCTTCGATTCGATTTGCCGCCAATGATTGCATTGAAAAATATACGTAAATCAAAACAAGCAGGGTAACACGCAGCTTTTTGCACAACAACAAAAAAATATGTAAAACATGCGTATGGACGTACATAGATATACTCTGCATGTATGTATGTATGTATGTGTATATATAATATATGTTTGTATAATATATGTTTGTATATCGCACACATTTTAAACTTGGACTTTTGTTTTAGGTCAAGCGTGTTTCTAGCTGACTTTGAATTATGGCTTAATGCCTGACATATTTACGTGCATGCACAGTATCTATCTATGTATATACATACATATATACATATGTACAGACATTAAGCTAACATAGTAATTCTTTGTTCTTAATGGCAAGTAAGGTGGCAGAGTTTTTAACTATTTGGGGTTATATCCACTTGAAAGTCAGAAAAGCCAGTTTTTATTTAATTAAAATAATATATATTTACAAATTATAATATACTTTAATTATCGGCGCTTCATTTTAAACGATCATGGATCCCTTTGTACCCTTCAAAAACGATCGAGAGAGCGTTGAAGACATGCTTCGTTCTGCACGACCTTCAACCTCTTCAACTGACGAAAATGTTGAGAAAGTGAAGAATATGGTGCTTGAAAAGGCAATAGTTAGAGAGATGGTAAAAGAACTCGATATTTCTCGCAAATCCGTTCAAATGAGCTTGGTGAATATTTTGAGTATGAAATGCGTTCTTGCTCGACTCGTCCCGATAAAACTGATTTCTTTTCGAAAAGAGTACCGTAAACTGGTCTCTTTGAACATGATCGAAGAGTTAAAACAAAAGTGCTTATGAAAAGTGTTTCAAGGACTGGAAAATCGTTGGCATAAGTGTATTACATGGGGATTTTGAAGTCAACAAAATAAATATTGATGACTAATAAAATATCTTGCGTTTTAGTTACAATTTTCGGGTACAGTAGTTTATTAAAAGTATTATAAATACTGGTATTGCAATTATATTTTTGACTACCAAGTAATGATTACCGATTTCTTTATTGGGCTAGATTAATGACATTTTTAAATATTTTAGCATTTCTTTCAGCAGGGGCTTCTAAGACAAAAGACTTTTTTTTCAGAAATTTGCGTTTTTTTAATTCTTCAGTAGAAAAATTATCAAAATTAAATTTCTAAAAAATTGTACCACCCTAATGTACATTGAAAGTTCAAATTCTTATGAAACATATATTTATATCTATGTTAAAGTGTGATAAATAAAATTTTTATTAAAAAGCGTGCCTATGAATTGTAGCATTTTATTTATTTCTACAACCGATGGCAACACAATTTTTTTTTATTTGCAACGTAAATTTGCTTGTTTATGCCTGAGAGTAGGCAAGATAATACTTCAAAAGTATAGTTGTTGTTGCAACACTTAAAATAGCGGCGCTTGCTGTTTTTCGCTTGTTTGTTTATTGTCGGAGAGATGCTGGCATTTCTGTTTCTGTTGTTGTAGTTATTTTATTTATTTCAGTTACAACGACGTGAGGTTGCTGACTTCTTAAGTCCAGCTACATCTTTATGAACATATATACAATATATAGATATACATATGTAATACTTCTATTTTGCGGTTCTATTTTAGCATTTTTATTCTATTCCATTCATTTTTTTATGTTTCTGCTATTCTTTTTATACTTTTCTCACCTAACTTTCAACAGTTCGTTTTAAAGCAGTTCGCTTATGTTTTTTCTGCATACATACATATTTTCTTTTTACTATATACCCTTTTCTTCGTGTTATTCATCTCAAGTCATGTGTGATGTGTGGAGTTTGCTGCTTAAGTCTTCTTTCTATACAATTTCCCTTCAGCGTGTGTGAAGCGGAAACACTCTCAAAGCGATTGTGGTCTAAGAGTGTTAAAAGTATATCAGAATATGACTCTATGAGGTTATATTTAAAAGCGCATTTCATTTTTCCCAAGAAAGTGCAGTAGAACTGTAAAGTACCATAGACCATGCAACATAATAGCGGTTTCTTAATAGATCAACGGTGCTTGCTCATTTATAAAAAGGCCAATGAAATGTGGCTTAAGTATTAGAGACAATAATAAAAGCATAAACAGTGAGTAAAGCCATAAAAATATGCTGCTGTGCACTGAAGCTCCACAATTTTTCCGGCAAGTTTCCTCTTCCAAATTTGATCTATATTTCTGAGGAAATGAGGCTTACTGTTTTATGAGTTTTTGTTTTTGATTTTTTTTCGTTATCGAACGGCAGGTGGGTTTCATTGATGATTTTCTTGAATAGAAATGCATTTTCTACGCTGTTGTCTTAGTTGCCCCGCTGTCTACTGTATTTCGGGCTATGGAGTCTCTAAGAAATCTATGTAGTTTCAAACTCTTTTCAACTCAACTTTACGCTCATAACATTTTTGTAATTTTATTATTTTAATTTTTGGTTTGCATATTTTCAAATACATTAAAATTAAATTTTGTTTTTATTACAAAATATTTTTTGTTTTTAGTTATTTCTTAATTTTTTCTTATCTTTATTTCAGCTTTATTCACACTTTATTATGGTTATCTTATCGGCATTTAATACCCCTTTTCTTTATATTAAACCGCTTTCTGTTTTAGCTTCAAAATGTTTACATATTTTAGACATAACGGTTTATTAATTATTGATTATTTATTTTTTCTATTTTTAGTGTTGCGAAATTGAAATCAAAGGAGAAAATTAAATCGGTAAGCTTGCACGTTTTTATAATTTACATTCAAAATCATAATTAAGATTGCGCTAGTGATAAAATTCGTAAGCTATCAGCGGCAAATATTCAAAAACAAATAACGGTTTATGCAAATGAATGTACTAACTAGCTGTTGGTGGATTGTAGGTGTGTGAAATATTAATAAAAGAATTAGTACTAAATTTCAAAAATATTTCAAGAGTATATATTTTTTTATAAAAAACAAAAATTTAAATGAATGGATAAAAATTTTTTTATAAAAAAATAATTTTTTAAATAATTTTTAAGTTTAATTTTTTTGTAGATAATTTATGTTTTTAAATAGAATTTTTTTTAATATTTTTTTAATTCAATTTTTTTATAAGAATTAATTTTTTAAATAATTTAATTTTTTTTTATAGTTTTATTTTTCAATTAATGAAAACAAAAATCATCAAAGAATCGTCGAAATTCTAAAATTTGGAAGAGCTAAAACTTTGTTGGGATTACCAGATAAAACATTTTGATCGTTCTTTGAAAACAGACATATTTTGAAAACACTTATTGTTATTACGAAGTTTAAATTAAAATACTTTGATAAGGTTGTCAGATTAAATATTTTTGCTGAGTTTAGAAAAAAATGTGCTGTTTTAATAGCTTTCTTTCATTGAAAACATTTACTGTTATTTCGAAATTTTAATTTTGGAAAGAAAAGTTTGGTAGGGTTTCCAGATAAAAAGTTTTTGGTGAATTTTTGAAAATATATCATTTATAAATGCATTTGTAAACATTTATTGTTAATATGAAATAAAGATTTGGGAGAGTAAACAATTTTGAAGGGTTACCAGATTAAACATTTTGGTGGATTTTTGAAAATAGATGCTTTATTAATGATTTTTGATTTAGAAAACGTTTATTGTTATTACGAAATTAAAATTTGAAAGAGTAGAAACTTTGATAGGGTTACCACAGAAAATATTTTGGTAGATTTTTAAAGATAAGTATGTATGTATTTGTGCTTTATTAATAAATTTGACATTGAAAATATTTATTGCAATTACGAAATTAAAATTTAGAAGTGTAAAAAAAATTAATAGGGTTGCCAGATTTTTTTTTAACATTTACGAAAAATTTCATTTCACATATGGTAAATACAGGAACCTTAAAGAAACTGAATTAAATACTTAAAAATTATTAAATAGCTTTTTATAAAAATATCGAAAGTTTTCAATTTTTCAAAGTTTAAAAGTTTTGAAATTAAAAAAAAAATTAATTATTATTTTCAATAGTTTAAAAATATTTAGAATACCTTTTATTAAAATTTTCAAAATTTTAAATATTCCAAAATTTAAAAAAAATGTTATGGAAAGTTTCTAATTCATTATAATAGTAATTTGACAGTTATTTGTAGTATCTCTTAATTTTTATTTCTTGTAGGACAGTGCCTTAGAAAAGAGGTGCCAGAAATTCTAAATGAATTTAAATTTTAGTTTCTATCATATTTTAGTTTAAAACAGTTTGGCAACCCTATGATCGTATGGCAGTAATTTCTTATGGTTGCAAACAAAGTGAAGAGTTGGGAAAAAATAAAATTTAAATATACCGAGCTAAAACTAAATAATTTTGCTAAATATGATGATAAGTTTACCAATTTTTTTTTTACTCAGAACCTATCGTTCAGACTTTATAAACGTTTTCGAATATGTTTATTTATGAGTATAACATATATAATTGATTGTATTGGGAATTGCCATATAAATAAACGCAAGTCATTATTGATTTCTCTGCAAAGCTGATCTATTAAATTTCCAACAACTCAATAAATATTCTTGCGACATTTTCAAAACTGCAAAAAGTGTGCTAACTACTCAAGAGCTGCTTATATAAACACTTTTCTGTTCAAACTCATCATTTCGATATCATCATTTAATTATTTGGCTTTTCTTAATCTCCTCAATTCATTTTTCGACCGCCAATGGTTCATCTTCTTGACGAATAGCAAACTTGTTTCAGCAGCTGTACCTGTTTCCCATGTGCGGCTCGTAAAATATAAGCAAAAATTATGAACTTGTTTTGTCATAAATTAGCATAAATTATAAATCAGTATCGCAAAACAAGTCGCGGCCAACACCGAAAAACAAAACAAAGTGAGCGATACGACGCAAGCAGCAGCGCCACCACGCGGCGGCTATCCAGTTGTGGTCCAATGGTCAGGCTGATTGCATGTAAGTTTTGACACAGCGTTCACGCCTGCGTCTGCGCCTCCGCTATCAACACCAGCTATTCCGCCAGCGCCGCGCTTTACAATAAAAACAACAATGCAACAAAAAATAAAAAAAAAATGCAAAGCCGGCCATTGAAGCATTAAAAAACACGTTTCATTTGTGTTAATTACCGTCATTTGTTGCTTTAGCTGTTATTGTTGCTGCTGCTGTCTCGATAGATGCCAAAAGGCTGACTTCATCGCTAAAATCTCAAAACATGCTTCGATTTTGTAGAGATTTTCGCAACCTCAACGCTAAAATTGCCCACTTGGTGTGCAGTAAAGCATAGAATATCCGTTGGAGTCTTGCAGAAAGGCAAATATACTCATCTATTATGTTGTTGTATATGCTGTTGTGCGTGTATGCTTTGTTGCCATTGTGTGTTGCGGTGGCCTTTTTGCTGTTAGAAGTTGACTTTGTTTACGACTCTGGCATTGATTTAGTGTTGATCGGACAAAAAAACATTTCACTACTAAATGGCTGATGAGCTGATGCTAATTTAGTTGTTGTCTTGTTTGCTGTTATTAAATTGTTGAAGTGTTATTGGTCGCTAATCGGCGACGCAAAGTATTCTCCGTTTATTTTAGCTCAAATTATTGTAATTTCTCCAATACCGCTTATTAGTCGGTGTTGTTTTAATTAGCAGCGCCATTAATATTTTCTTCTTTATTTGTTTCCTTTTTTCTTTTGTAATTTGTTTATGATTAAAAATAAAAAAAATAATAAATATAATATAATAATTTCTGGACATTTTCTGCTTAGAAAAATATTCGAAATATGAGTTCTTCAAAGAGATTATTTTATAGTCCAACTTCAACATAACCTTCTTTTTTTTTACTCTGAACCGGTTATGTTAAGTAGGGTGAGGGCTATATGGTGGATGCATCAAAACTTCCCAGTCGAGCTCTTCCAATTTTTGCCGAGTAATTAAAGATGTGTGTGGTCTAGTGTTGTCCTGATGGAAGACAAAGCCTTTTCTGTTGATCAGATCTGGCCGTTTTTTTCGATTGTTTGCTTCAAACGTCAGTTTCATCAGTTGTTGACAGTAAAATGTAGAATCAGTCGCTCGACCAGGCTTGAGCAGCTCATAGTGGATGATTCCTTTCTAATCCAACCAAACACTCAGCATATACATACTTTCGAGGCGCCAACCCTGCCTTTGCGACCATTTTTTGAGCCTCACCCGCTTGTACCATGATAATTTTCGCACATTATTGGCGGATTTGATCCACTTTTCGTCTCCTGTTACCACTCGCTTTAGAAATGGTTCGATTTCATTTCGTTTCAGCAAAGAATTGCAGACGGTCCACAGACAATTCATGTGGTACCCAAACATCGAGCTTCTTTTTGTAGAATGCATTTCTTAAATGTTTCAAAACCGTTTGATGATTAGTGCACTGTAACATCTATTGACAAAATACGAAAAGAATTTTTCGACTACCTAATATTCTTCAATATTTCTTACATATACAACAGCCTTTTGTTTTATGCTGGCTTGCAAATATCGATTCTCTTTTCCAAGAAACCTTGTAATTTCTGTTTTAAGTAGGCCTCAGAGTACAAATTTTGTTTTTAAATGTCGGAATACCATCTGATCAAACACGGACACGGACTAATCTGTTTCAAAACAGATCGATAAACAAATTATTCGGGTTTTTGATATTCTCTCAGCTACACTATTTACTTCCTGCCTTTGTTTTCTACAAACTCCAACTTTGTTTAATCTTTAATTCCATACACAACTTCATTTTCGATTATTCGGCCTTAAAACTGTTTGAAACCAATATAAATGAAAAACAGAATTATTTTATCTTTTTTTTAATTTTTGTTTCGTCAATTATTTCTTATATAACATATTTTCCCAATGCTATAAATTTATCATAATGTTTCGGTTTTTTTTACTGAACAATTTATATAATTTTCGCATTTTGCGCAAAATATCGCCTTCATGACTAGAGCTTTTTTCGGCCTCGGTTCACTTGTCAGCTGATGAGCACAATTTTCTACGGCAGCTTAGCTAGATTTTAATGAGTTTGCTCATTAATTTGTAATTTATTTAAGTATGTAGTAAAAAGCACGCAATGCAGGAAAACCTCCTTTGATTAAATTTTTGCAAATCGATTACCATTGTTAATGAACCGGTGAATTTGGCGATGTTTTGTTTCGTATTTTGTATTTTGTGTGAATTCATTTCATTATTGAGGAAGCCATCAAATTTGCTATGCTCAGCGTTTTATAAATTAAATGAGTTTTAATGGTGGCAAGACAGGCTATTTTTATTGCGGTAGCAAACATGAATACAATGCAAAGAAATATATTAATGTATTTTCAAGCTTTTCGATAGTCCACTGGTTCTCAAGTTGAATTAAAAAATGTGGTAATATTTTGTTGTGTAATTGTTTAATTTTATTTAATTCATATACATTTTGTTATATGCAACACAAGCGCTGCTTTCGTAATTGCAATTTGAAAATCAACCGAGCAAGCATAAATCGATTACAAAACAAATTGTGAAAGCTCAGGAAATATTTGAAGTAATTTGCTTTAGTATGAAAGTTGAAAGATCCCAAAAAATTTTTTTTTTGTATATTTACTATATTTTTTCTTTTATATTTGGGTTTCATTAGCTTTTCATGCTTTGAAAGCTGCAGTTGCCATGGAAGCTTGAGTTAATGTTTTAGTTAACTTTTTAATTAAATATGTCGTACTTATTTGAGCTTTTTATGATTTTCTTGTTATGAAAGCTTCATTAAAATATAAGCTTGATAATAAAATTTAGTTAGCGTTTTCATTTATTTTGTATTTTTTTGAGTTCATGCTATGAATGCTTCAGACACCGCCAAAGCTTTGTTGAACAATATACTGAGCTTTTTATTTAATTTTGACAGGCTTTTTTGAGTTTAATTACCTCTTTACGCTTTGAAAGGTTTATTTTCAATGATTTTCATTGGCTTTTCATGCTAAAAGCGTTTTAGTTACTATAAAAGCTTTATTGAACAATTTTGTTAGGCTTTTAATTTATTTGTTGATTTCTATTACAGTTTCTTACGAGTATCATGTTATGAAGGCTGCACTTGCCAGGAAAGCTTTTCATGCTACGAACATTTTAGTTATCTTGCTTTATTAAACAATTTAGTTACCTTTTTGATTTATTTTGTTATTTTTATTTGAGTTTCTTGAGAATTCCGTATTAGGCAAGCTTCACTTGCCAAGAAAGCTTGGTTGAAACATTCTTAAATTTATAATTAATAACAAGCATGCCGATTATTTTGACTTTTATTAGCTTTTCGTGCTTTGAAACTTTTAGTTACCATTAAAGCTTTATTGAACATTTAAGTGAGCTTTCTTATTAATTTTTGTTACGTTTTAATTAATTTTGTCATACTTGTTTGACTTTTATTAGCTTTTCATGCTGAGAAGCTTTTAGTTAACATGAAAGCTTGATTGAGTAGTTAAGTGAGCTTTCTATTTAATTTTGTCATATTTATTTGATTTTCATTAGCTTCTAATGCCATGAAAGCTCAGTTACAATGAAAGCTTTGTGGATTTTTTGATATTTTTAATAAAAATAAAGTACTCATTGGTGTGTCTGCAAGCTTTGGAGTGAAAATTAAAGAAAAAATATATAAAACTAATACAGATTATTCTGTTGTCAAGAATAGCCTCTGAAAGCTCTAAAGGTCGGTATTTTTCTTTTTAATTCGTGGCACAACCAACTGCTACAACTTAGTTAACTATGCCAAACTTAAAATTTTTCTAATTAGCATTTATTCGCAGTGCTTTCCATCGGTATACGTAGGGAGCTTTAAAGCTTTCCTATAAGAAACAGAAAATAACTTACATATTTCACCTTTTAAAGCTCGCATATTAAAAAAAATAAATAATAATTCTAAAAGTTTTAAGGAAATAAAATTTCTCGGAGTTGCCACCTTATTTCGATGTATATAGTTTAGCTATACATTTTTTATTAAACCACTATAACAATAAAACAAATGTTACGTATATAAATGTTATTACATCATTATTTAGTATTTAAATATTTTCTTTTTTATTATATTTAAAAATTATATTAGATTTAATGACGCGATGGCATGTTAGTAATGATCTCCAGTTACATCTTGTTAGTCAGCAACGCAAGTTCTGAAATATTATTGCTTAATCGAAAATTTTTAATGAGTACCCACGCTTTTCCCCATGTAGGGTTGCATTTAAGTGCTATTTAATGCCTTCACTAACGTGCACTTAAGCAGCTTGGCATTTATTGGCTATTAAAATGTCTACTCGAGGCACTATTTGTTTGCACAGTAAATTCCGCAACAACAATAAAAAATTATATAATATTGCCGCATAACTCTGTGGAACCTACACGCTCGCTTGAATAATATCTATGCATGCTATAATCAATTCTAATAGTCAGTAGCAGCAAATATTTACATATTCAAATGTGCTTGTGCAAAACTAAATAAATAGTGTGTTGAAAAACATTTGAAAGCAAATATGTACAGATTGGCTTGCTATTTAAAAATAAAGACTAGCATACAAGCATTTATTCCGCTTAAATATAAAGACCAGCGTACAAGCATTTATTAGTTTTTCGCTGTCAATCTCCGCGGAGGTCCATTTGAATAGCTTTTGGTCGGCGGTGACTGGCCAGCTGCAGTTTGTGTTATGTAAGCAAACAAAGCGAAGCATTAAATCTTTAAAATATTCAAGTTGCAAAAAAAAAAAACAACAACTAAGCTTCCGAGCATCACATAACAGCAAATCAATTGAAAATCGCAAATCAAAATGCTTAACGTTCAGGCAGAAACTCATAAATATTTCACGCATATTTCAATCGAAAAGCAATTTGTTATTTTTTTCTTATTTTTCTATTTTTCTTATTTTTTTTTATATTTTTATTTTTACTTTTTTTTTTTTGCAAGTTTTTGCATTATTGTCTTTATGAAGTCTCTTAACATTTGTTGACCACAAAAAGAGTAGAAAACAAGAAAAAGCGTTAACTTCGGCTGCACCGAATCTATAATACCCTTCACAATTGCAAGAGATTTCTTACTAGATGAAGATATTTCAGTTTCTGTGGCAGCTATATGCTATAGTGAGCCGATGTAAAATATTTCTTCAGAGATTGCAACATTGGTTTGATGAATATTGCATGGCAAATTTCTTGAAGTTATCTGGTCAAATGAAAAAGTATTCCATACAAGCACTCAATTCCGATCGTTCAGTTTGTATGGCTGCTATTTGCTGTAGTAGTTCGATATTTTTTCATTGAGGTTGTGTTTTACATGCAGGTCCCAAGCACAGCGCTCGACCCTCGGAAGGGATAGTTTGCCTTCTCACGTTAGCTCGCCTTCAAATGGATGTTTTTTGGCTACCCAGAGGATACTTGGTCTAAGAGCGGAAGTCTTGAGCTGCTTGAGTCATATGTAAAATAATCATTTCTGGCCACTCCCAAGTGAATGGCGCTCAGAGGAACTTTCCTCACTTGCGTGAGCCTCTACACATGTCTCCAACCTCCGGCTATAACCACGTAAGCGGTGTCTACGCCAATAAAGAAGAAGTCCGATATCGGTGGTTTCTACAAATGAGCCGTTTCTTGGGAAGAAAAGGACATGTACAAAATCTTAGATCGATATATCATATAAAACTGAGGAATAGACAGGCATAGCTAAATCGACTAAACTTGTCACGCTGCTCATTTACTCATTTACTTATACACAAGGTACATCGGGTCCTCGACGTTTCCTTCTAAGTGTTGAAAATCTCGTGTTAGACTATTTGGGGTATAAACAACTAAAATCATACTCTTTATGGCTGAAAGCACACACCCATACACTCACACACAGCCAAATAATCAATCGATTTACAGATTTTGAAAACAAAAAGAAAAAAATGTGGAACGTTGCAGCTGAAATCGAATCGCATAAAAATCAAGTGCTTCCGCACCACAATCAACCAGCCACCATAAACCGCCAACCACTTGGGTCGCTGTGTTTACAGTTAGTGTTGTGTTATTGATAGGTGCATGAGAGACTGATATACATATATACAAATATATAATATATAAGCTTATTGTAATATGACAACAATAACAATGCCACTATGCGCACCGACGTCAGCAGCGCTGCGTGGCAAATTGTTAACACGAGTGTATTTGTGTGTGTGTAGGTAAAGTGGTAGCCACGACTTTGTTTGAGGAAGCGATCTGCGTGGATTGTTTTTTATGAGGACTGTTATGTATGAAGAAAAAAATATGAAAGAAATAAAAAAAAAAGTATTAATGAAAGAAAAAAATTGTTTGTTAGGAAAAAGTTATTTAAGAAAGAAAAGTTATTTGTATAGAAAAAAAGTTATTTATGTGCGTGTCTTTGCGCCGTCTTGTCAGACGCTTGCTATTGAGTAATGTCAATAATTTTTCATGCTCAGTCACTAACGGTTGCCAGTCACACAGCGAGCGCTGCTCATATTAACTGTGTTTTTATGCTAATCCAATTGTGCGCTCCATAGGTGTACCTATACCTATGGCTGTATGGGTTAGAGGGAAGTACGTAACTGTGTTAGGAGACACGCTAGCAAGATATCAACTTACCGCTATTGGTTAGATAAATGCTTGTGTATTTACATACTGACATTTGTACTTCAATGTACTTGCGGCTTTTGATTAATACCTACATCTGTTCGGTTGCACTTCATTTGCATTGCATATGAAAATAAATACAATTATTGCTGTTGTTGTTATTGTTGCAAATAACGTATGATGTAATCAACAGTTAAGAGTCAGCAAAAGTAAAGGTAAAATAAACAAGAAAAATATTCTAACTTAAACTGCAGTGTGATCAGCAGCAAAATGCCATTAGTTCTTAAATTCATTTTACTCCTTCCTCATTGAGGAATTAATTGCTTAAGTCGCCTTAAACTAAGTTCAATTTATTGATTTCTGTTCACATCTAAGCATTTCATTCATTTCTTTCATGTCTTAGTGTGAAGTTTTCAAGTTTAGTATGATGTTTAGGATAATGATATGTCTGATCAAATTTGACCCGGACTGACAACTAAGATCAATTTCTGTTCACATTTGAGCTCATTATGCATTTCTTTTCTGTCGTAGTGTGAAGTTTTCGGGTTAAGCATGATGTTTAGAACAATGACTTTTATGATCAAATTTGACCCGGACGGACAAAAAAACTACGTTTTCTGGTATTCTGATACAAATCCTTATTATCGCCTTCCGAATTTGGTTTCTGAGCAAATAAAATATTTCACACTTGTTATAGTCTCTACTGGTCTTTCAGAGGATCTTGTTGTTTTTTGTTATCGGAGCGCCATCGGTATATTGTGGAACAGTTTCGACTTCTTATTCATAAAGGTATGTCTTTTAACAGTAATGTTGGGTTTGATGAATGTAGCATCCTTAGCAACATTTTCAAGTATCTCTTCTGCGATCACTTCTCGATCACGTTTTTGCAAAAGGTTCAAGTTTTTTGGTACTCGCATTGAGAAGCTTTATAACCAAAACATTCGCCGAAATATGCTGAGTCGATCCATAAGAGACGTTGAGTTCCTTTGGTATCTCTCTGATGCTAACACGACGATTTTGAATCACTTTTTCTTTAATTTATTCGATGTTATGGTTATTAACGGATTGGAATGGACGTATGAGGCAACTTTTTGATGACTCTACGACCTTCACTGAGTGCTTTGTGGCAATCAATTACTCTTGAGAGGGGTTAAGATAATTTAAAAAACAACAAATTTACGATAATTTAATACTTAACCTATCTGTAATTTTTGGAACATGTTAGAAAATATTTTAGATGCCATACATATAGAAAACAGGTCATCAGTACATAGTTCAAACATCATAAAATTATCAAATAAATCTTGAATTGCAATAACATTTCAATAATAAGCTTTATAGTTTTCTAAGTAACTTCGCTTTTGAACTTAAAATATGCTACAACAAAATTGTGGATGGACTTGCAAAGATCCGATGTGGCACACAAAATATACGTCCATATATATAAATATATATATACATAAATATATAGTATATTTGTAAAATTGTTCATCCGTTACATTTATGGTGCTGAAGCTTAAAGGTATGCGTGTTTGGCCCAGAAGTTAGGAAGCCATACGTAGAGGTATCGATGACAAGCTGAACTAAACTAGTTTGTCAGCATACAGACAAACATCTGTATAAACATATATAAAAACATCTGTATAAACATATAGACGCACATTTGCATGCGCATGTAATCGCAGGTATTATTAAATGCATGTAAATACTTACAAATACCGACAAATATGCCTTTATTTGTATGAAAAGTCGCATGAGATTGCTTTCCGCGTTGACGTCTCTGCCAATCGGCGTACTCGCATCAAATACTTATTTTATAAAAGGTGCGCGGAGCTTAAATTTTTCTTCGTACAAAAGTGGTGGATACTTCAATTTTTATTTTTGATTTGATTAACACTCTTGATTATGCAACAGTTTTCACATTCCATTAACGTCAAATAATTAACTTGAGATGAAGAAATTTTTATTTGCTCACACTCGAATATTTTTTGTATTTACAGTTTTTTTAATGAGCTGAAAAGCTGCTTATGTTGTAAGTAATAATGCGAGTACCTTGTAATATTGAGCAAATGAAAATTTATGAATTTGCTTTTACGAGTACACCTATTGGCGGTATTGATTGACTTGTTGCCGCAGATAATGAGTTCGTGGTTGTGCAGACACTGCGCTGCAAAGCGTCGGTGGTTTATTGCTTACTTATTGCATAAGAGTTAATGCTAGCAAAATGTGCTGCACGTGCATTTATGTGAGAGTTAAAAGGTTAGAGGTACTAACTTTTAGAAGCGAAGAGTTAAAAGCGAAATAAAAAAATCAGAAATATTTTGATAGAAAAAAATTAAACAAAAAAAAATAATAATAAATATTATAATAAAAAAAAATGAAAATTAAAAAAAATATATATATAGAATTGAAGATGATAAATAAATAAAAATAATAACTAAAACGAAAAAATAAAACAAAAAAGTAAAAAATGTACCAAGAAAAATAAAATGTAAAAAAAAAACAAAAAAATAAGAATGAAAAAAATATATAAATTTAAAAATAAATAGAAATCAAACAGGCGATATAAAAAAATCAGAATTTTTTTGAAAAAAACTAAAAAAAAATTAAAAAAAAATAATAAAACATATTTGAATAAAAAAATTAAGTGAGAATTAAAAAAATAAATAAAAAAAAACTAAAACGAAAAAATAAAACAAAAAAATAAAAAAAATGAGAAGAATATAATGTAATAAATAAAGAAAAAAAAATAAATAAAAATAAAAAAATATATAAATGTAAAATTTAAAAATAAATAAATAAATAAAAATAATAAAAATAATAAAAATAATAACTTTAACCAAAAATTTAAAAACCCAAATAAAAAATAATAGAAATAATTAAAAAATTTAATAAAAATGTAAAAAAAATGTAAAAAAAATTAAAAGAAGACGAAAAATCCCAAATTTTCCTAGTAGTATAACTTCTTTCAAGATTTAATTAGATTTTTTTTAAATGTTTACTACATTTCTTTCAAACTTTTCCACAATCATTACAATTACGATAAAATTGTTCCGCTGTTTTGCTGCCTGTCGCGTTGTCAGCGTACCAGAAATGGTTTTCTCAGCCGTAGGCAGACAAGAAACAAGAAATCTGCATCAAAAAGATATCGCGGAAGAAAAATTTACGCATCACTTCACTTGACATGTGTTGCTGAAATGGATACCCAGCGCTTATAAATAAGGCAATTGATAGGCTCACCAAGGCCTTATGTTATGGCTCAGTTGATGCCAATCGTTGCAATGTAATGAATTCAATTATGAGCGTATGCAAAGTGTAAACCGCTGAATTTGTAATCGATTTTTGAGATTTGTAGCTTGAAAGTGTCGATTTGTTGGTTTTAAGATATTTTTTATGAGCACGTATACGTCATGGCCAACCTAACGCTGAACTTTGGTTTGGTTCTATAATTTATTCAAATCTGTTTAATCCGTTGGAATAATCAATTTTCTACTTTCCGTCATTTACAAGAAAAGAAGAAGATATTTTTAATATTTTTCAAAAAAATATTTTCTTCACTGTAGTTTCCTTATTATTCAAGAAGTTGAAATATAAGATAAATAAAAATTTCTAATTTTTGGGTGTTATTGAGATTCTTATGTTCAAGTGGGTCTTCGATTAATGGTTAAAATATATTAAATTTTCACCAGTTTGGCTACCCTATGCACTAAGTGAATGCTGTGCTATTAATTCGAGTCGATATTCATCACATTGCTTTTGGAATGTGTAGGACACTTTTTGGTTGAATTCAATATATAGATTGTCATGCCAGCCAAAAATGCGCCAAATTTTTAGACGACCTGCCAAAAATGATGCAAACCGGGGTTTTATTCTTATAAACACCAACAAATCAATTTTACAACGGTTTTTAAAACACTTTTTGTGCAATAAATGTGGATTTTAGAGTAGTGTTTAATAGCAAACATCAAAATGGCGAAGTAAATAAAAAAATAAAATTCCAAACTCCAAAAGTGGCTCCTGAGCCAATTCAGATATGCCAACGCTTGATCATTTTTTTCGTATATTAGAGTAATAAGTCTCGACAAAGATGACCTTCAATTCCTTCAGTGAATTTTGGTGTTTTCGAAAGTCATATTCATAAACACACGTCTTACGTCAGTAAGAGTACATTGGTTAAATGTGAGGTCCACAGGCATTTTTGCAAGTATCTCTTTTCCGTCCTCTACTCAAGGTCGTTTTTGCAAAATATTCAGTTATTTTGGTACGAGTTGACACTCTTCATACGCGAAGTATTAACCAAAATGGTTGAGTCTATCCATATGAGATGCTTAGATCCTCTGCCATCTCTATGATAGCAACACAATTATTTTCAAGCACTGTTTCTTTAACTTTTTCGATATGTCGTCGCCATTAAAAAAGGCGGATGAGATGGACGACTCGTTTGAGGAATGTTTTCTATAATATCACGCCCTTTACTGAGTGATTTATGCTACTCAAATGCTTGTGTTCGAAATAAAGTAGACTTTCCAAAACACTTTTGCATCATTTTCAAAGATTCCTCAGCCCTGATTCTTTTCTGAAATACTGCTTAAATTATTAAATTTCAATAAATAAAATTTATAAAATCCTCAAATATGACTTCAACACCTTATACAGGGTAGGCCATTTAAAGTTGACCCATCTGGCAACGCTGTAACTTTTAACAGCGCTGACAAATCGGCTAATGTCATACCGCGTTAGAAGCGTCATTCGAAGACAATTTATACCATGGAACAATACACTCCAAAAGAACGCGCTGAAATTGTTCAGCTTTATATTCAAAATAACTTTTCAATTGTGTTAACTCAACGTGCGTTTCGCAAAAAAAATAAAGTGAAAAGTGCTCCAGTTAAGAACACAATTAAGTCTTTATACGCAAAATTTGTGAACACCGGTAATCTCAGTAATGCCAGTCATGCATCCAGACAACGCACAAGACGTTCTGATGAAAATATCGAAGCTGTACGAGCCAGTATTGAGGAGACTCCATCGACATCGAGTTATCGCCGCTCTCAGGAATTAGACATCTCTCGCACCACTCTCCGACGCATAATTCATAAAGATTTGAAGATGTTTCCATATAAAATTCAAATGGCACAAAAACTAAACCCAGCTGATTATCCGCGACGCCTTAATTTTGGCAAATGGGCAAATGGGTCAACTTTAAATGGCCTACCCTGTACATACACATAACATTTGTCGTCCCAGGTATAGGCTTAGTATCGTTCAACAACAACAACTTCCATACAAGTGTCTACCCAATCCTACTAATTCGTTTCGGACACACAACTTAACAACGCCTACAAATACATACATATAAACAAACAGCTAATTATTATGTTAGTATTACAAATCACTACTTTCCACCATACTTACATGTGTAGCCACTTAAAAAATCGAATCAAAGTAAAAAATAAGTAAATTCGACGCGCCGGCGCACACAAAAACACAGTAGTTAATCATCATATTTTAGTTTGGACCACACCTCAGACATTCCGAACAGCTTCCTACATCGCGTTCGAGCCATTGCATTACAAGTCTTTCACCTGCTGCTCACTTCGCGCCAAGATTTGAGGGGCATACAGGCGCTTGGCCGCTACATGAGAGCCGGAATTATTTGTGTTGGCGATAAAAGTTTTCAAATGATTGCATATGACCTGCTTATTACCCATTTACAAACATATAAACATGTGAGAAAGTATGTATAGACAAACGTATGGCAAGTATGCTTATAAATTTATGTTTATACATATATTAATTTCGATTTTTTTTCTTTTGCCTCCATCAATTTGATTGACGGAAATGAAAATCGCAATGGTAACATTTGAATTTGGTGGCTGTTTCGCATGTTGGCGCGCAATTAAATGTCATTACAGGTGAAATTGGAAGAAAAATACTTTTTCATTATTTTCGCCAAAGCGCAAACTAATTTCATTATATAATAAAAAATCGCATGCTAGAAAAAAGTCCTAAAAATATCACAGAAGATCAGGCAATGCGCGGCTTTCTTTGGGATCGGCAACAAACAACATTTGATTACACGAATTATGATTTCGTAAATATTTTTTCGTGTGCATTTGTAATTGTCGGTTGGTGAAAAATATTTGCAAAACAGCTGAAGTGTCTGCCAGTGAACTGCCATTACATGCCGACTTTTGCATAGACAAGTAAAAGCAGGAACATATAGTATATATATACATACTTATATACATATACATATATACTTATACATATATGTATGCTTGTTAAACCTTTTTGTTAAAGAAATATTTTAAGTTCGCATAGCATCGCTTGGCTTTTTTGCTGCGCCGCTGGTGCGACTTGAAGGTGCGTCACGCTATTTCATGCTGCCACACCGCGCCACGCCACACACATGACAGTCGCCAGCGCACTCGACACGCTTTTGACAGTGAAAGCTTCGATTTAATTAGCGTATGCATGCCAACTAAATAAATGCCTAAAAAATATTATTATAATGAGAAGCGAAATTGTTGAAAGAAAGAAATGCTCATGCGATATGCCGCACAGCGGTACAGCAATTTATGTTAGGAAACTCCGTTGGCAAGCGTGTTGATTTCAATTTAAATAACTAATATAAGTATGTATGTATACAAGCCATTATTTATAGCAGATTTTTGGTTGGTAAGCGCATTTTGACTTCTTAAAATTGTTCAAGTATACGAAAAGGGTATGTTAAGTTTGCTAAACATTTGTCGAAACCGTCGATATCGGATCACTATAACAGGGCTTGTATGAAAAACTTTTTTATTTCATAAGTTATCCTCAAGAAATCTGGAATGATTTATTATTTACTGCAACGTTACAATGTCAGAGAAAATTGTTCAGATCGGATCACTATAGCATATAGCTGCCATACAAACTTATCGATCAAAATCCGGGTCTTGTATGGAAAACTTTTTTATTTCACAAGATATCCTCACGAAATTTGGTATATATTATTTTCTAAGGCAACGTTTCAATTTCCTAAAACATTGTTCAGATCAGACTGTTATAACATATAGCTGCCATGCACCCTGATCGATAAAAATCTAGGTCTTGTATGGAAAACTTTTTTACTTGAAAAGATATCTTCGAGAAATCGAACAGGGATTATTATTTGGGGCAACGTTATAATTTCTGAAGAAATTGTTCAGATCGGATCACTATAGCATATAGCTACCATACAAACTGATCGATCAAAATCCAGGTCTTGTATGGAAAACTTTTTTATTTGACGAGATATCTTCACGAAATTTGCCATGAATTATTTTCCAAGTACAGCGGTGCAATCTTTGAAGAAATTGTTCAGATCGTATCACTATAGCATATAGCTGCCATAGAAAATGAACGCTCCAAATCCAGTTCTTGTATGGAAAACTTTTTTATTTGAAGAGAAATCTGGCATGAACTATTATCTACGGCAACGTTATAATTTCAGAAGAAATAGTTCAGATCGGATCACTATAGCATATAGCTACCATACAAACTGAACGAACAAAATCAATATAAAATTCTTTTTATACCCTTTTATGCAATAAAAAAAAAACACCTGTCAAGGGTAAATTATTATCTGCTCTTTTATGCTGTAAAGGAAGCATATATATATATATTTCTAACGGTATTTTTTTACTAAATTCTACGCCACAACACCACACCAAGCGAGCATGAGCTCAAACATGTACTACATGTGTACATATGCGGGTGCAAAATAATTAAACAAGAAAACCACACACAACCACATATAAACCTTGAATCAACTGTTGTTCTCAATTTTATTTGCGGCTTTCATTATATGCCTTTTTGATGAATAACAGTTTCACTTTTTAAATGCCAAAAATAGAAGTAATCAATGTGTTCAGCAACACAAACCACATACATACAAACACATTTTCCATGCAAAACCGCACACACCTACATTATTCTTTATTTACCAATATGAAGCGAAAATATGTTCGCAGGGCATATATATAGTTAAATATCTTTGCATTTATATATGTACGTAAGCTGACTTAGTCATGTTGCGGTTGCACTTGTTGCATGCATATACAAATGTGCATATATTTGTTGTTGTATGTACAAGAAAAATCGAAACCACAACCGTAGAGTGTGAGAACGATATGACTGCACTAAGTTGCTCTAATATGTATCTACCATATGTATATATACACACATATATGCACGTCTGTGTATATACATATGTATATGTACACGTGTGTTAGAGTCGCCACCGCAATCAGTTAACCTCAATACCGTTCAACACCGTCGGTCATATGAGTGAATTGCATAGAAAAGGCGTTATGGTGTTGCTGACGCTGGCGGCTGTCAGCGGTCCGCTCAACTAGCTAAATTGGCATGCAAGCAAAAAATTCCGAAAAAATTAAAAAAACAACAACAACATGCATACTTTTTCTATATAAATTTTTGCTTTAAATTTTTTAAATTATTTTTTGCTTTTCATTGCATATTTATTTGCCTATGTTGGCACTACTTTCAACTTCTGCGGCAGCTTGATTTCTTTTCCATGCACTTTTGACGACTTACTCACCTCACACGGTAGTCTTCTTTTGTTTTGTTTTTTGGCCAAGCACTTGTGTGCTTGGAATATGGAATTCTATCGCGCCATAACACCCACACACTGGCACACATTCAAGATGGATTTCTGCATTGCAAATTTTATTATACCATTTCAAAGTGATGCTTCTTCTTCTTCTTCTTAAGCTTTTGTTGCCATATGAAAGTTGCAATGGTTTAGATATCACTGCTACCTAACTTTCTTGCTGCCATTTTCTATTACTTACATGCGATTTTTTTCTTATTTTTTAATGCACGATATTATCTACTTAGCTACTTCTTTTCACGCTTCTATTGTCTTACAGCTCACATAGTTTGGTATGCATCTCTCATTTTTCTTTGTTTTCAATTTCTATTGACGGGCTTTTTTTGTGTGTTTTTTCTTTGTGTTTTTGTTTGCATTGTTTCACCACTTGTATTCGGCTATTGGTTTCGTGTGCACAGCAGTGTTTTTACCTCAGGGAGTTTCGAATACAAAAACTACAAAATGCTTACAAACATATAAACATATGTATGTGTGGCAGTAGAAGTTGCAGCTCTTTTCTTTTCGTTGTTGGATTCTTCACTAGTCACTTTCCATTTTTAATTTTTTCGTGGTCGGAAAGGTGAAAAGTTTTCTTATTGATTCTTGGGTTTCCTGGCGAAAATTAAAAGCTGAAAGTGTAATCAGTTGACCATATATTCCATTTTCAACGTAATTGTTACCTGAACTTAAACTTAACTTAAATGTAAACTTAAACTTACACTTATACTTATACTTATACTTATATTAGGTTGTAAGAAAAGTCTTGCGGTATTTTTATTGAATCAATTCGTCTGGCACCCATATATCGAGCTTCTTAGTGACTCCAAGCTTCTTCAAATGGTTTATAACGGTTTGATGACTACTATGCAGGTCTCTTTCGACCAATTCAGCGATTTTATCGCAATTTTCGACGACAGGCCTTCCGGAGCGTGGCGCATCTTCGACCACCTCTACACCAGAACGAAAACGTTGAAACCATCGTTGTGCGGTGGAAATGGAAACTGTATCGGGTCCATAAACTGCACAAATTTTATTGGCGGCTTGAGATGCATTTTTGCCTTTATCGTAGTATTACTGTAAAATATGCCGCATTTTCTCTTTATTTTGCTCCATGTTTGCGACGCTATCACTCACGGACGACTTAAAAAAAACGACAATCAATCAAACACGTGTTAGCGCGTGAAATGAGCTTTCCAAGAAGGAAGAAGGTATAGCATGACCCCGCAAGACTTTTTTGACAACCTACTACTTATACTTATACTGAAGCTTAAACTCAAACTAAAACTAAAACTTAAACTTAAACGTATACTCAAACTTAAACTTAAACTTTAAACATGAACTTAAACTTTGACTTTACCCCGAGGCGCGCAAAATTAGAATAAGAATTCTAAAGCTAAAAACCTTTATAAACATGTATTTTATCAGTGTTTTCACAAAAATATTTATCGTATTTTAGAAATTCCGAAGTGGATATATAACCCCTTAAAACTAGCAATAATGAAAATATGACTTTTTCAACGAAAAGTAAATTGACTTCAAATAAGTATTTAATGCACAATTCATCGATTTCCCTTGCAATTAAAACTCAAAATTGCACCATCATTATTCATAATTCTAATGTACACCAATACAAATACAAAGCAATCTCAATAAATTTGAACCAAAATGCGATTGATGCAAATGAAAGTATGAGGAAATTATTAAGAGTTCATAAGAATGCTAATATACACACATGCATACCTAGATGCATATTTATGTACATACATACATACATTCCCTATTGTCTTATTTGCCAAATGCATATTCATACATTCACACATACATACACATCGCGTTAGAAAAGTGCATTTTATTGGCAACAGAAACTCATTAGCTTCTTCCGAGGAAGTAATTATAGCAGTTGGTAATTAAAAACAGTAAATGCATTGCAAAAAAAAAAACTCCTATAACAACAAAAACGTAAGCAACATCCATATATCGAACATAATATGCCTGCAATGTGAGATGATATGTGAGAGCAACAGCAGCAGCCGAGCAGCAACAATAACAAATAAAGAAGAAGCATCAGTGGCAAATACATTTGTACATTCCAGCACCTGAGTTGAGCGTGTTTGGCGCGTAGAAGTGAAAAGTTGGTGCGCACTTGTTGTTTAGCTGTTGACAATCGTGTGCGCAGCGGCAACAGCAACAAAAAAGTAGCAATAATATCAACTATAGAAATAACAACAGCAAGACCAACAATATATACAACAGGAACAACAACATCAACACCAACAATAATATCAGCAACATCAGCAAATATTCCAGCCACAATGTTGCTGCCAACTTTTGTCAACAACAAGTGCTTGAGTGTTGCAAAGTGAAAGTTTGGCATTTGAATTTCTGAGTTGTAAACTTCAAGTTAATCAATGAATGGCAGTGGGAATGGGAATCCACACACATATATAATGCGCATACATACATACATATGTACATGAAGACTTGTAGGTATACCCAGCTGATGCTGAAAGGGTGAAATGGTTGGTTTTTTTTTTGGAATTTCACACCTTACGATATTTTGGGGTGGGGTGTACGCGTATATATATATTTTTTTTAATTTTTGTTTTTGAAGTTTACGCTGACTCTTTAGGAAGCATTCTTCTATTCAAATAGGCAGATGCAGAAATCATGATCACTTCAAATCAGTTTAGCAACAAATTTTGTCAAATATTTCTATACTTTCTTCTTCTTCATACTCAAAGAATGTACACATATCATTTCGTTTGCAGCTTTTTGACTACTCGAAAATAAAACTCCAAAAAATGTTAAAAAGTCAACTCAAAACATACATACATTTGTTGTTATAAAATTGCTCATTCAACAACAATTGCATTGTACCATATAAACCCCAACAGTGCTCTTCGCGGCGTTGCCGGTATATTGATGAATGGTTGAGTAAAAGCAAAAGTGTGTGAAGTGTCTGAGAAATAGTGAATGCAAGTTATTGCTTTTAATTAAGACGAAGCTTTTGTAAAACGCTCTCATATACATAGAATCTCATAGAGATAGCCTTTAAGTCTTATACGTACATTCACAAGAGTGGCGAATTAAAAACAAAAAATTCTAATAAATTTTGGATTCAAACTTCTTTTTGAAGCAGATGGCAACTCTGGTCGATTTTTTTTTTTATTCAAATTTTTTCTAAAATTTCTCAAGTAAATACTTGTTGGTTTTTCTTACTTTTTCTTTCCAAGGTATGAAGCGCACTTAATATGGCGGATTATTATTGTATTTACACCAGAGTAAAATCCACGAAGCCTCTTCTATTCACAGTTAAGAGCTGGAAGCTCACCCTCTCAACTAAACTACTCAAAATGTATCTAATAAAACATGCCTTTAAAACTCACATATTAAAATTTTAAAGAAATACTCGTTCAAATTTTCTGACAGCTTAGTGGCGAAGCAGAAAACAGCCTGTTCTTTTTCCTTTTTGTTTTCCTTTTTTTCTTTTTTGTTTTTATAATCGCAGTCACGTAATACAGCAGTGGAGGAGTTTGTGTTCAAGAAACAGTTAAAATTAATATTTTTTTTCATATACTTATTAACTGTGTATAGATATATCTGCACAATTTTAAACCATGCCATACAGTAATTTTTTTATAAGAAAAACTCACCTTTCTTGTAAGGCGATAGAACTGGGTATTCCCCTTAATATTTCATAAATAAATTGTATGATGTTTTTCAAATCATTTCATATATTTATGTCGGCAATCACTTTTATTTTTGACTAAAACAGCCTTTTATATAAATAAGTACATGAAAAGAACCAGCTTGTTTCTCTTATAAGATTCAGATAATTTTATTAGGTTTATATATTATTTCATTTCGCTTCATTCGAATAACCGATTTATCCAATCCTTCCAACTTCTCTCTGTCGTAGTTATTATTTCGACGTTTAGTTTCTTGTCGATCCTATTTCCATGATGATCTTTGTATATCACTTTTATCGGTATTCCTTCTAATATAGTTTTCTTTTGGCTATCAGAAACTTCAACCGAATCCTCGTCACCTATTCATGTTATTGGTTGTGTTAGAAAAATATTACAAATGCGTTGCTTTGTCTTTTGTAAATAGCACTTACTTTCTTCATACGAGTGTTGGCCTTTAATTAGAAATATTTGCATTAAACAAAATATTAATAAAATCGTTGGTTTCATTTTGAATATTTTTTTGTTTGTGAAAAGTTTATAATTGAGCTTTAAGTAAACGCAAACAAGTGAAGCACTTCTGCAAACCCTGGCGATCATTGTCAAAATAAATACTTTACGTGCTCGGAGGTTTTATTCATATCGTTGCCCTACAGCGTACGCTCTGAGTATTTTCTATACATTGCATACCATATGTATATCATTGTATGTATGTATATACGTAAGTCTGCTTTTTTTTGTAAATTTCTTTATTCATATTTCTTTTTTAATAATTTTGCGGCGAAAATCCGCCCGTTTATGTTGTGCACACTAAAGGGTATACAAAACATTTCAATATTTTAAGAACAAAAAATTTAAAAATGAGTAAAAACACGTCAAGTGGACCCCCCATTTTCCACTTGGTCATCGAATTTGAATGTGAGTATTTTTTCATAAAGTAGTCACCATAAACAAATAATCCCCCTCCCAGTTTTTTTAAATTTTAATTTTAACTACCTTTTTTTTTTAATTGAAAATTTTTACTACTTTTTTTTAAAAAATTAATAATTAAAAAACTATTGGTGCTTTTTTGATAAAATTTTCAGGAGTTATAGTTCAATACTTGTACTTTCAGAAAATATATATGAATTTTAATTATTTTTATTTTTTCATATTGTTTATTAACTTTTAAATTAACAAATGAACATTTTAATGACTTCTCCCTCAAAATATAAAAAAAGTTTTTTTCAGTATTTTGCAATAAATATTCAAGTAACGAAATCCGCGAAAAAATTTGACTGATCGCAATTAGATTAAGCAAAAAAAAATTTTTTAAGACGGGCGGTCAGCGCTGCCGGTATAGCGCTCTGCCCCGTATCATTGACTTACCTTTAGATTTACTCCGTAATTATAGGTAAGGAATAATAGTTAATGTTTTAATTAAAAATATCGTTATTTTATGTTTAATTTTATTCAAACAAATGACAGAGATAATAAATCATATATTTTTTTTAAATAAAAAACAATGTAGTAAATTCTAGCAGTATTTTGCTATTTATTTTATTTATTGTTTTTAAAAAAACTTTACGAGTCGTAATTATATTAGTTTTCTTATGTATATTGTCAATTTAAAAAAAAACCAAAATGTTTATACTTTTAATTCAAAAACCATACTTGAAAGAGACACATAATTCCGCGAACGAACAAGTTGGCTTTGCGTGCATATTGCGCAATAGAAGAGTTCCGTTGAACGAACAACTTGGATTATCGTGCACGCGCTGTATACGAACACGTGTTAAAGATGACCCGGGTAAATAAATGCTGCAATCCATTTAACAAAAAAATCATAAAAAAGTCATAAAAAAATTAGTTTTAATAACAAAAAATCGCGCACATGTTTTCAAAGATTTTATTGGCAATTATATGTGCAATTCATGTGAACGGACAATTTATTTTGGTCGAAAACCTGAAATTTTTGGTGAATTATCGGTGAATGCATGTCCCGAAGTCAACAATCCTGAAGAGTCGAATGATGTGATCGAAGATGGTGAAGAAAATGATCCCACTTTTCAATGCAAACCGGTAGATGGCAAATTAAAAATTGATAAGGTTAATAAATTATTAACGGAAATTGGTGAACCTCCAATCAAAATCAAGAGAGTCTCGAGTGAGAAAGAATGTCAAAAAGTTTTAACAAACGTTGTGAGGAAATTTACAGATAATATTAACAATATAAATAATGAAATAAATCCAAAAGAGCTTTTGCTTAATAACTTTAAATCAGCTTTTAATGATAAAACTAGTAGAGCAGATAAAATTCAGGTTTTGACTACGCTTCCTACAGATTGGTCGATGAAAATGATAAGAAGAGAGTTTAAAGTTTCCAAACGCATGGTGATAACAGCAAAAAAAATAAGACAAGAACGAGGGTTCGCATCGCTGCCTAAAAGTAAAAAAGGAAAATCTATAAACACTGAAACCCTCGATCGTATTGAAGCTTTCTATCTATCAGATGACGTCAGCCGCGTAATGCCTGGTATGAAGGATTATGTTTCGGTAATTGAGAATGGGAAGAAAATCCAGAAACAAAAACGATTATTATTATATAATGTTCATGAAATACACAAAAAATTTACTGACGCTTATCCTGACGAAAAAATTGGACTATCAAAATTTCAACAAATCCGACCTCGAGAATGTATATCTGCCGGCAAAAGTGGGACTCATAATGTGTGTGTGTGTAAAATCCATCAAAATGTTAAATTGCAATTAACTGGATTTAAAAATGAATTAAAAAAAAAGGGGATAATTTTTTCAGAAAGCTCACATGACTTAATTAAATGCTCTGTTTGCCAAGAGTCTGCATCATTGTGTTACTTTTCTGAGTGTACTAAGTGTCCAGGAGCTGAGAATATTATAAATAAATTGGAACTATTGCTCAACGACCATGAAGTAAATGAAATTACATACAGCCAATGGAAAAGTACTGATAGGTAAAAAAATTTTCAGTCAAATGTTCTTTTCTTTTAAAATTCATTTTTAATTTTTTAGAACTGAAATCATTGAAGAAACAAAGACAAAAGAAGATTTTTTTATTGATTTAAGACAAAAATGGCCTGAATTATTAAGACATGATTTTCTTGCACGATCTCAAGCGTCATATTTTACTGACAAGAAGAAATCTGTTGAGGATGGAGAATTTATCGTTTGCCTTGATTTTTCTGAAAATTATACATTTTCTGTTCAAAATGCCATCCAATCTCATCATTGGAATAACAGTCAGGCTACAATTCATCCTTACGTTGTGTATTTTAGAGATAATGGAGAAATGAAACATATAAACTACGTCGTTATTTCGGAAAAAGTTAGTCACGACGCGAGCTCTGTTCACCTTTTTAATTTTAAACTTATTGAATTTCTAAAAAATAAGTTTGGAGCAGATAAGATAAAAAAAATAGCCTACTTTTCGGACGGAGCTGCTTCTCAGTACAAAAATAAATATAATTTCGTGAATTTAATAAATCATAAAAAGGACTTTAATGTGAATGCGGAGTGGAATTTTTTTGCGACTTCTCACGGAAAAGGGGCATGTGATGGTTTGGCAGGAAGTTTTAAAAGACAAGCTCTTCGTGCAAGTCTTCAACGGGAAAGCGATAATCATATAACCAATGCACCTTCATTATTTGAATGGAGTAAGAATGCATTTAAAAAAATTAACTTTGGTTTTTGCTCCCAAGAAGATCACGACTTCCATGAGAAAAAGTTCAAATCTCGTCATGACCAATGTGTAACTATAAAAAATACACGCCAATATCACCATTACAGAGCTGTTAATAATACATCACTCGAGTGCAAAGTTTTCTCCAAAGCCCTTAAAATCGTTACCAATAAAGTTTTAAAAAAAAAGAAATAAAGCAATAAGTATGAGTTATAAAATTAATTTAAAAATTATTTAACTTCTTTGTTTTTTATTTATAAAAAAAATATATGATTTATTATATCTGTCATTTGTTTGAATAAAATTAAACATAAAATAACGATATTTTTAATTAAAACATTAACTATTATTCCTTACCTATAATTACGGAGTAAATCTAAAGGTAAGTCAATGATACGGGACAGAGCGCTATACCGGCAGCGCTGACCGCCCGTCTTAAAAAATTTTTTTTTGCTTAATCTAATTGTGATCAGTCAAATTTTTTCGCGGATTTCGTTACTTGAATATTTATTGCAAAATACTGAAAAAAACTTTTTTTATATTTTGAGGGAGAAGTCATTAAAATGTTCATTTGTTAATTTAAAAGTTAATAAACAATATGAAAAAATAAAAATAATTAAAATTCATATATATTTTCTGAAAGTACAAGTATTGAACTATAACTCCTGAAAATTTTATCAAAAAAGCACCAATAGTTTTTTAATTATTAATTTTTTAAAAAAAAGTAGTAAAAATTTTCAATTAAAAAAAAAAGGTAGTTAAAATTAAAATTTAAAAAAACTGGGAGGGGGATTATTTGTTTATGGTGACTACTTTATGAAAAAATACTCACATTCAAATTCGATGACCAAGTGGAAAATGGGGGGTCCACTTGACGTGTTTTTACTCAAATATATATTCATAAAAGTATAATTTTTTAAAATAATCGATAGCGGTTCCAAGACAGTTGTAGGGTATTAATCTTTTGAAATGTTTATATGTAATTCTTATCTCTACTACATAATAATGTGCTGCTTGTTCATAATACTAATATATATGTATATTTGATGTATGCGTGTGTATACATTTCTGATGTCGTTAAAAAAATAGAGTTTTTGCTCATGATCAAGCTGTTTGTGCTGTACTTGACCGCAATGTATTTGTACGAATTAATTTTATGTACAAACATTTACCCCGACCACTCAAAGATATTATATAAAGTATTTTTCTGAATACAAGATCCTGATATTTTTCCAAATTATCACTTAAAAAATTTATTTTTTTTAATTATTTTTTCCTGAACGGGGTATATTAAAAAATTCTGAGAAGTTTGTAAGTCTTTAAGCAGTTTTTTTTGGGCTTTTTCGATAGCTTATATTTCCAAAAATATTCTGTGAAATCGGCAAGTAACTTGAATAGTTTTTGGATGGCAGCGTCCTAAAGAGCGACCGCTCTCAGGTACAAACATATACAGTGTTGGACAAAACATATTGGACTCATATCAATATTCTCGCAATTATCATTTTATATAAAAACAAATCACTCAAATTTGAAGAATTACTATTTATTTTATGAAAACAAACAATCGATCAACTTTCAATTAAAACTGAGTATTGTTGACTACATTTAATATACATCGACCTACGATCTCTTTGATTGACATTAAAAAAAAACACAATTTTTTACCTAAAAACGATTTTCTTCAAAATTATGCCATTTTGCTAGTTTTTGATATTTTTCGAAGAGCGTAGGTCATTGTACATGAAATACGAGCATATTTAAGTTTAATAACCTTTTTGAATTTTTTTGGTTAAGCTACTTATTCGGCCGGAAAAAAAGATCTTCAAATATAGCTGAAAATATACCTTATGACTTCAAAAGAAGTTCGAAGCATTCACTTGAATACGTTCTTTAAAAAAAATTCACGAAAATCGGCTAATTTTTCATGCGCTAAACTAGTATGGCCTTTAAATCCTATAAAACTTTATATATTGGGTAGTCGAAAAGTCTTTGCGTATTACTAATCAAACGTAAACTTTGTTTTTATATTTATACTCAACTTTAATGAAACAAATATGTACGATTTTGGTCGACCACTATTTGCCATTTTTCCACTAGAGACATTATTTCATCAGTGTAAAACTTTTCTAGTTTCTCGACGAAAAACTGCGACAAGTAATTTTCACAGGCTTCTCATCAAGCCAATTTTACTCCATTAAGGGAGTTCTGCATTGAGCGAAACAAATAATAGTCCGATGGCGCAAGGTCAGGGCTATATGGTGGATGCATGAAAACTTCCCACCCAAGCTCTTCCAGTTTTTTCCGGGTCATCAAAGAAGTGTGTGCATTGTTCTGATAGAAGACGAAGCCTTTCTGTTGATCAGTTCTGGCCATTTTTTTTCGATTGATTGCTTCATTCTCATCAGTTGTTGATAGTAAAATGAAGAACCAATCGTTCGACCAGGCTGCAGCAGCTCATAGTGAATGATTCCTTTCCAATCCTACCAAACACTCAGCATCACCTCTCGACGCGTCAATTCTAGCTTTACGACCATTTGTTGAGCTTCACCACATTTAGACCATGATCTTTTTCGCACATTATTTTCGTATTTGATCCACTTTTTGTCTCCTGTTACCATTCGTTTTAGAAATGGTTTGATTTAGTTTCGTTTCAGCAAAGAATTGCAGATGTTAATTTGGTTCATTAAATTTTTCACAGACAATGTGGCACCCAAACATCGAGCTCCTTTTCTGTAGCCAGACTTTATACAAAACTTTCAAAAGATAGCGAATTTCTTCATTGTTTTCACTCATTTTTGAACAGCTGTAACTTTTTTTCAATTTCCCCGAATTGATTTTTTTGGTTTAATGAAGCTTTCTCATCTTCAACACCTTGACAAAATACGAAAAGACTTTTTCGACTACCCAATATATAATATATAAATAACTAATCAACATGATTAGCTGATTTGACAAACATGGCCACGTCTATCTGTTTGTCCGTCTGTATGTATGCGTTTTTGTCATGTGGATCATTTTTCGCCAAATAAGCCGCTCATTTCTCTAAACCTCGGATATAGCACCACTCTAGCATATAGTTAGCTGCCGAATTTTTATTTATATTTTACATAAAATGGCTCTTGAAAAATATATATAGTATACATATGTATCACAAAAACGCGATTTTCCTAACTGCCAAGAGGATATAACAAATGTATGAGTGTATTCTATTATCCTGGCTTCATAACTAAGATATTTTGCTGAAATTTAGTTTTTCTTGTTTTTTTATTTAAATTTGTTAATTCATATTTCGTACAGTTTTAAAATGCAATGTTATCTACAGCATATTCTCTTCGTACATAATAATTTTGACTATATGATGGTATGTTGAAACGCCTTACAGGAATAGCCCCATTTGGAAAAGCTTTGTTGACAATTCCATCACTTCTCTCGCTTTTGGCTATTGCTCGATCCATTTAATACGCAAAATTTTAATTATAAATATTATTGTGATATTATTAGTAAAAAATCATATAGTTTTAAAAAACCTTATTTTACCTCTATCCCAAGTATTTACTGATCCAGGTCCATATCGCGTTGGCACCACATTTTCTCTTGGCCAATGATAATAGGGAAACCTTCGACAATTTAGACTCAGGCTAATTTGCAACGGACTAAGCAAAAATATTAATCGAAATTTCATGTTTCTGCTTTGCATGGTATAATTTCGTTGCGTTAATGTTGGATGATTTGGTTGAAATAAGTCTTGCCATCAAAGGGCATTGCCCATTTATATGTGCCGTAAATAATTTATTTTCTAAAGAAATTGACTTTACTAATTTAGTGAGACATATACCAAACATGCATATGTACTGAACGTATATACATACATACAAATGTATCCCGAAGTATAGTGTAGATATGTAGCTTTTTTCTAAAGTTTGCGGTCACAGCTGTTGTTGTTCTTCATAATCAACCATCCAACCGAACCTTACTGATGAGCACGAACGCTATGTAAGCTGCTGATTATATATCTGGTTTTGGGTATACCGAGAAATGCCAAGCACCTTTAACCATATCCGTTGAAAAAATCCAATATGATGAACTTGTCATCGACGCCTGTTTACTCGCTAGCGAGGTTAGCGAAGTTCGAACCAAATTCTCCCGTAAAATTGAATCCATGAAAATTATCGAAAGGAAAGACACGAGTATTGTGATCTGCAGTAAGATTGACAGATCCTTAAGTTTAGTGGGATGAGTCGCAATAAAGGGTATATTCATGCAGAAAATTTTGTCGCACTATTGAAATTTTTTTTTTTTTTCAAAATCCCGTAAAACAAATAGCAGCCTTCGTATGATTAATGACGTCTTCTGACACAAAAGCTTTCTAAAAAACCACAAGCAACCGCAACCGAAGACTCAACTAAATGCAGTGACGTGATGGCGCAGCAATTTTGACTCACTGACGGTTGGGTCCATAGCAATCCATACTATTCTGTCCTTTGAAAAGATCTCTAACAGTGGTAAGCAATGAGTTTACTTGGTTTTTTTCATATTTTTAATGCGAAAAAAGTAACAGTTCTGCGCTTGTTCGTCTGCTAATCGGCAGTCTACTACTTTTTGTGGGGTTTCCGCTTTCGCCACAACAAGTGAAATTTGCAAACTGTGGCATCATTGTAAAAAAATAAAAAACTAAGCAACTCATCTTGCAAATTGTTCACCAGACTGCACTTGCATGCTAACAATGCACCTAACCTCACTAAAGAAAAGATGCAAAGAGACAGGGTAAGTGGTAATAAAAATGACAATTTCTCTCAAGTTGTTATGCTTGTTGGGTACTCTCGTTTCGCTTGTCAAGCATAATGAGTTTGTTTTCTGAATTCGTTTGTTTTTGTTGCGTGTGAGTTTATTATAACGCAAAAGGAAGCAATATAAATTTGTGGAATAAAACCATCAAGTGCTATTATAATTTATTTAAAGCGTGCATATCGCTTATTTTTCCGTCAAATATTATTTTTCCATTGAAAGCTGATTTCTTGTAAGCTTGTCATTCTAAGATTCTGCTATCAACCGAAACGGTTTCGAATAAGTTACAAGAAGTTTTTGCTTCTTTCTTTTATTTCGTGTTTATTTTTATTTTATTTTATATTTTTTTGCACACAGCACGTGCTTCGTGTCACACCGATTAGCGCACATCCGTAACGAATTCAAACGTCACATGTTGCTATACATAACCCCGACATAGTATGCGCCGTCGTATATGAAAGTGGAGTCAAAAACGTGTCGACGCGTTTGCGTTGACCCGCTTTTATGACGAGGTCATCTAAAAAAAATACAATACTCTCACTTAATCGGCAAGCAATTAGCCGTTACTTCTTCAGTTGGCTGACAATAGGTATGCATTTTCGTTGTATGTATGTATGATCGGCACATACGCTTTGTCCACTTTCAGGTCAACAAGCAGTGACTATGTAATTGCAAAACGCTTGTGACATAAATCTGAAAAAATACATATGCATACATACATATGTGTGCATATCCAAAGTGACTGAACGGTTTTCAATACTTATGCACCGAAGCGATGACTCGTTTGAACCCCATTGTTGGCTCAAGGTACAATTATTGTTATGAATAATAAATAAAAGAATCGCTATGCTTAAATACAACAAACAAAATGAATCGAACCAGTTTTGGTTTATTATGTGATATTTTTGATAGACCTTTCAAATTATATGAATACGAAATCTTTTAACCGGGGCCAAGTTGTTATGCCAATTTTTTGTTAAAAAAAAATCTTAAGTCTGGGCTATCGCTTGATTATTTATAAATTTGTTTATAATTTCATTGTTCCAACAACACTAATAATTATTGCAATTTTGAGTATGTGTAATATAGAATTTTATCGGTTTTCAGTGCTTCACAGTTGTTGTTTCCCAAATGGTTAATGCAACATGAGTTCGGGCGTTGACATAATTGAATTATTGCCTTGCTTCTCGTTGCCAATTCAGAGTGTTTTTCGGCGATCGTTCACTTCAATTTGATTAGTTCTGGTTGATAGTGTATCTCATTAATGGTTTCAGCCAGTTTTAGTAACTCAAAAACCATGTCTTTGAGGACACGAGCTTCAATTTCCGGCATCAAAGAGTCGGTTTTCATTGCGCGATGATGGTCGCCATTGACGGTTACGTTTATCATTTTTAAAGAAATATGGACCGATGATTTTACCGGCCCACAAACCACACAAAACTGTCGTTTTTTTGTTTTAATGTAATGCCAGCTCTTAAATCTATTTGGCGGGTTTTCTTAGAACGTTTCAAAAACCCATAAAGCAGATCCAGCTGAATTTTGTAAGCATTCAAATTAAATTCTCGACGCGCCAAGTCGTTCCATACGTCAGTTCGAGTTGCTGCGAACAGCGCCGAATCTACTCTGTATGGTATAATAAAAAATAAAAATATATATATTTTTTAAATTTTTTTTTGCTAAACTGAAATCAGAAAAATATTATTAATAAAATATTTACGAATTATTTTAATTATGCCTTTTGCCGCTGATTTATGAAAATGTGATGTTAGTCAGTATTTTGGTGCCAACTAATTGCGATTTATTGCCACATTTACAAGCAACATTAAAAAAAATTTGTTCAAGATTTTTAATTATATTTACATATGTACATATGTACATATATGTATGTATATACATATATTTGTTTTTAAAAATAAAAGCTTCAAATAATGTACGTATATATGTGTGCATATATATTTGTATGTACATTCTTGTTCCCGATTAATAATAATCAGTTTTTGGGAATTTCTGAAATTTGTTTTTGTTTTCATTGGGTGTGAGTCAGAGTCGAAAAGTTAATCACAACATAGCACATATGTATGTACTGTTTAATGTACAGTAATATATGTTTATTAGTACTATTCATTAAACAACCAACATAAATATATTTATGAATGAATTTGACTAAGATGTAAGCAACAATCAAAGAGTCAGAGCTCAAAATTGACAAACCATGACCAGGACGGGCATCAACATCAACTGATGGTCAACACGTCAATAAAATAAAGGAATTTGGACTTGAGAATCGATGATTGACACTCAGAGATCTTACTGACATCGTTGGAATATGGGAAGGATTAGTGAAAACCATTTTAAAAGATCATTTGGGCCTAAGAAAAGTGACAGCACGATCTTTCAATTTTTCGAAAACCAGCGTCTGTAAAATAATGCTTTCCGACTACCAGAATGAATGGAAATGTATTATTACTCACGATGAATCTTGGATCTATGGTTACGACCCGGAAAATATGATCAATCGGCCGAATATCGTAACTAAGGTGAGCCGAGGCCGAAAAACCACGTTAAAGCAGATCAAAAATCAAGATTATGTTGACAGTTTTCTTCGATTATCGAGATGTGATGAACTCCGAATTCCTTCCGACCGGCCACACCGTCAACAAGGAATACTATTTGAGTGGTATGCGTCGTTTGCGGGAAGGTTTTCGTAAAAGAAGGCCGGAATTATCAACCGACGACACTTAGTTTTTGCACCTATAACTATAACATAGTATTTTCCCATTTTAGAAAAAATTTAAATAAAGCGAATAAAATTTTTACTTTACTTTTACAATTGCAATGTACACAGAGATGCCGATTTAAATTTTTCTTAAGACAACAAGAGCTTCTGGATTCGGCATTCTAAAAATCGGATAGGGGGAAATTCAATTAATTTTTCTGTATGTATGTAGTATGCTTAAATACTTGAAACTTATTGGTATGGAAATACTACTTTTCTCATTTTTTTGCTGGTTAAAATCAAGTATTTATATATTACATATGAGCTCTTAAATCTATTTGGCGGGTTTTCTTAGAACGTTTCAAAAACCCATAAAGCAGATCCAGCTGAATTTTGTAAGCATTCAAATTAAATTCTCGACGCGCCAAGTCGTTCCATACGTCAGTTCGAGTTGCTGCGAACAGCGCCGAATCTACTCTGTATGGTATAATAAAAAATAAAAATATATATATTTTTTAAATTTTTTTTTTGCTAAACTGAAATCAGAAAAATATTATTAATAAAATATTTACGAATTATTTTAATTATGCCTTTTGCCGCTGATTTATGAAAATGTGATGTTAGTCAGTATTTTGGTGCCAACTAATTGCGATTTATTGCCACATTTACAAGCAACATTAAAAAAAATTTGTTCAAGATTTTTAATTATATTTACATATGTACATATGTACATATATGTATGTATATACATATATTTGTTTTTAAAAATAAAAGCTTCAAATAATGTACGTATATATGTGTGCATATATATTTGTATGTACATTCTTGTTCCCGATTAATAATAATCAGTTTTTGGGAATTTCTGAAATTTGTTTTTGTTTTCATTGGGTGTGAGTCAGAGTCGAAAAGTTAATCACAACATAGCACATATGTATGTACTGTTTAATGTACAGTAATATATGTTTATTAGTACTATTCATTAAACAACCAACATAAATATATTTATGAATGAATTTGACTAAGATGTAAGCAACAATCAAAGAGTCAGAGCTCAAAATTGACAAACCATGACCAGGACGGGCATCAACATCAACTGATGGTCAACACGTCAATAAAATAAAGGAATTTGGACTTGAGAATCGATGATTGACACTCAGAGATCTTACTGACATCGTTGGAATATGGGAAGGATTAGTGAAAACCATTTTAAAAGATCATTTGGGCCTAAGAAAAGTGACAGCACGATCTTTCAATTTTTCGAAAACCAGCGTCTGTAAAATAATGCTTTCCGACTACCAGAATGAATGGAAATGTATTATTACTCACGATGAATCTTGGATCTATGGTTACGACCCGGAAAATATGATCAATCGGCCGAATATCGTAACTAAGGTGAGCCGAGGCCGAAAAACCACGTTAAAGCAGATCAAAAATCAAGATTATGTTGACAGTTTTCTTCGATTATCGAGATGTGATGAACTCCGAATTCCTTCCGACCGGCCACACCGTCAACAAGGAATACTATTTGAGTGGTATGCGTCGTTTGCGGGAAGGTTTTCGTAAAAGAAGGCCGGAATTATCAACCGACGACACTTAGTTTTTGCACCTATAACTATAACATAGTATTTTCCCATTTTAGAAAAAATTTAAATAAAGCGAATAAAATTTTTACTTTACTTTTACAATTGCAATGTACACAGAGATGCCGATTTAAATTTTTCTTAAGACAACAAGAGCTTCTGGATTCGGCATTCTAAAAATCGGATAGGGGGAAATTCAATTAATTTTTCTGTATGTATGTAGTATGCTTAAATACTTGAAACTTATTGGTATGGAAATACTACTTTTCTCATTTTTTTGCTGGTTAAAATCAAGTATTTATATATTACATATGAGTATATACATAAGTATGTATGTATATTCACTTAAACTGAATCTTGCATATGTTTGCGCTGAAACTCGTATAGCAATTAATGCCACCGACTGACAGGGCAGTAATATAGTTTTGCAAACAATTTGCGCTATACACACACAGCACATAAAAGCAAATTCGTAATATTTTATAACAAAAGACTTTTACTGCTCAGGAATTTATTTGTGATTGACTTAACGCCCAGGCATAATTTTACGCTGTTACGAATTATCTTACATAGACAACTCTCAATATTACATACAATCACCATATGCATTAGGGTGAGCCAAAAAAATTAAAATACCAGATGAAGTTTAGTTGCTTTGTCCAAGAGTCCAAGTAGTTATTCTTTAGGATGCCGGCACTTGATGCGAATTTTAACAGACTCTGCGGACTCAATATCGATACCTCCTACAGTGTATCATACCGTGGAGACCCCAGATGCTTACAGCGTAGCCAATGCGGGACAAGTTTCATTCCAATGTTTGTCTGGTGCCCTGCTCTAGACATTTCCTGTAGTCTTCTCATACTGTTAGCCCCATCCTGCGGGCGTGTGTTGCCACCGACACCTTTAAAAATTTACCTAAAAATTCTGTGTTATTATCATTAGATTCATTTACACCCACAAATTCCGTAAGTTAGTTTTTTGGGCCACCCTAACATGCATGTGCATACCCACATCTACTATAACTTGCATACATTCACACATTCCTACCGCCCAGCTAGTGTTAAAAGCCAGCGCGCAGTTAATCTGTCCGCGGAAACACCCAACAAACAATACTTGTAAACAAAAAAAAAAAAAAACAAAAACAATGAAGAGCAAAACAATGCAAACACATTTATAAAAATCAATTTTTAAACGCCAGCCATTCATGCAAACTCACATCCGAAAGCAAACAATAAAGCATTGCCTCTATGTATGTATTTTGTGTAAATAAATTACTAATTTTTGTCTTTGTATGTGTTTTCTTTTCTTTGCAGTTATTCGCTACATTTGTACAGCAATTGGTGAGTGTCAATCTATTTCCTTTTTCTGTTTATTTATTAATTTTAAATGCGAAAAAGTGAAATTCACTTTCTAACACTTCACAACTTGTGTGTGTTTAATTTGTATTTAAAAAGTTTGAATTTGAAAAGATGAAACAACAACAATAAATAAATGCCTGATGACACATCACAGCGATCGGTTATAGAATTTCTATTTCATAATTATATATTAACTATCGGTTTTTGGTGGCATAATCAGACAATATCGATTATTGAAGGTGGAGAAACATTGTTAAATACAAACACACATACATAAAAAATATAAGAAATATAAGTTAAAAAATATATTTCCAAAACTTGTTAAAAATGGTTTTAAACAAAATTTTCAAAATGTAACCAATTTCTTCATTATTTTCACTCATTTTTAAACACCTGTAACTTTTTTTCAACTTCCCCGAATTTAATGTGTTTTTTTGTTAAAATTTCACCTTTCCTACACTTTAACGAAATTATTTCGAAGGAAATATAGTGGTATTTCAATGCTTCCATCTGGACTGGTCGCCTTCTACTTCTATTATAATTATTTAGGAAACTATCTGATCCAACTATACGACCCAACTTCAGGTGTTCTTAGACTTGACCTACGCTTGTCTAATTTAACCTATCATTAACGTTTTTTCGAAATGTAATTAGGATCAATCAATTCGCTGTTCTGTATACGAGGTGTGTTTGGAATATAACCGTAATTCTTAAATTTAAAATTTCTCGGGTTTGGAGAAATTGTCAAACTTTTTCATAATATTGTACTTTCAAATTTTCAGCTGTGCTCATTGCTTCCTTTGTCAGTAGCAGCCGTTAAGTTATAACGTGTTTTGTGAGCTTGACGATTTTTCTTTATTAAAAACCCCAACTTCTGTGCTTTTTATTGACCAATAACAATAATGTACTGATGCCCCAGCTTCCGTATTCGGCTGGCATGACTCCGTGTGACTTTTTCGTATTTCCAAAGATACAGAGAATATTGAAGGGCCGTCGCTACAAGACCGATGAAAATCGTTGAAAGAGCTATAGGCTATCCCATAAATCAAGTTTGGAAAGAGCTTCAAGGGGGAATCGAGTTTGAAAGAAGCACTTGCATAAGGGGTAGTCAGAGGCACGAAAAAATGAGAATTTTCAGTTTTTTTGCTATTAAGTCGTGTTTTTTACAAAAGTAGTAATATGGCATTAATATAAAATGTGTTGTCTTGAAGTCACGAAAATTTCAAAAAATAAATTCAATTTCCAAAGTTATAGTTGTTTGTGTTGACCCAGTTCCAAAAAAAGTTATTTGCTGTGACAGCCATAATTCCTTGGAGAGTCATCTAAAATCAATCGTTCAAAAAAATTAGTTTTTTAAATAGATAATTCTGGGCCTGATCGAAGGATTTAATTTTTTTTTCAAAAATTAACAAAATGGCGGCCTCAGGAAATTTTTTCTAAATTTTTGGGACAAAATAATTGTTGATTTTTGATCTTAAAAATCCTTAGATCAGGCCCGAGTTTATTATGTATTCTAAAAGCTGTATAAATTTCATTAAAATGTACTGAGCGGTTTTCGAGTTACAGTTGTCAACAGTTCAATAAACATAGTTTTGAGAAAAACGCGTTTAAAGTTTGCCTTTTTGCTTTGAAGTACCCGAGCTCTCTTTGTTATTTGTCGAATAACTCAAAAACTAATTATCGGATCAACGTGAAATTTTCAGAGAATATTTTAAAGATATTACACTTAACGAAAATGCAAAAAAAAATATTTTTTTGAAAATTCCGACTACCCCTTAATGTAATGTAGACGAATAAATATTTTTTTTTTTTTTACAAAAAAAATTAAAAAAAAAAATGAAAACAGTTATGTTTTGAACACACCTCGTAAGTTGTACTGAAAATTAACAATCAATCCGCGAATATATAATTTTTAAACACACCTATGAACTGTAAGCACTCTTCACAATGAGTGCGTTGCTGTTACCAACGAGACGTCCAACATCAAAAAGCTAGTTTTTAATGAAAATAAAGTTCTTTATCAGCTCATTTCTGCAAACCAGTTTGAGAATGCGAATAAATATCAATTGTAACATTTCTATGCCACTGTTTCTCGGTCACTTCACTCTTAATTTTCAAATCGCAAGTTTTACTGCTGACACTCGCCAATTGCCAGTTTTTCACAACCTTTTGCATTCGTATGTCATATTATAGACTTAAAAACTGGCCGCCTCGAATTATATGTAGCGAAGTGCTGTGCGTTTGCATAGCCAATAACAAAGACTCGGCAAATAAAACTGATTGCAGACAGACTGGCGATTATTCATTACCCGTTTGACAGCGACAGTGACAACAGGAATTATAAACAAGAAGAGAAAACAAGCATAGAAATAATAATTTTAATTACGCCAACCAACAACAACAATAATACGTCTTAAGCGTAAAACATTTAATTTTTTACTACCGCATGCATATTCACGCATACACTCACACATATGAATACATAGTTGGCTACAAATATAATTTGCCCCCACAATTATGACCTGGGCGCCTTTGCGCCTGCGCGTCAGTTTGGTCTAACTGCACATGGCGACAAGTTTGTGAAATAAAAAAATGCGTGCCTAGCATGAGACTACGGAAGTCTGCGCATAGTTTGCTGCGACTAAACACACACACATACGCATTATTACGGCTATCTAAGCATTTGCATACATTTTATATCACTGTGTGTGTGTTGTTTGTGTGTATGTCACTCGTCAATTGCCTTTCTTATTTCTTCTTCTGGTTTCACTGTTTATTTGCTAGCTTATTATTTAATAATTACCTCAAAAGCAACAACAAACATATTTCTGCACTCATACCTCTGTAAATATATTTTTATGTGTGACGTGTGTGTGTAAATAACCGCTTGCATTTCACATGCGCGTTGAAAAGTGAAAAGTTTACTAGTAAATTAAGCGTTATTTTGGTGGTTTTGTCTTTTTTTCCTACAAGCGCCACCTTTAATTGCCTTACGCGCTTGTTTGACCGCCTCACGGAAAGCGAAAAGCGGAAAAGCAAGAAAATCACTTTCAATTGTTGTCAGCGAAATTGTCAAAACACACTTCAACGTTGCGTTACGATGTCGCTGAGGGCATGTCATAATATTACTTGTTTTATTATTATATTTTTTGTTGTTGTCTTATTTTAGTACCGCATATTATTGCGCTCCACGGCTAGAGGGTTCTTATTAGTGGTCGTTGAGGGCGTTATGGAGGCATTAGTAATAAGATTTCAAAAAATTAATTGTTGTTAATGATATACGCAGTCATTTTACCCATTGGAAAGTCTCTTTCTTCTGTATAATTATCTAGACGGCGGCCGAAACTTTTACTATTCAAAGGTATCAACGTCATGAATTGTGCCAAAATATGCATAAATGCGTTTTTTTTTTTCAAAATTTTGATATTTATTCAAGAGAATAAATGTATCTGGCTTGTTCCAGAAATAACGAGAATTTTCCTTTTTAGAAAAAAAGGTATTAATTCGTCTTCATTAATGTCGCCTCCTTCAAAATAGACCCCGCTCGAAATTATGCATTTATTCCAATCGTTGAATCGATTTTTGGCATAGCCTTCTGCTCTTTCAGCGATATTCAGCTATCTTGTAAAACTACCCTTTAGGGTTCTCTTTATTTTTTGAAATAGAAAAAAGTCACACGGAACCATGTCTGGCCAATATGTAGACTAGGACATCGGGACATTTTTACTTTTGCTCAAGAATTCGCGAACAACCAACGAAGTGTCTGCCGTTTAAAAACGAGAATCACCAAGCTTATAAAAACATGTCTAACTTTAGTGACTTCTACAGATTTTGACAATTTAACTCTTCAAACCCGTGAAATTTTAAAATTCCCGTTATTTCCTGAAACACATCATACAAAAGTATTCTATAATGTAATGCTCTACTGAAGCTATAAAATTTCCTCATCTTTCTGACCAAAAAACTGCGCCAGTTTATGTTGAAGTGAAATGTGTTCCATTGACGGCTTCGGCATCGACCTGAACAAATCGTAGTTGGAAAGAGCAAGGTACGAGCTATAGACGGACGTAGCAAAAATTCTCGGCTGCTGCATTCTAAATAGTAATTTTACCCATCTTGCAGTACGAGTTCATGCTTTGGCTTGTTGGAACATTATCGCCTCGTTTCTAGATGCAAATTTCGGCCGTTTTTCAATCATCGATTGCTTCAATTTGATTAAGTTGTTGTCGGCAGCGTTCACCATTGACGGTTTTACTCAGTTTTAGAAGTTCATAATACAACATGCCCTCCTTATTCCACCCAATACAGAGCTTTACCTTGGCATTATCCATGTTCGGATTTGCCGTAGATTTGCCTGGTTGACTAGGTTTCGCATATGATTTCTTGCGTTTAGGGTTGCCGCAATTGACTCTATTTTCACATCACCAGTCATAATCCAATATAAAAATGTATTATTTTTATGGCTTTCAATTAGCATTTAGGACAAGCCAAATCGGCTTTCAACGTCTCTCGGCTTCAATTCATATGATACTCAGTTTTATTGCTATAAATTGATTTTGCGAGCTCTTGTTGTGTTAGCCAAAAGCTTTTTCGTCCGTCCAAGACGTTCTTCGTCTTCGAAGCAAAAATCACCACTTTTAAATCATACAAACAAATTTTGGGACGTAGAGCATGTCCGCCATAAATTTATAGCAAAATACGATAGTATTTGGCGCAAGATTATTTATATTAAAGCAATCAAGAAGAACTCCCCAAAAAAGTACTCTTTTAGACACAAAGTACGAGATATTTAAGTAAAAATATTATTGTGGTTCTCTTGACAAACCACACACTTGGCGTATAGTTATAGACTCAATATTAAAAGCAGAAATCGACTAAACATAATGGTTGTAATTTGGATATTCTTCCAACCTTATTCAGGACTCGATTTTGTGTCTTATCTTGAACAACATCTCGTTAATTTCTTAAATGGAACCTACCTTAGCTTCAGTTGTCTTCATCATCGTAATCCTTGTATATTTCAATCATCATTATCTCAATCTTAAACTATCAGGCCATCTTGAATTATCCCTGAAATTGAGTTTATTGTACAGGGTGATCCATTTCGAAGTTCCCTACTTTTTTTTAAGAAAAAACACAGAAACTTCAAATTTAATGGCGAATATTTATTATCAATCGAAAGGACATCCTTTGGCATTAATTTTTTGAAGATTATCTCTTTCAAATATAGGTCGCGCCTCCGTCTCAGATTGTCCATTCGTTGAGTCCAATTTTCGATGACTCGTTCGATCATTTGGACTTGTAACTGGCAAATGACACGCGTGATGCTTTGCTTCAAGGCCTGAATCGGAACTAGATTGTCCGTATAGGCTTTAGACTTTACATATCCCCATAGGAAAAAGCCCATTGGTGTGATAACACACGATCTTGGTAGCCAATCTAACGACTCAAAATTTGAAATTATTTGCTCAGCGTAGTTTTCTCTCAATAAATCCATAGATTGGCCGATGTGCGGGAAGTGGCACCGACTTGTTGAAACCAAATGTCGCTGAGATCACGGGCTTCAACTTCTGGCATTATATAGTCGGTTCAGCGTTCTCTTCGTCTCAACTGCGGCAATTTTGCTTATTTATGCACATACCTACTGAGCCAGAAATGAAACTCATCGCTGAACAACATTTGACCCGAAAACGTCGGGTCTTCTTGGAATTTCCATAGTAAGGTTGAACGATTTGTGAATGTTGTTCAGGCGTAAGTCCTTCCAGGATGAAATGCCAAACAGTACTGAACAAAATTAGCATAACCGCTTGACAAGCCTCACGCGTGATTTTTCAAAAAGGCTTTTGAAAATAGTACCTCTATTACGATCACCTTTTATATCGTTATCTCTCTCTCGTTCCCTTAAATTCTTATAACTATATTTCACTCTGTAAAAAATAGTGTTCTGTGCTAATTTATTCGATTATTATTTGGTTTCTTATTTTATTATGAGTGGATATGAATGTTTGTATTATTAAAGTGTAACTAAGATTAAACCAAATTATCTTGCCCCAAGTTATTTCGTGGCTGAACAACAATTTTATAATTACCACCTCTTCAATCTCGATAAAAGAAACTAACCTCGATTTTCGATCAACCTTATGCATTCTCTAAAGCATTCATAGCTTAACTGAAATGAATAAGCACCAAAAATGGGTTAATGAAAATTCGAAAAACTTAAAAATAAAATTTAAGAAACGAAATCGTAAATCTTGGCCTCGTTCAATTTAATGGCGCTCATAAAATCAAACACCTTTACGACGCGCACCAAAGAGAAAAATCTAAGCCGCCAACGAACGGCGCAGCAGGAAAAAGTGCAAAGTAGCAAAGCTGGTTATTTTATATATCGATCGATTTGACGATCGATTACAGCAAATTAATTGCATTTTAACAGCAATACAGATCGAAAGCGGCCAGTTGCACCGAGCTTAAACTGTAGCAAAAACAACTAGGAAAAATAGTTAATGAAATAAAATGGATAAAAATGGCATGAGCCAACAATAACTTTCGATCGACTGCTAATGAGGGACCGTGCGGTGGTAGGAAAGACATTGTTGTTTTGATCAACAACAAACAAACTACAACAACAGGTAGTGCCACGTTCGGCTATCATATGCGCAACATCTCCTCCAACGAACCGAGGCAGTGCGCGAAGTCAACAACACTTGCAACAGTTGCAACAACATACCGAATAAAGTGAACAATTGCTTTTGCTACACACATACATACATATATATATACATATGTATATACCTGCCACATGTTTATGCCACGCAACGGCGAAAGGCGTCCGCTGGTGTTAACCGGACGACTGGACTCATGTGCATAGCGACGGTGGCACAGGTCGCAGCGCCATGACAGCCGTCAATACATGTACGGTGTGAAAACACTTTCTAATGACATTTTAACCAGTTCAAATGTTTTTGCGAAAATTGTTATAAAAATAATGATGATAGCGCAAATGTATGACCACATAAGCAATTAATTACTACTAAACGCCATGCAATTAAATGGTTATAACACCATAAACATTTCAAAAGCATTCATTCGATTAAACCAAGAGGAAGTGTAATAAAATGTAAAGTAAAATAAAAAGTTTAATATAAATATAAGCTGAACTTAAGATGGCTGAGTGATACGTAACCCATCAAAAATGTCAAAGCTTTCGCGATCTGCTCTTTGTAATTTTGACCATACCTGTATATATGTAAGCAATATCTAGTTATTATGTGTACAATATATAGGGTGGGTCATCTAGTGTTTTAAATTTGAATTATCTATATTTCGACATTGGAAACGTCAAATACCATTCGGAAAGTGACAGACATTCAGTAAAAAGTCTAAAATTTACGAAATGAGTCGCTTTTCACTAGAAGAAAACTGGGAAATATTGAAAACTTTTCCAACGTTCCTTTGACCGAGGATGGCCAATTTGACCGAAAAATCATCTTTTCGGACGAGCCTCATTCCCACCTCGATGATTACATTAACAAGCAGAATTGTCGCATTTGGGGCACAAAAAACCCGCACGTAATCGTCGAGAAGCCAATGCACCCAGCACGAATCACTGTATGGTGCGGATTTTGGTCTGGTGGAATCATCGGCCCATTTTTCTTCGAAAATGAAGAAGGAACCCCCGTAATCATCAATGAGCGATATCGCGCAATGTTAACCGATTTTTTCTTCAAGCAAATTGAAGAGGAAGACTCGGACAACATTTGGTTCCAGCAGGATGGCGCTACGTGCCATACCGGAAACGCTACACTCAATCTTTTACGTCCTATCTTTAAATTTATAATTTTATATGGCCCACCCTATATAAGTGATCTGCAATATAAGTGCTGACAATGCGGCAACTTGTTTCTTCCGGGCCGTGGTGAATTGTTATGAATTCAGAGACTTCTTGTGTTCATCAAAATATGTATATCTAAATCTTTCTCTGTAAAATTGGAGCTTGTGAACAAACATTCCGTTTGGAGAGCTAAAAGTTTTGATCAAAGATACCGTTTATGTTGATGAGAAAGAGAAGTTAGTTCATTTCAACGCTCTTCTCTTGATTTTGAATATTGGATCATATTTCCGCAACCCGAAAAGATAAATAATTTCCTTTAAGTTTCTCACAATAACATCACTACATTATTTGGAAGCATTCGTAAGCAGCCTTAAGTGACCCAACAAAATATAACAGCGAAAGAACTGAATAAATTTATCAGTCCTATTGTGATATCTGAACTGTTGAAAATTCAACGTTTAAAACATACATGTGAACCCACTCACGATCGTCGTCGAAAATCGGATTAAGCGATTTGGAAGATCCTAGCTTGATTCATCACTGCAGTCGTCTACTTGAAGCAGATCCGCCTTCTAGGAACAATAACAGATCTTTTCTTGATTACGTCGAGTACATAAACAGTACGACGAATAAACTTCGTACGCAACAAACCTGCGACACACATTGACCGCCATGCAAAGTGGCGCCATCAATACTTTCACTGAATCCCTCCGAGTGAATAGCATACCTGGGGTCAAACCACCAGCCATTTCAGAGGATGAGCTCCAGTTGCTCTGAGAATCTAGAGTTACCCTTGCGCAACTGCGTTTTAGATACTGTGGCGGGTTAAACTCCTGCTCATCGAAAATCGACCCAGATATACGAAATATATGTTCAGTGTGCAATGAGTACCCGCATGACTCTAACCACCTCTTTGCGTGCCTTGTGAATCCCACTCATCTAACACTCGTCTCCCTATGGTCTGACTACTCCAAAACAGAATATTATCTGGGCTTACCATTTTATGACTTCGACCAACCTGCAACTTATGTACCATCCAAACGGGGACTAGTTAACGGCTGCGCAACAACAACCTTACTTGATAAGTTCGCAGCCGAAATTATTCTAATGTTTAGATCCTGAACAGGGTGTATTTATAGTTTGTAACACCCAGAAGGAAATGTCGGAGACCCTATAAAATATCCAAATAAATGATCAGTGTGAAGAGCTGAGTCGATATAGCCATGTCGATCTGTCTACACATACGCGAACTAGTCCTTCAATTTTGATGTAAAATTGTCCATACTACACATCCTTTTCTCCCCAAGAACTCCCAATATCGGACAACTTTCACATATAGCTGCCACACAAAATTCAATCTTTGTATGAAAATCTTTTTTATTTAATAAAATATGTTCATTTCATTTTTGACTTGGATTGTTGTTCAAGGCAATGCCAAAATATCCAAACAAATTGTTCTTAAAGGATCACTACAGCAAATAGCTATACTGAGCACTTAAAATCAAGTTCTGGTGTAAAAAAACTTTTTTATTTGATAAATTGTTGAAATCGGGCCACTGCTCCAAGTATCTGCCACACAAACTGGCCGATCAGAATCAAACTTTTGTACGAAAACTGTTTCATTTGGCAAGGGTATTCTAGCATTATAACCAAAGTAAACGTTTTTTCTTGTTTTAATATCAGGTTTTTTCCATATCCTTCGGATTTTTGAGGTATATCTTATAGTTTTACTCCAACATCGGTTTGAGTACGTATGTTCTTACTATCTTTTGAAAACCTTTACATCTTTTTCAAGCAAATGCTTCTTATGATAAGTTGCTATTTCACAAAGAAATCCGTGGATATGTCTGCCTGAAACCTGTACGTCGTAAGATTGAAGTATTTCACAAAACAATTTTTTTATTGCTTAAAAAATAAAAACTATCACAACAACATGTTTTACGACTTTACGAGAATTAAAAAAATGCTTGTTTAATATTGTTAAATACACCATTCAATTGAACCAAAGCGAAACTGAGAACCGCAAAAACCATAAATTTAAAATAATCAAAAAACAAAAAGAAATTAATGCATTTTAATTTCAACATTCAAGCTTGTAACACTATCAGCGGCAGGCACAGCTTTTCAGTCGGTGTTTTAAAGAAGATATTATTAGTTGTGTCCAACTGTTGTATTTTATATGTACCTTTTACAAAAGAAGCGGTGAATAAATATAAATGCAAAATGAAATTTGCACAACTAGAAGCAACTTTGTTGCTATTGGTTCTTGTTACAGCGATAACAGCCAAATCGCAGAAAGCCGAACGTGGAATAATGACGCCGAGACTATCACCCTTCTGTGATTGTCCACGATTTTATGAGCCAATTTGCGGCAGTGATTCTTTCACCTATATAAATTATTGCGAATTCAATTGCGCAATGCTTTATATGATCAGTCATGGCCAAAGCCTGTATATCAAGCAACTGCAAAGATGCGATTAAAAAATTTATTTAGTGGCTGAAGTAATAAAAAAAAAAACAAAAAAAAATTATACTATATATAAATTGTGATGATATTAAATGTGTTTTGGAATATAATTTAATAACATTTTGCCAAGATTCCTTAGAAAAATAAGGACAAAAATTAAGTTTATATATAAAAAATATAAAGAAATAATATACTTACGAATAAAATGACTTTTTACATTGTGTTGAAAATTGTATTGAATCTTCTAAATTGTATCTTTTTTTTTTTTTTTTTTTTTTGCAACTATACGGAAATGCATGATTTTGCATTAAATATGCTTGAAAACATATTGAATATTAATTAAGCGTACAATTGGAAATAAGCGAAACTGATAGGTACAACCAAATAGCAAAACAAAGTTTGCGATTTTATATTTATTTTACAAAACATAAAAATTTATCAACGACGAGTAGAACTATTCAGTTGAAGTTGTTCCAATACAATCTCTGGTTGCCGTCGCCAACATTATACAATGAAAAACCAGGTGCATATTCTACAAGTGATCAGACTTTTTCTGCTGATCACATCGGTGCTTGCCACGCTGACAACCGCTACAACAGCGAACGAAGAAGTCTCAGAGAGAGCAGTTTGTATGTGCACAAGAGAATGGAACCCAGTCTGCGGCAGTGATGGTATCACCTATGGAAATCCTTGTCAATTTAATTGCGCTCTTTTGGAGGGAGAAAATCGGGATAATCTAATTATAAAGTATCTTGCAGCATGTCGAGATTGAATTTAAGACGAGTAAAATGTTGCATAGAATTTGAATAAAAACAGAGTTTAAAAAAATTGTAATAAAGCCTATAAGTCACTATGATTCAATATAAATATTTTTTTTTTTTATAAAAAAACTTAGTTACTCTCCGTTTCTTGTTTTTTCAAAGCAAACTCATAATATATCCTTTGATTAGACCTTTCTGCGAAAATGTATTTTTTTTCCTTACGTCAGAGTGGACCAGTTGGTCATGGGAATCTCATTCATCTTACAAGGCAAGAACTTTTAAATAAGGAGGGTTAGCATCAGATTCCAAGAATAGGTATATGAATTCAGTTATCAACTCAACTTTAAGTCGCCGCAAAGCGAAACTAGTTTTAATCATATACTTATACACTAGAGGTCCTATAATTAGACATGATTTTATATGGATTTTTCTTTTTAAGAAGAGAAAAGATGCTGCACCGAGTTTCAAGATAATTCTAAAAAATCAATGCAATTTTTAAGGTTTTATAAACTACATGCCTTTCCGATTTTTAATGCAGAATTCTTTTGAAATTTTATGTCGACTAATTTTTGAACTTTTTCTTATTATTATTAAACTTATACTATCCACGGCGTATAACACCTGGATCTGAAAACTCAAAGTAGCAAGGAAGGAAAAGCTAAGTTCGAGTATAACCGAACATTTCATACTCTTGCGGCGTGCAAGGATTGAAGTTGGGGTAATACTTTCAGGTACAAAAGACTTGTTAACTATATAGGGTCTAGGCCGAGTTTTCACCCGATTTTATTCATTCTAAGCACAACAACGCACCGTTGACCGATATATATGAGGTATAACGTCACCCGGAAGTTAGAAAATATTTACATTAGGTAAATGGGGGCTAACGGTAAAGTAATGACCCGAGTCAAACCAAAAAAGTCAACTATAGGCCCACATATTCGGTACCTAGGACATTGAACAGTTTTAGTTCCATAAGGTAACACATTTCAATGGCATTATTTTTGCAAAGACTTATCTCGTTATAATTACTGCTTCTTGATTTGTACACAGGAAAGTGAAAGAATCGAATGGAATTTAAAATTGTGTTATGTGGGAAGTAAACGTGGTTGTACTTCGATTTCAATAATTTTAAAACTGTAATATAGGAATGTCAGTAGAATATCTAATAACGAATTTAGTTGAAATCGGTCGGACTGGATTCGAGATATATGTTTCCTATTAAAGTGGGCAGTGCCACGCCCAGTTTTGTTCCCGACTCCATCAAAGCCCTCTCAAGGGGTTACCATCCGATTTCATTCATTTTCACTCCGTCGACAGGAGTTCTCGTGTATCTTAAGCAGTTTCAGCGATAAGTACTTTACATTACTTATTAGAAGGCGGAGACACGCCCGCCCTTCCAAAAATTTTCCCTTGGTACTTCGATCCTTCACAGATGCATTTCTTATAGAATAAAAGGGTATAAAAAGATCTTTATCTCGATTTGGATCGGTCAGATTGATCTGAAAAACTTCGAAAGTTGTAGCCTACTAAATTCGTGAAGATATCTCCTCCTATAAAAAAAGTTTCCCATAAAAGAACTTGATATTGATCGTTTAATGTGTATTACAGATATGTGCTATCTCGTCCGCTATCGGCGGTTCCCTCAAAAGAACAACTTTTTGAGATTAAAAAGACCTGTACAAAATTTCAGAACAATATCTTAAAAACTGAACGTCTAGTTCACGTATTTACAGCTCGTACGCAGCTCATTTATATATACATATTCCTTATAGGTTCTCCGACGTTCCCTTCAGGGCGTTACAAACTTCGTAGCAAACTTAATGCACCCAGTTTAAAGTATAATAACTAATCATAAATCGTTTCTAATTATCGGGCCAGCAGTCTACATGCATACTAAGCATTTTTATGGCGGATTTGTTTGCGAATATCATTAAATATTCAAAAGTCATTGAATGAAAATTAAGGGAATCTTGGAATTGCAAAAATCACAGACTCTAAGAATAAACGTGCATTGAAATGCCACGCCCACAGCAACATACTTGCTCAAACACACAATGTAAAGAACTTATTGAATTGAAACGCGCGACTATTAAATTTCAAGAATCCCCATTCGAGCCCGCATAAAAATCCCCCTTTCACTTCGCTATGTTTATTGTTTACTAATTACCACTTGGTAGTCAACACTTAACACCCTTGTGTTAGTTCTACGATCGATAAGAACCGCAAACGTATTTTCATACGAGTATTTAAGCGTATAAACTTATCAGCGCTAAGCAAGTGAATTCAGTTGATTTTCGAAACTACGTACGCGCAGTTACAATATATAAACGATCGCTGATTGTTTAGAACAAGCCAACAACAACATTACTTAATTAATTTACATAGACGAATTTATTCAAAAATAATAACGAAATGCAATTCCTACGATTCATCACATCTTTACTGCTGGCCGTATTACTACTTGCCACGCTGACCACCGCTGCACCAGCTGCAGAGAACGATGGGCCCTTCTGCCCCTGCCCACGCAACTACGATCCAGTCTGCGGCTCCAACATGGTGACCTATTCGAACCGCTGCAATTACGATTGCGTGCGCCGTGATGCGGAACGCCGTGGACGCAGTTTGAATATGCTGCGCTCTGGACCGTGCTAAAGACATACTAACGCACCAAAAAAGGTTTAATGAAATGAGTTTTAAATAAAACTGCTTGTGACAAAGTTGTATGTGCATTAGAAATACATAAATTATAATATTGTATAGCCAGTGAGCTGGGCGAAAGTGCTGAAGATTTTATATATGTGAATAATATTAAATAAAAAAAATTAAATATTTTACCTGTGAAAAAGAAGCATTGTTTTAATTTATCGAAGTTTCCACAGAAATTACTCACCATCGGCCATAAATGTTGTGCTCATTTGTAACTGTAATGACTGTTTTCATGTGTGTATGTGTTTATGACAACAATATTATCAATATGTGGCGGACTAAATGCGTTATCAGCTCGCATATCGTTATCGCAGCGATAATATTTTAATATACACTGTAAATATGTCTATTCCAATAAAGAAATATGTCTATAAGCGAAACTGCCAATAATAATAGTAATTTGTATGAACTAATTTACTAAGATATGCGCTGGACGCAGTCGTCGGTGCAGTGTGCTGCTTTAATCGCCTTTAGTGTAAAATAGAATAACTGCTTACACACATTTGGGGTTTAAAAAAGAACACAACAAGAAAATCCATTAACTTTGCTGCACCAAAGATATGATACCCTTCACAAGTGCATTTTTTTATAATATAAAAGGTTGTACAAAAATCTTTAACTTGATTTTGATCGGTCGGTTTGTATGGCAGCTATATATTGTAGTGATCCGATCTAAACAATATTTATGCAGATTGTGGTATTGCCTTGGACAATAATTCATGTTAAATTTCATGAAGATATCTCGTCAAATAAAAAAGTTTTTCTTAAAAGAACCTGATTTTTATCATTCAGTTTGTATGGCAGCTATATCCTTTAGTGGTCCGATATCACCGATTCCGACAAATAACCAACTTCTTAGGGAGAAAAAGTCATGCGTTAAATTTCAGATCGATATCTAAAACTCTAAACAACTAATTCCGCTATATACATATGGTCAAGAGGACAAAGGAACATGGATAAATCGACTTATCTCGTCATGCCTATCATATAAATGTCTACTTTATATAGGATTCCTTCTGGGTTGTAACACCCATTCATGGGTTCAGGGTATTATTTAGTGCTTCCCCAGGTGAAGGTTTTGAAAAGGAAATATATTTCAAAAACCGCTTCAGAAACCAAGGAAATATTTTATATTATTATACATATATATGTAGGTATAACTGGCGTGCTTCTTTTTTTTTTTTGTAAGCGAGTGCGAAGAAAGAAAACTTAATGAAGTAATTTAAAAATACTGTTAATGGGTCTATGTTATCCTTTTTAACGTTGAATTAGTTGCAGATTTTTACTATATTTGCTCAAGAAATTCTTAATAATTATTTTTCCTTCCACCATATTATATTTCTCTCTACGCTTTTAAATAGCTTGATGTACTCTATAACTTTTTTTTGCATTTTTTGTTTGCAAATTTATATCTATAAAAATAATTTGTTTTCTTTATGCATAGATAAGAAAGACTTCGCGTTTCCGTATTGGACATATTTTATCACAATTGTTTCAATTTCGTTCATTTAATCAGTTGAGGGCAATATTCGATTAGCAGCGAGCTTCTGGCGATAATTTTTAATTCGTCAGAAGTCTTTTTTCACTCATTCAGCACAAATAGCTAATGCATTAACAATATTTTTGGAATGTGATGAGTAATGTTCATATTTTCATATTTGGCTAATCAACAACAGCAGTTTCAATAAGATCTAGAAGTCTCTTGTAAACACTCATTTCGATTTTTATATTAGAAAGTCAAATACATTTTAAATTTCTCAACAAAATTTGCCTAGACAATAGTTCGTTAGAAATTTCTTAACAAAATTTGCTTAGTCGCTCTCAAACTATATGAACAGAATACCCGGTATTCTAAACTTATCTTAGTATACGTAGTTGTAGATATTTTGAACTTCGTGGGATTTGCACAAGTATTTTTCGTCACTATGTTGACCTCAAATATAGTTTAACTTTATAGACAGCCAGCTTTGTTAAATATTAATTTATTTTTTTCGACAATAACGTCATCTGAACTTGAAATCAGTCAAACGTTTTCTGCACATTAAACAATTTTGAAATGAATTTCAGGCACGTGTGTTGACCTTTGATAACAAAAGTGTCCATTCAGCGCATTTTGCAGATTACGCATTCAGAAAGTATACATTTTATTTTTCTAAACTGGAAGTACTGGCTATGCAGCAGATAATTCGAGTAAAGCAAAGAGCTTATCACGTCAACCTTGAAAAAATTATGTATTGAACAGCGATAAGGAAATTGCGATTTATAGAAAAGCTCGCTATTTCTTTTGGGGTAAAAATATAAGTTTTTTTAAAATAATATTTTACTCAAATTAATTATTAAATCTTATACTTTTTGTTTGCTTTACTATGAAAGTGTTTGGTAGTAATATATTCGAATGGAAAATATATTTCAGTGATGCTTTTGGCAGTTAGGCCGCAATTTAGTAATTACCAATTTAGTACACAATTTTCTCAACCACAAGAAATAAAAAAGGGAACTCACATTAAATTCTGTTTAAAATTTACAAAAAGTTACTTAATAAACTAATTGCGCCTCTGAAGACAGGAAATTTCTAACTACTTCCAATACTCTCTTTTAACATCAAACTTATTTTCAATGTCTGCCAAACTTTGCTTTCCTTTCTAAACCACAAATTTGCATATCACTTCCGATTTCCAATCATCGATTGCCCATAAAACGAAATAGCACAGTTATAATTAAATTCGCGTGTGAAGCCAAAGCCATTATAAAGCTGCACTAAAGCGCTCGGCAACGGAAATTCATTAGCAATTTTTCATCAAAATATAAATTTAATTTTGCCGTCTGTGCTGAGAGTCGAAATAACAGAAATTTCACATGTGTATTATTGTCAAAGTCATTAAAATGCAGTCATGAAAAAAGATTATATAAAACTTTTGAGATCGTATTACCATGTTAGGGGCACTGAAACCGAATAAAAAAGCAGGCAAAAACAAAAACTGAAACTGGTTGCAACAAGTAGCATATTCAACACTTCGCACAAAATTGTCGCCAGATAATTTTCGCCACTAATTCATGTAAAAAATTGTGTTTAGTGCGGTAAGCAAATAGTTTGCGTGAAAAAATTAAAATAAAAACCACAGAAAACTTCACAAAAACTATAATACCCTTCACAGCTGCATTTCTTATAGCATGAAATGGTATCATACTTGTAAGATATTTATCTTGATTTTGTTCAGTTAGTTTATATGGCAGCTATATATTGTAGTGATCCAATCTGAATAATATATTCAATAATTATGGTGTTGCCTTGGAAAATAACCCAAGCCAAATTTTGTGTATTTTTTGTGCGAAATATACCCTCTTTAGGGTATCGAAAGGTAAAATTTGTGCTGAAAACTAGTTTTGAAAAGTAAAAACAAATATATTAAAATTTTTTCATACCGAAGTAAAAGTTTTTAAACCAATAATATTAATTGCAGACATAAATTTTGTAGTTAGACAGATAAGGACACTTTCGCATGTAACAACAACAATTTAGATAGTGATATTTAAACGCCAACAGGCGAAAATAGACACAAGAGGACTTGGAGCAATATTGCTCCAAGCGAAGCGCTTGGCTGCCAAGCGGGTTTTACAGTTAATTTATATCATGAATATACGTAACGTATATATGTATAAATTTTAATGGCTTTAATAAATTTCATAATAAAATCCGTTAATTTTTATTTTAATATTCACCGTTAATTTCTAAAACACTAAAATAACTTTTCCCAAGGCAACCTCGTCATTGCATATATCTTAAATTGCTTATATTATATATAAATATTTAGATAGTAAAAGCCTTAATAGAAATCCAACACACACACATACACGCAAACGCACAGTATTAAATGCATCGCTTGTACGCATGCGCACAAAACAGTCCTCAGTTGTTTGCATAGTGCAAAATGTTGCACTCTTAATTGCTGCGAGCTATCGACGTGCGATTATGACTAGTCACATTATCAATTAAGACAGCCGCAATAACGGTTCATGCACCTTTACAGCTAGGCGCATGCGTGCCAACGCAGCACCACCTTCGCCCGCCGGTGTGGGATGTCACATGACTAAAGTGCAAAACAACCTGAATTAATAGCAATTCGTACGCAATCGACGGCGAGCGTTGCGTAGCTGCAGCCATAAAGCGTTCAGCTGGCTAATTGGTGAATGGCGGCGGCGCACTGCGGCGCAAAAAACTCATCAGCGCTGCCACTTTTGCTCTGCATGGTCACCAATATGAGCACCAATTGCAGCAGTCACACAGTCTGCTCTGGTCTGATTGCCGGTGGCCGTTGGCCGGTTCAACTGGTTTGCATGCGCATGCGCAAAATTTCCACACAGCAAATTTGGAAGGTGGATGAGCGACAACAACAACAACATGGAGCAGCAGCAGCGAAAACATTAACTGTCGATGGTTGGGCGATAAAAAAGGTTGCGATTTATTTAATTTTAGTTGGCTTAACTTTTCATTTCGCCATCGTCAATGTCGCCATGTTGGGGGGCGCGAATCGCTGTGGCAGTTCATGAACCCGCAGACAATGCCATCAACATTCACCACCGATTACATCGATTAAATGTGCATGTTTATTTATGTATGCTTATGTTCGTAATTTTAAAATGCATTATGTAATCTGAGCAATGGTGTGATTAGCGTGCTGGCAACTGTCTTCAAGATCTCGCAACAAATTGCAAAATACAAAATTATTAAAAAAATTAGCGTATTATTGTAATAAAGCAATTGAAAAATTCTCACAGAGTTGCAAAATATCGTTATACTTCGCCTCTAGTTCGGCCTTCATTTCTTATTATGAACCGCGTCCGCGGCGATTTAATCAAACTCTGGGAAAAAATCGGTCAACATCATGTTATAACGCTCGCTATTGATAGTAAAAGCAGAACATTGTCTGCCTCACTTCGAAAGAAATAAAGTCCGAGATGCCGCCGACCACAATCCGCACCAAAATATAAATTTTTGGGGATCCAAATGCATTGCCCGAACCACGACAAATTTGTTTATTGACGCAGCCATTAAGCCTAAAATGTAAATCTGAGAAAATGATCGTTTGAAATAATAGTCGCTGGCTTTCATTGTTTTCGGCGCCCAATCTGCAAAGCTACGGTGCTTGAAATGGTTTCTCGACTTTAGTTCTTGTGCAAACACAATCTCATACGGCTGCAGAGCCAAATCCAACCGCAAAATTCGCCATGTACACTATCCACCGGAGAAGGTCATTTCCATTGGGAGACGCTGTACATATAAATTTGATGATAATCTTCCAAGTGATTATAACGTGAAAAATTTAACCAACAATACAAAATAGTATTCGAAAACCTCTTGAAATTACTTTAATGTCCCTTCCATCTGCCTTTATTTGATGACTGGATTTGAGTACTTTTCCATAGAGTATATATAGATATTCACAAATACTACCTTTGAAGTGTATCAGCTTGTGCACAAAAGGTATTCAAATCGGACCAAAACTGTGCAAGCCACAAAGTACCGAATATATGGACTTATATCGACTCCAGTAGCTACAGTTGACTTTTTTCCAAAAATATAAGTCAATCTATTAGAGATATATTATAGGAACTTAGAGCGAAATTTTTCCTGATAATAATACACTGGTATCCCAAAAATGGGTTAATTCAATTCAATAATTCTTGTAGTCCTAATATTCCTTATAAAAACATTTTCGAACTTTCTTTATGCATAAAGTGTACAAAACTGGGAGAAAACTTGCTCTAGCCGGCAAAGAACTGATATCAGGATTTAAAACATCCACTTGACTTTATACTATTGATGATTAAAATAATAAAACTTAAAAATTATCTATTTATGTTAGCGATATGTGTTATTGCCAAAATTAGATAAAATCGAGTCAATAATACCCCTATCTCCCATATAATATGTTTAGTACGAAAGTAGTATAGAAATTTCACAATTTCACCATTAAAGTTAAATTCTGTCACAATAATTTTTAAATAAAATTTTCTCACAGCTGAAGGTTTTTCTCCGACTGTGATCTTTGAATATTGCTTGAGTATAAAATGTTCGATTACAACCGAACATCGCCCTTCCCTACTTGTTTTAAGAATAAATTTTTATTATCTATATATATTGCTTTTCTTCTAGAAGCATAAAAGAGATAATATCCGATAATTAACAATATGTCTTTCTCTTTTAAGCTATACATATGTATGAATGTATATAATTGATAACTCATACAAAAAATACGATAATTATTTGCTCATCTTTATCAATTTACAATTTTTCTTATTTGCTAAGTAACAACAACAAAAAGTATAGAGCAAAACAGAATATGACTAATAACGTTATGACATAATTGCTATAAATCTGCAAACTTGAGTAATATTAAGAGAAAAAACCTGGTTGCAAAATTAATTCTGAGCTCATTGCCAACTCAGAAAGAAATCGAAAGAAGACCTATGCAGTAATACGTGCATAAAAAAATACCGCACCTTACGTGCAAAAAAACAACTTGTTTCATTTCGTTTGTCGAGTTGCCAGCTATGAAGATGGTTTCCAAAAGCGCCTCTGCGTTCTGTGTTTTTGTTTCTTTTTCATTCGCTATTTCCACGGCTACAGCTGACAATGAGTTTAGTACCTTTGGGTGATCGCCGCTTTGTAGATGTGAAGGCTGGCAGCGACAGCACGACTTGGGGCTATAATAAATCTGCAATTAAGTTAAAAATAATGATGTATGAGCATGAACATACGTATATATTAATTATTTTCCTGTGTATTTGTGGGGTTATATATTGTAGTTAATCAGCAACTGCCGCGCCTTTGCGCCTGCGCACACCATGTCGTATGAGTAACCGAAAACTGGGTGTAGTGATGGCCATGATTGAATGTCATTCATTGAATTTTAATATTTATGAATAAATTTGCGTAGAAATTGTTGCTTTCATAAAGAAAATAATTTAAATTGAAATTTTAAAAATACTTTAATTCTAAAAAGTGTTTTTAATTACAAAAAAATTAAATAAAAATTATAACACATTCATCAACTAATTATGTGATGAACATGATAAAAAATTAAAAAAAGTAAAGTTTGCCGAAATTCAAACTTAGTACTTCAAAGTTATTCATTGCCATGAAAAATCTCAAATATACTTAAGTACAACAACAAAATTATAGGCAAATTATTTCTAAAATATGTAAAGCCTAAGGGCCTATGATGAGCTCTATGCACTTCTAACACTTGACGGATACCTAAAAATAGCTTTTAATTTTAATATTTTTTAATAATTATCTGCCTTGCAGTGAAGATTCTTTATAATTGATTTCAAAGCTCCACTTATGATCATTTATTTCTTAAATTTTTAATTTTTAATTATATTTTTATTTTATTTATATATTTGTAATTGAAAAAAGAAAACAAAAAACACTTTAAATTGCAACAAAAACGAATGCTATCAACAGCATTGCTCTTAAACGCGCTGCTGGCTGCTGCTCTGCCGTAGGCGCTACGCTGAATGGGCAGCTGTCTGGCCAACTGACTGGCTATTGACACTCATTGCTGTGCTTTATTACACGTGCAATGTCAGCTGGTCCATAAACGATCAAGGTCGTTACACCTGCAGCGCGACATGGCTGGCTGTTGATAATCGAAATGTTAATTATAATAAAAAATTTAAATATAAAAAAATAAAAGTTGTAAAAATATGAAAATTTACACACAAACATTGCATAAATGCATATAACTTACTTGGTGCTCATTTAACTGTCAATAATTTCGACATGAACTGCCGCTGGGCACCACAAAAACTGCATTTATTACCACTGCGCTTTTGTGCGCCTTTGAAGTCCCTTGAAATGCTTACGCCACTTGATTCTTGTTTTGTCTTTTCACTGCAGACATACATGTGTATCGGTGTTTTTAACAGCTTATCTGTTTATGTGTGTGTGTTTGTTTTCATTGGCTCTTTTACAGCGTTGCTCTTGACCAGTGATGCCTTTGTGCACCCTCTTATTAATATGATAGCTTTAATACTTCAAGTTCAAAAAATGGTGAGTAATAAATTTAATTCATTCTGTTACTGCTAACTATCATTGAAAATAATTCAGCGATAATAAGGTCATATAAAAATGTATATCAAAAAGGTGGAATGTAGCTATATTCAATGCACAATGCCTCGATTGAACCTATGTTAATAAAAAAAAAATAACCGATTTCATTCATCTATTTTTCTTGAAATTAATCATACCTTTCAAAATGTTTCTTATTAGTAGTTAATGTGAAAAGTTAATGTGGTCAACTGAGAATAGCCAGGTTGTTTCGCACTCCCCAGTAATTGCGGTCTTATTTAAGTACAATTTATAATGAAGTCAGCCGAATTGGTTATAATTATATTAGTAATATTTCTGACTAAAGATACACTTGTACATAGACAAAACTGGTATTATGTAAATAAAAATGTTTAACGGTTCTTAAGGGGTAACATGGGTTTCCTCGGTTAAAAAGTAGCATTTTTTCAAACATTTTTTTTTCACATATAAAAAAATTAAATATTTTATTAGAATTTTTTATGGTTACAAACTCACAAAATTAACAAAGAAATTCTGAAATTTTTGAAAACTAATATTTTAAACTCAGACATGGTGACGCCATTTCCGGTGACCTCTCGGAAAAAAGATGCGCTCGACGTTGGATAACGCTTTACAGGATCATCTAAATTGGAAAAACTACGTTTTAGTTAAAACCTTGACTTAGAACTTGGGCGAAGGACTTTTTTTTTCAAGTAGATGTAATCGAAAAAAAAAAAAAAAAAAAAAACCTTCATCCAAGTTTTTAAGAATTGTATCTCAAACACCTGTGTAAAATTTATTGATTAGTTCTCAGGAAATCTTGCTAACCGACTTCAAAAACACAGTTTCGAGAAAAACGCGTTTAAAGGAGGCGCACTTAGCTTAACTAGCCTCAAGAGCACAAGTTCTCAAGCATGTATCTCCTAAACTATTACTCGGTTACATTAGAAAATTTAGGACAATATTCTAGAGGTGTTGAAGATTTTAATAAGAGAATAAAACGAACCGATTTTTTGCATTCCATACACCCATGTAAGCCCTTCAGTCGGCTACTTCGTATAGTATTCAAGTGCAAAATATATCAAAGTGTGCAATGTCATTTGGAGTTTTTTTTGCAATTCATCTTCAAAAATAGAGCCTTAAGCTATATAATGTGACAAAAAAGTGTCCAAAAATTGTAAATAAATCGCAGAATATTTAAATATTCCAAGAAATACACTTATGCCAACGATTTTTTGAGCACTTTTCATAAGCACTTTTGTGGAAGGCCTTCATCTCCTTCTGCGATTGCTTTTTTTTATTTCTTCGATCCACAAAAAACAAAACAAAAATAAATCACACGAAGCCAAACCTGGTAAAAAATGGTTAATCGATGGTATTCATTGCGTTTTTGGCTTTAAATTCGGTCACGATAGTGGCTTGATGTGATAATGCATTGCCATCGTTTAAAATCCTTGAATTGTTCTTCCACAATTCCGGCCGAGACTTGTTTACGGTACTATTTAAAAAAAACTCGGCTTTATCGGGACAATTCAAGCAAGAACGCGCTTTTTAATATTTTAATATTTTTGTCAGTTGGAGAGGTCGAAGGTCGTCCGGAGCTAGGCATTCAACGATCTCTCGACCGTCTTTGTAGGCTTTACATCACTCGTAGGCTTGTGCACACGAAATTTGGTTAGAAATACAAAATTTGAGACACATTTTTTGTTTGTTATTTTTATCCATTGTATGTACATATATACCGACTTAAGCAGCTGCTTAAGCAAACTGGTTGACACGTCGCGGTGATATTTGCCATAGTAAATAAGAACAGTGCTACCAACTTAGATATTTTTGAAATATCATTTATCCGGGAATATCATTACAATTTCCGGGCGTCACAACGTGTATAAAATAATTGTATTACATAACTAAATTTATATTTTGTTAACGATATTAATTTGAATGGTAATACATTTTTATTATTTCCTTCTACTTCCCTTCCAAATTTTATTATGAATTGACTGTAACATTTTCATTATTCACTGCATATTAATGAGTGCCAATAATAAAATGCTGTCTTATTTAATAATTTCGTTAAGCTTTCAAAAAAATATATACATTTATTTGCATAATTTTTACAAATGGTTATTCGCATGCAAAGCGTTTCCACTTTTGTCATAAAATCTGTATAAAAGCAAATATTGAATACACAATTGATTATTGAAGTATACACAAGCTTTACGATTAAGCATCACCTTTGGATGGGATTAAATATATTTAGGCATCAATAGTTTATAGCTTCGGTTTACTTTTGCCAACAAACAATTGAATTATTATGCAAACTGAAAATAAAAGTAAATACTTTATTAAAATATAAATAGATGACACTATTGTTACATAAGTTACTGCAAGTTTTGGCAAAAAATACGCTGAAAAGTTACCAGAAATTTCTTAAAAAAATACTTAAAGAAAATTATTATTATTTCTGTTAGTCAACAGTTTCAAAATTAGATAATGCACAAATAAAATCTTAAAATTGCTTACTCAACCATGCGAACGCACTGCGCCGACGCAACCGCGACTGATTTTACTATTTTCACGTCTTTGTGGTCTTCACTCTGCACTAAGACCGTTGCGCCATCACTAATTAAATGCGTATTTTGCAAAAAGACTTCATTAATTAGCCAGCGTGGTGAATGAGTCACAATTATTGCCAACTGTTGTGTAGCTGGACACCGGGGCGTATGCGTTATGTGCCATACCGGTGTGCCGACGAGGCTGATGATAATTATGATGACGTGGGAAATGAAATATTGTCATTATTTATTGCAAGGCTGTTGGTTGTGGTGGTTAATTTCGTTTTTCCATTGTTACTGCTGGTTTTACTTCCTTTACCATTATGAAACGAAGTAAAACGCAAACATACAAACAATCGCAAGTGTAAGCGATAGGCCTAACATAATTACGTGCATTTGCTATTTGTACAACGAAATTTATGTCCAAGGCGTTGCCGCTACTCACTGAGCCGCATACACTTGAGGTGACCAACACTTTGTGTGTAATTAATATGTTCAGATTTTATTTCTTTATATTTATTTTACATTTATTAGTCCTATAATTATACAGTTTCAGCATTTTAAGCACTTAGTTGTTATTATTGCATAACTTAAGTAATTAAAAATATACATTTGCAATATACACATCTGAATATGGCAAAGTGAAATTGAAACTCATACCGAGCACACCTCTTTGACTTTTTCAAAATTACTAATTGAATGCCAGCGCTAAAAGCCGTAAAAATCTTTTGATGAAATTTTACTGCTGAAAGGTAATTAGAAATAAAATTAGTCTGGGGCTTAATATACACTCATAAAATAATTATTTGGTTTTGATAATTTCGCTAAAGCACACAAATATCCATATTTTTGAATATATATGACATTATTGTTCTAACTGTTATTACTCAGTCTCTTTTGGGACAAAATTCAAAGTAGATTTTATCCATCCCAACGACATTGCTTTGTTCTGCTGTTTTTACTAAAGCCAATGGTTAATTTTTTATATGTGTGTATATAAAATAAAAAATCCAAAAATGCACAACCAGTCTAAGCTTCTTGCGAAATAATTACTAAAAAATTAGCCGCCACTGCCACCGACAGCGCATTTTTTCGTACTTAACTCCATTGGCAATCACTGTAATTATGTGATATTTTTTCACTGCTTTTTGATAGTTATCTACATTGCCCGTGCTACTAATTAATATATTTTTGTATATATATTTCTGCAGTTATGTAATTAGTATGGTTAGGGCGTAATTATAATTTTTAAAAAATATTTTGTAATATTTACTTGGATTTTGTTATGCAATTGAAATATATATTTTTTATAGCAGTAATCTCCATTGCTTTGTCCGACTTTGCCTTCCTGTGTTCGTTGTGTTTGAGTGTTTTTTGGCTAAAGAAAGAAAACCGGGAAATAAGTAACTGCATTTAGGAAAAAACTTTATTCTTAAATATGCTAAGAAGTCGAATGACAATCACTTTCAGAGAGAATACGTCTACTTTAATACTTGAATAGAAAAAACTTAAAAATCAAAATACTAAAGTCAACACTAATAATGATCAAAACTTACGCCTTGAGAAAGAGAAGGTAAAAGATTGATAATGTCCGATTATTTTCTGCTTAATTTACTGCTGTCGGTATTTAATTTAAATTTCATTCGTATAAAATTTTTTTCTGGGTTGGTATGGCTGTAATTGACATCTGTTCCAAATGTTAGACCAAGGGAGGCTACTTTTTAGAGGATTATGAAGAATAGATTCAGAATTTTAAAACTATGAGCAAAGTCTTACTATTATTTGCTCATAGTAGCATGAAGATGTAAAAATGTAGGCGATATGTGGTTCCGATATCACTGTAACGGCGATCTTTTGATACAAACTATTTGAGAATACCTCGTATCGTCCTTGCAATGGCCACGGTTATCGTATAATTTGACCAGCTAGACTATTATCTAGTATTTTTACAGTGCGATAGAGGAATCTTAAATTATACTATATTATGGTAGATATATAAACAGAAGAAATGGAATGAACTTCGTCGACGATCTCGGCCGTATTTAAAAATCAACGAAGACTTCGAACTTGATGGAAAATTTTTCAACTCCTCTTAAGTGAAGTAAAGTTTTATATTTCCTTTTATCACCAAAGGACAATTATAGGTCATTATAAAAATCAATTGAAAATTTCATAGTGATGACAAACTATTTTTTTTTTTCATTGGAGTTTATTATCGTTACACTGGCAGAAAATATTTCATACACTCACCATGGCAGAAAAGTTCTCTTCGTTTTCAAGAAAAATAATTTTTTAGCAAAACTCGATTTTATTACCCGACATATTTGTTTATTTCTTTTGAACAGCTTCGAACAATGTCCAAATGCTGTTAGTCGATTGGAACCTTCCATGGTACCCACTTTGCAGAGAAATTTCGTTTAGCCAAATATTTTAGAAGGATATCTCTATCACATTTCTTTGATAGGTCTAAAGTTTTTCGGTATCGCGATGAACTGCACTGAACTGTATTTTGTGGATTTTGACAATCCCGGGCCTATTTTGTAGGATTGATGTTTCCATCGTTTTCGGATAACATAGGATTTCAACTTTACTTTCTATCTGGTAGCTTACATAATATAATGAATATCGGATATTAATAATATAGGATATAATATATTGATAAATCCTTTAATAAATTGTTTATTAAATAAATTTGCTATAAAAGCTATAATACAACTGTTTTAAGGGGTTTTATCCAATTATGATTTTTAAAAATCGATTATCTCTTTCGCATAAATAACAAATGTACATATATTTGAGAATATACTACGAAAATTTGAAGCTGATACGGCAAATATTTTTGGAGATATGTGTGTACGAGTTAAAGTTTTATAACTTGGTGTATTCGTCTCCCAGAAACTTTAAACGCATTTTTCTCGAAGCGCTGTTTTTGGAGCCGAAACAGTTGGACCGATCGATCTACAATTTTTTCACAAACTTCTTAAATGTATATGTCAAGTCATGATAGATGATAGAGAGAATACGAATTTTGATAATCATTTCGAATTTTTAAGGGGTTAGGGGTAGTCAAAGACACGAAAAAATGAGAGTTTTCAGTATTTTTTTTTTTTTTGCTACTAAATCATGTTATTTTACAAAAGTAATATGGCATTATTATAGGATGTGTTGACTTGAAGTCACGAATATTTTAAAACAAAAATTCAATTTCCAAAGTTATAGTTGTTTGTGTTAACACTGTTCCAAAAAAGGTACTTGCGGTGACAAGCATAAGTCCTTGCAGATTCATCTAAAAACAATCGACAAATAAAATTAGTTTTATAAATAGATAATCCCGGGCCTGGTCGAAGAATTTTATTTTGTTTTTAAATTAACAGTTAATTGGTCTAAAAAATCGAAATTTTCGAAAAAATAAAAATAATTTGATCAGGCCTGAGTTTATTATGTATTCTAAAAGCTGTATAAATTTCATTAAAATCTACTGAACGGTTTTTGAGTTACAGTTGTCACCGACTCAAAAAGCATAGTTTTCAGAAAAACGCGTTTAAAGTTTCATACTAGCGCTTTGAAGTGCCCGAGCTCTCTTTGTTATTTGTAGAATAACTCAAAAACTAATTATCAGATCAGCGTGAAATTTTCAGGGAATATTTTTAAGATATTACACTTAACGAAAATGCAAAAAAAAAATTAATTTTTGAAAATTCTAACTACCCCTAACTCCTTAATTATCGGATCAGCATGAAATTTTCAGGGAATATTTTTAAGATATTACACTTAACGAAAATGCAAAAAAAATTAATTTTTGAAAATTCTAACTACCCCTAACTCCTTAAGCTATTCTGAAGTGTAAATTTGTTCATAAAATACATGTAATATAGTATGGTAATAATTTTATTAATGACCGTAAAGATATTTATATAAATGGTTTCACCACAAATCTAAAACAAAATCTTCCATCACTCGATTTAAATGCATATGTATATCTCTCTCTAATCAACTATTTACATAATATAGTTCACCTAATTTTTCCCTTTTTAACCCATCTTTGTTTTTTCATTTAACCGCCGACCGTAAATGTCAATAATTGTATAGAACTACTGACACAGTCTCAATGGCTAGCCATATTACCACCGTGTGACTAAAAACCGATAGCCAGATACCCGCGCACTCAATCGCCGCGACAAAAGTGGAATATGCAAAAGCAAAAAAAAAAAAAAAACAGAAAACAAAGGCCTGAAAAAATAATGCAAAATTATTTAGCTCGTAGGGAAAGAAAACTAAGCCACCAGCGCGCCACATACCTGTAAACCTAGCTACCAATTTATTGTGTTTGTACGAGTATGAGCGGTTTTGCAACGAAAAGAAGCAACCACGTCACGACTCAATGGCAACGGCGACATGCAAATTGCTCCAATTATCTAGGTTGATCGGTGATTATGTGTGTGCGCGACATTGCTGCTGTTTCCCTTAATGTACATATATACATATTTTTTAAATCACAAAGACCGCAATGGCCAATGGCAATTTACATATCTACACATACACACACATAAACCCCATCTGCCCATTAGCTAGTTGCGCTAGTATTAGTAGGTGAACGCACACTCTCACACATGCTTGTTGACATTGTTGTGCATCCCACTTAAGTCACTCAATTGGCGACAAGACGCAAATCTATGGCCGTTTGATGTTGTCGCATGCGCTGTCCATTGTTGCAGCGTTGCCCTACAAGGCAGTACTAGACAGCCAGACTGCCAGACAGCCAACAGCCGTATAGACAGACTGGCAGCCAGCAGTGTTCTCTATTATTCGAGCTCTGCTCTTGTGCTGTTGTTAATTGCTGCTTGCCACCGAGTGCACCGATGATCAAGTAGGCTGGCATGGAGGTGTGACACCTGGTGATCGCCCCTGTAATTTACATTACATTAAGCCGTACGGCAGCATTGTTGTAAATGATGTGAACATTTTCATACTTGACTCGATATTTGAATACAACCTATAGCTATTCGCCATTAAAGTGTTTGTGTGTCACATATAGTATATGCTTGTTGGAGTGCACTTGAGTGTTGTTGCTTGACATCAAAATGCTTTACAAAAAGCTTTTGTTTTGTCAGTAAAATTACGGACATAAAACTTGATTAGTTGCTGTCGCAATTTTGCTGCGAATTCTCTGTACAATGTGTGCATTAAGTACAGTTTTGATGTCGTGGTACCTTAGTGTGACCTAGAAAAGGGCGTAGAGTCGTTATTTATGCGTGAAAGCTGGGGAAAAGATTTTTAAAAGCTTGCAATGGATGAAATTGAATAAAACTATTAATATATAAACAAACTTCAAAGTTCGAGATGCCAATAGTGGGTAGTAGTGATTGTAAATTTCAAGGTCATGGTTACGATTTTTATTTTGGAATCTAAGTTATTCCGAAATAAATTCTCGCGTTGTATTTTCTTTGAAAATGTTTTCGGTCTACAGTGACGCTTACATGCCATGTAATACAATTTTATATTCTATTTGATTCTTTCACTTTCCAGTAGGTACACAAAATCAATAAGTATTAAATGTAACTGAATAAAATTTTGCAGATTTAATTCCTGTATGCCACCTTCTGAACAAAAATTGTCCAAATCCAAACAAAACTGTTCAAAACCCTAGATAACGAATATGTAGAACCCAATGTCTATAGTTGACTTTTGACCGAAAACATCATTCAATGTGTGTTCCCTAACAATAGTAATTCTGTGTACAAAAAATGAGTTGAATCGGGTCGGTACTTCCCTGAGCCTCCATATATCTAATATAAAGATTTTTGAACTCTCAGATGACTTAATGCTGGATATATCGGCCAATTATTTGTATTTCCCTGGCTTTTTTCTTGCAAGTTGCAAATTACTTAGCTCTTGCTTACTTGTTTAGATATACATTTTTCTATTTCTAAACACCGTTTATGACATTTCAAGAATAATTTCTAACCCATACATATGTAGAAATATTAGCTATAAATGCTTTTCATACATCCCAATTATATGACGTCATTAATTTTCAATTATTTTGGCAACCACAAAATACATACTATACATACTTACAGAATTCGCAAACAAAGTCATCTCAAAATATTCTTGATTGCTCTTTAAGCAAATATTCTCTTTGTCAAGTAAATTTATATACCAGTACTTTCCTTTGGCACAAGCAAGAAAAAAAACAAAACACAAAAGTTACAACTGTTTAAAAACAAATATATGAGAGCAAGCGAATGATACTCAGTGCAACCGTAGGCAATGCAGGCAAATGCGCAAGCATGCAAAAAAAAACAAAAGTTAGAACTGTTCAAAATCAAATGCAGTAAAATAAATGAGAGCAAGAGAATGATTCTCAGCGCAACCATAGGCAGCGCATGCAAGTGCACTGAGTGTGTGCCGTTACTTGTGTTGTGCCGGTAAAAACACGTTTCATTAAGAAAAAGTGCGTATCAAAGTTGGACAAAATTGTAAATTCATTAATAAATTGAAGAAATAACCAAATTAACCGATTAAAAAGTGGAAATTTGTGCAAATAATTGGTGTGAATGTATGGAAAAATTTGTATACTCAATGTGGAATAAATTTAAATTGAAATAGAGATTTGTTAAAAGGTGAAATGCAACTTGTTTTAAATTTCGTATAAAATAGTGAAAAGAAAGCTTAAAGTGTGTCAAAGCGCTTGGAAAAGTATTAAATTGTTGAATAATATTGTAACTTGCATGAGCATTTTGTTTGTAGGCGTGTTAAGAAATGTGTTGTGTTGCAAAAATAATTATACTGTAAGGATTTCATGCCAGAGAGGATTAAGCGAAAATGCTGTTGACTAAAGGGTGATTTTTTAAGAGCTTGATAACTTTTTAAAAAAAAAAAACGCATAAAATTTGCAAAATCTCATCGGTTCTTTATTTGAAACGTTAGATTGGTTCATGACATTTACTTTTTGAAGATAATTTCATTTAAATGTTGACCGCGGCTGCGTCTTAGGTGGTCCATTCGGAAAGTCCAATTTTGGGCAACTTTTTCGAGCATTTCGGCCGGAATAGCCCGAATTTCTTCGGAAATGTTGTCTTCCAAAGCTGGAATAGTTGCTGGCTTATTTCTGTAGACTTTAGACTTGACGTAGCCCCACAAAAAATAGTCTAAAGGCGTTAAATCGCATGATCTTGGTGGCCAACTTACGGGTCCATTTCTTGAGATGAATTGTTGTCCGAAGTTTTCCCTCAAAATGGCCATAGAATCGCGAGCTGTGTGGCATGTAGCGCCATCTTGTTGAAACCACATGTCAACCAAGTTCAGTTCTTCCATTTTTGGCAACAAAAAGATTGTTAGCATCGAACGATAGCGATCGCCATTCACCGTAACGTTGCGTCCAACAGCATCTTTGAAAAAATACGGTCCAATGATTCCACCAGCGTACAAACCACACCAAACAGTGCATTTTTCGGGATGCATGGGCAGTTCTTGAACGGCTTCTGGTTGCTCTTCACCCCAAATGCGGCAATTTTGCTTATTTACGTAGCCATTCAACCAGAAATGAGCCTCATCGCTCATCGGACACGGACGCGAAACACATTTCGAACCGAACACTGATTTTGGTAATAAAATTCAATGATTTGCAAGCGTTGCTCGTTAGTAAGTCTATTCATGATGAAATGTCAAAGCATACTGAGCATCTTTCTCTTTGACACCATGTCTGACATCCCACGTGATCTGTCAAATACTACTGCATGAAAATCCTAACCTCAAAAAAATCACCCGTTATAAGGAACAACAAATGTAGAGATGAACCATTTACGTGTTTAGTTCTTGCTAAACCTTCCTAAATTATACATTGAACGGAATCCAGTAATATTTATCAGGCATCAGCAGCAGAAAATAATAACCTTGCATTATACTACATATGTACATATGTTTGATTTTGGTCTCTGTAGTGCAAAAATGATACAACAAACACAATACAGTGCACTCGCGAAAACTCGAACTAATGGAAACCAATCATGTTCAAGTTAACGAATTGTTCGAGTCTTCGAATGTTATGTATTTTAATATATTTATTCTTTTATCAGTTTTTATAGGAGAAAAGTTGAAATCCGGGTTACAGTCTGTCTGTCGGTCCGTTCGTTGAGTAAAAACTGAGAAAACTTGTTGTGCGGGTTTCTTAGTACAAAAGAAATTACGATTTCATAGATGGCCGTAATCGATCCACTGCCACACTCACATATCGCCATTAACCACAATCCTATAAAGTGTCATAACTAAGCATTAAATTTGATATAAAACTGTAATTTGGTACAGGGGATCACAGTACCAACGCGCACTTGTGGGCAAAATTTTTTTAAATAAGGGGTGTGGCTCCGCCCTCTAATAAGATTAATGTGCATATCACCTTAAAAATCTATTATAATCAAATTTGATAGTTTATGGATAAAATTGGGTCGATGGCACTCCCATATACTACACATAATGATTTTCTTTTTTTTTAGCAAATGTAATGCCGAATATGTCAGTGTCAGTTATACATAGAATATGTAATAATAAAATTGCTTGAATTCTGATCCACTAGTTGAAGTTTTACAGCTTATGTATTTCCCTGGTTTTGATTCTTGGAACTTGCAATAGTATGAAATGTTTGATTGCACCCGAGCTTAGCCATTCCTTACTTGTTTATAAATTTAAACTAGTTGTTGGTAGATTTTTAGTGTCCAATATTTTTCAGAGCTTTTCTTGGTTTTTAGTACATGTGTACGCAAATGTAAGTAATGTAATGTAATGTTAGTGCATACATGTGTATAACTGTGTATGTGTATTTCATTGCATTTTTTCCACTCCTTTTAGTTGCTACAGTAATTGCATATTTGTTGTAACAATGGTGCTTAGTTGCTGTTATTTGTTGGCCACTAATGCACATGTTGTTTTTGTTGTTGCCTTAGTTTTTACGATTTCCATGACTATTTGCTGGGTAACGTGCATCACGTTCGCCGATGCAATTCCGCAGATAACTGTGCTTGTTTTCCAATGTAGTTGCTTTTGTTGCTTGCTTGCTGCGCCGTTGCATAATCACAGGCATTCGGCATGGCAGTAAAAAGTAAAATAACGAAATCAAAGTGGCAATAGAAGTTAGAGTACTTGGCAAACAGCACAGAAAACACCGCTAACGCTGCGGCACAGCAACCTCAAACAGGAAAACCAGCGGGCGGAAGAAGCTGCAACAACAAGCAAGACGCTAAGTGAAACGAAAAAAAATGGGGAAATACAAAAACAAGCAAAAACTAAAAATGGCATTAAGCGATCTCAGTGTTTTTCGTCAAGACTCGAAATAATTTTGTTGCCAAGTTTTTGCAATTTTTTCCCAGCAACGTTTTATGTTTAGCTTATTCAGCTTCTTTTTTTTCGTTGTTTTGCGCTGTTTTTGATTTAATTTTTCAACTTGCTTCAGTTAGGTTTTCACTGCGGCTGAGGCTGTGGCTTTCAAGCCGCAAGTGCATGCCTTGCTTGCACGCTTTTGCATTACAATCAGCATTTTCTTGAGCGCTGAGAATGTGGGTCAATTGCTTACCCTCCTCATTATCATCATCATCATCATGATGATCATCAACTATAACTTGAATTCGCCTGCACACTCCATCAACTGAGCAACTTTAAGGTAGCGCACTGCTAGCGCCATTATCCACCAACAGCAACAAGTATGTGTGTGTACATCAAAAGCCTTCCGCCACAATTTTTCCATAACCTCCCTCATGTTGGTCGAATCACAGCGATTTAAGTAATTACTTGTTTTTTATTTTTATTTTATTTTTTTAGCAGCCTTGCTTTCAGTATCGCAACGCAACTGTTGCACCAAATTATTTAACACGAAACTATATTTTGTTGTTTTTGTGCTAAAATGCGCGCAAAAACAGCTTGACAATTTGTCATATTAAAGTATACACGTATAAGGTAGCTTAACCCATTATTGCTCACACCTAAAACCCGCTATGATAAGCTACAGAAATTTTAAGCAGACGTCTGTAATGATATTAAAAGGGTAATTTCCAATTTTCAAAAAAATATCTCAAAAGATGTGGGCGCGGCGGAGCGTATGATATATCATACATAAACGTATACGGAGACCTGCCTCTATGAAAATAAAATGTAAACATCACTATAACTTTTGAGTTCAAATTGACATCGTATTTATATATTTAATGACATATTCACTGTTAATCTTCAGATTTAGTTGCTGACTCAGTTTACATGATATTTGTAGAAACAGTTATCTGGGTGCAAGCCAAAATTACATTTTTACATCGGCGCTGAGTTTTTGAGTAATTTACGTAGTGCTCGACTCCGTCGTATCTAGTTTCATTTTCTCGTTTTCTCTTTCGTGATGAGACTGGATGAAAATCTATTGGCTTTGAAAGTATGCTCCTTGTAAGTCGTAGGATGAAGCCGAGAAGAGTAACTTGTGGATAAGCTTTCCGAAATAATATCCATAAATTTACAACGGCACCATTTAAGTAAAATCTGAAAATGGCCCAATACCATTTTCTTGACCGTATCCGAGTTCGGTACGCTGCCTTTTGCTGGTCAAAGAGATCGACTCCACCCATTCCCAAATTATACTCCTTGATAATGACTGGTTGCTTTACGTCTTGTCTGCGTTTCTGTTGTCGATCATATCTTTTGCATAATCCGGTTGTTGTCATTATGCTGTCGTTTTGACAATTTGTTGCAATGGTGACATTATTGTTATCATTCCACTTAACTAGGGTAATATTTTTAGATTTTAGTGCTTCACAAGTCCCACGGAGTTCTCTTTTCATGCTGCTCAAAGGAGCATTTTCAATACGGTCCGAGCGAATCGTTCCCACCACTGTTATATTTTTCTTATCAAACTCTTCTAATAATTTAAAACTATTGAAATAGTTATCTAGAAATAACATAAACTTTTTGTGACAGATAAACCTAAGGGCTCATTAGATCGAATCATGCTTTTTCCGGTGTACAAATCGAAGTTCAACAAATATCCTTCTGAAGTAGTCATACACCAAATTTTGTATCCATAGCGAATTGGTTTTCCTCGTATAAACTGCTTGAAAGAATGCTTACCAAAATACGGCTTCATCGATTCGTCTACAGAAAATGAAGTTCCAAAGGGGTTTCCAAGCTCTTTAAACTTTGTATTTAAATGATCAAGAACAGGCTGAACTTTGAATGCCTTATTATTCGAATCAATTTGTGTATTATCATTGAAATGAAGGTAGCGATGTATTTTTTCAACCTTTTTCCTCGCCATTGAACCTGCCACTAAATGATTGTACACATCACTTTCTGTCTCCAAGTACATGCGAGTGGCTGGAACCTTAAACTAAAAATGTTTAATTTAACAAGTAAGCAAGTGAATTTGTGGCTCAGGTTAGTCACCTTGTTATATCCACTTAGTATAAGGATGCGGAAATATGTGTATAACTCCTCAAGACTTACGGTGAAAGCTTCATCTCCTTTGTTTATGGCGTACTTAACAGTCTCTGATTGTATACATTCCATAAATTCGCTATCAAAAATTCTTTTAAAACGTTGTATTGGGCTTAAATAATTTTCCAAAATATCTGCTACAATGTCCGGAGTATGCTCGCGTATTGCTGTGATAGAACATTCACTTGCTTTTAGTACTATCTTGGACCATTTTCGGCAAATCTTCTTTTTTAGTTTTCCTTTGAGTTGGAGTCCTTGTACGTGGGGCTAGTGAACTGCTCGCTTCATTTAGAAACTGTTGCTCCTCCACTTCTGAGTTATCAATTCTTATTTCACATGCCCCTTTAAGAACTCCACGACCCAAATCACGCAGTGTACCTTCATCGTCTTCATCTTCGTCATCGCAATCGGATAACTCCTGTTCTTCGGGGGGGGAGCAAAGTCACATCAATAAAATTGGCATTATTGATGTTTTCTATAATCTCTGCATCATCATCTTCATTTAAATCTTGGAGCCATCCAACTATCTCCTCAGTTGTTGTTTGTCTACAAGGAGATATTAGGAACGAATTTTCATATAGCAAAAACTGGGCTAGCGTTTACGTATGATAAAACATACGCAATAGTTTACAAATAGTTAAAACACTTTCGGAGCTCAATTTTTCACTGCACTTTATATTCATTTGATAGCTTAGGGTTTTAGCTTTAAGTTTATGCACATTTTAAGTTAAACAAATTCCTCGCTTACTTTTTATAAAAATATAAACCTCACCTTCGAGTCATTATTCACTTTTCCAAAAAATGCTACGTAAATTGGCGCGAAAATTGTAAACAATTGAGCTTTAAGCGACAATTAAAAAGCTTTTCTAATGCAATAATCCTTTTATCTCGCTCATACTGCAAATATAAAAAGCTTTTATTTCATTACGGATTTTTAACGAATTTTAAAAAAAAAGCTCTTTTTGCGTATGATACATCATACGTTGTCATTAATGGGTTAAGTAGTAATTGAAAATAGCATTTAATTAATTTAGTTTACTAATCTGTTTCTGTTTCTATTTCTGTTGCAGTTTTGCCGACAATTTAATGAGCCTCAGCGGTACTGTCACAGTGCAGGTAAGTGTCTTTTAATTTTTTGATGTAATAATTAGTGGCTACATATATTTAAAACTTCGAATAAAAGACCGTGATATATAACTAGCACATTCAGCTTAAATAACTGTAAACTGTTACAAAAGACTTAAGCGACGAACTTCTGTTAGCTTTGCGTTGAATTTCACTGTTAAGTGAACATGAGGCATATTTGGCAGAAATTGTTGAAAATATTTCAAGTAGCAACAATGTTGTAGTTAAGTAAATATTTTTTGTTGCAATGGGAAAACAATTTGATCAAAATGTTTGCGAATTTTATACTTAATATAATTTTAAGGAAGGATATCAATAGTGTTCAAATATTTTTGAGTTCTTCTTTACGAAATTTAAATCAAATCTCTTCTAAAATGTTTTCTAAAAATAATTTTATGGATGCTTTTTATTTTTGTTTTGTTGAGTATGGTTTTAGGCTTACAAGACGATTTTCTTGCATAATTTTCCAAGCAAATTATGGAAATTTTCTTTTACCTTAGGAGACTAACTCAGAAAAAAGGTTCCTGAGAACCTAAAACTTCCTGCAAAAAAATGCCATCAAATCACAACACCTAAAGTTTCATGAAAACTGTATTTTTTTCTATTCCAAATATAAGTTATCATTTTTTGACAATTTGAAAAGTGTGTAAGGCATTTTTTTCAAATATAATGTCAAAATTTCAAAAAAATAAAAAAAAAAAACATTCTCTAAGTACAAAACCAGTTTGATATGCCAGTTATGTCAATTAGTTTTAAAGCATATTTTAATAATTTTAGGGCACAAATAAAGATTTTAAAACTTAATATCACTTAAGCATTATCAAAAGCCTTTTCTAACTGTCAGTGCACTAATGACTATATTTTTCGCTATACATACCTACATATTCTGAACAAAAATAGTTACAAAATTTCTTGCCAAAAGTAATTTGCAACAATTCCGTAAACACTTGCTCGATTTGTAAAAACAACCTAATAAAAATAAAAATCAAAACAACTGAACCAAAAGAAGGTGTAGCCAAACACCGCATTCCTGCACAAAATTGCAGAACCGAGACAAAAACGAAACCCACATTCGCCACATCGTCAAAATGTCAAAATATTCATACAAAAAACGCCATCAAACCACAACATGTAACGCAAATAAGCACACACATATGATATATATGGCACATGCTGAACGTCCTTCACAGCGCAAAAGACCTACCTTTAAGTCATAAAAAATTGCAATAACAAAAAAAAAATATATATAAAAAAAGCAGAAATCTAAAATTGAAAAAATTTATATATTGCTCATAAAGGAAAACCTGTAAACAAAAATTTAGGCAAACACAGAGTTGACTTGAAAGAAGTACACCAAGCAAGGCGCCTGGAACGGTGCGGTAAAGCTGTTTGAGTTTATCTTTTTGTGTATAGTACCTGAGTTTATATGTATACATTTGTCATATGCGCATTACGGTTTGGTTTGTGGACAGAAACAGGCTTAAACTGCACAACCAAAAACTAGAGGCAAGTACTATGGGACAAAGAAAAAAGTTTGTTATTTTTCTATATAAAGTAAAAAGATATCAAAACTTTTCTCATAAATTCAGAAAAAAATTTTTTTTTTTTTTTTGATATTTTGTAAGCATTTGATGAATTCTATAAAGCGGGTCTTTATTAAGAAGCAATATTAGTCGCGCAACTAAGTTCTCTCTGTTTACTTTAATAATAATAGAGTTGTATTGCAAGGAAATGGTGTCGAATGAATTATTCGAAAAATTTTCCAGCGTTAGTTACATTAGCAAAGATTAATTCCGATTTCGGTAAAACTGTTCATCTTGCAATGCTATCCAAGAATCAAGCCATTTCTCATCACCCGTTACGATTCTATGAAGAAAATCCTTTCTTTTTTGTCGTAAGAGCAATTGTTAACAGATAACATAATGTACCCAAATTCGTTGTATCTGAATCATTTCCAGCGCATGTATTTTTTTAATGGCTTGGCGGGTGACTTCCAATGCTGAAATAAGCTCTGTTTACGTTTCACATGGACCCTAATTGGGCAACGTCTCCAATTCACCGTCTTCGACAGTTTTTAGCGGTTCTTAAGGGGTTACATACGTCCAGCAGCACCAAAAATGCGCTAAAAGAAAAACTTTTTTCAGAAGGGATAACAATAGAAATAAATATAAAGAAATTTTATACAATGTTAATTGGTACTTAAAGTTTATAAAAAATGTATTTTAATTTTTCTTTACAAAAATTAGTACATAAAATATCACGTGATCCAAAGTACAATGAAAAAAAGTTGCTCCACGATCTGCATCATTAATCCTTGAAATGTTGATGGATCTTTAAAAATAAAAAAATTCTTGTAAAATGAAGTTGTAGTTATAGTATGTCGATCCGAATTTTTTAATTTCGAAAAATTTTCAAATTTACCGAATTTAGGAAAAAAGTATGCGTTTTACGTCATAAATGTCACACTTTAATTATTTTTATAAAATTTTTTAATAAAAATATCGAAAATCCGGCTCGACAGACTATAGAGAAAACATTTTCGAATATTTAAAAAAAAATCGCATCAAAAAATGTTAAAAACTGTATGAGTTATCATGCAAACCGTGCCGGGAAAAGTAGTTTCGAGGAAAACGCGTTTAAACTTTCTTGTGCCTCAAACGAAGGACAGCTAACTGTGTGCATTAAACTCTCGTCGGGCGGTCTGATTTTCTACCTTAACTTTGTATCTATGGGGAATTTTTACAATCGACTTTCACAAAAATATGCCTAAAACTATAAAGAATAATAACCTATAAAAACAAAAAAATCGATTTTTTGAAAATTCTGGACGTATGTATGTAACCCCTTGAGGTGGGTGGTCGTTAATATCGAATAGTGACGTAACCTATAAAGCACATTGTTTCACTTGGGACCGCACCTCTGTAAATTTTTGGAGTTCCCGATATGTCGCCGAAATCCAACGTATAATCACTCTTGCCGACAGTTGCTACCTCGGACTAAGGAGACAATTAAAAGTAAAGTCCTTTCTCGACGAACAAAGACCAAACTTTATAAATCCCTCGTTATTCCAGTCATGCTATGTGGTGCGGAAGCATTGTCCGATAAGTCTGAAATTTCGTACATTTATTTTTCTTCCCAAGGAGCTATTAATTTCTCGGAACCGCCGATATCGGCCCAGCTATCATACAAACTGAACGATTAAAATCCAGTCTTTCTCATTGTCCGAGTTAAAACTAGGATCTCCGAACATATTTATCAGATCGTACCACTATAATATATAATTACCATATAAACTGACTGATCAGAATCAAGATAGAGATCTCTTTATACCTTTTATGCTATAAGAAATACAACTATACAATAAGTATTATGGTCTTGCGTGGTAAAAAAGTGTCTGCATAACCGGAACATACCCTAAAACTATATATAAGGCATCATCCTACGTTATAGCGTATTGTTTTATGAAGCTATGTCCAAAATACCCAAATAATTTAATAATATTATTTACATATCCAAGAAGCGCGACGCCAAAACAGCTAAGCCTCGCACCTGTGCGTTTCGTCTCTCGAATCACTGCCTTCAAATGTTTTTATTTTCAATATTTTTATTGGATTTCTCATTTTAATAACTCAAAAGTTTGCATAGTTAACTTTTACTAAAAACCAACAACAAACAACTCATTGTTGTTCGAATGTGCTCGTACCAACAGCTGTGCGGGTGAATTTTGTATGCTCTTCATCCCCTCTTCAGCAGCAACGTAACATTACTGCATCGTAATCACTTGACTTGCATTGTTTGTTGTGGAGCTGGCGGTACGTGGCACCATGTGCACCTTCCCCATTCCGCCGTTGTGCCATTATGTGCACCGCACTTGCAAAATTATGTGTGGTATGAATACAGACTCAAAAATATATAATATATAAGTAAATACACATGCGCAACTACACCATCGAGCGTTGCAGTTGTTGGCGCGATTCTATGGACTTTCACGTCGATGCCAATCGGGATTTGTTGCATGATCCAGCTTGCTTATATGCTTTGCTTAGTGCATAACGTCGCCACTTAGCGCAGCCAGCGCTCAGTGTAGTGAAATTCTTTATATAACGGCACACTTTGATGCAAACGCCCGCTTGTGAAATGTGGCAACTCCATGTGCGACTTATCGCTGCACCTGCTGCATTGTTTCCATCAATTGCAAGCAGTTGTTGTTACTATTGCTGTTGTTGAGGTTGCTTGTTTTGCTGTTGCATTTCTCTTTTCTCTGTGTTTCGCTTGTGCAACTTTCAATCTTTGCTGCACATTATGCGTGTGCACCAACAACCATTGGGTGTACGTGCGTGGCACCAGCGTGTTGCGCTTTGAAAAGCAAAATTAAAATAAAAAATAATTCAAGCCGTAATTTTGCGAAAACGCACGCTTGCTCCTTGCGGCGGAGTTGAATCAGTGCGCATTTTCGCACACATTTGGCGAGCGGTCAGCGCAATCGCATTGCAATTAAACGTCTGCAGTCGCTTGCGAAACCAAGTGTGTGAAAATTTGGATTTCCTGTATTTCCTTGTTTACGCATTCGTGTGTTTTTGCAGAGTTTACAAAATTTGTTGAGTTTTGTTAAATGCAAACATTTGTCTTACGCTTGTTTTACAAGCTGATTTAGCCAAACAATTATGCAATTTATTTCTTTGGTTGTAGAAAACAAGGGAATGGCCCGTTGTTCAAATATTTTAAGGGGTTTGGCTACGAAGTATATACGTATATCGAGTAGTCACAATGTTGTTGTCATTTTTTCCGGATTGGTTGAGTCTAGCTAACAGTTTTTTCCATCAATTGATTGGGAGAGCTCCTTCATAACATCACAGTTACATTTCCCTCATAAGATCGATCTAGATTTCTTCGATATTTATAATAAAATTTTATATAAATATTTATTATTTATTAATATTATTTAGATCACTTATTCCCCCACTTCATCATCTAGTTTTGAAAATGTTAAGCTCATAGAACCGGTAGCGTGGTCCTTAGCACTTTGGAGATATGTAGGTGACCATGTTTTAGACCAACTTTTTTTCGTAGGCTCTGATGGCTTTATTTGTTCAGATCTGTAGCAATAAATGTCTTCGATTCGCTAACTTTTGGTGAGAAACGTTCCGGTATGATACGGAATTAATATATATAAAATATAAGATCTTATTAAAAAAACTATTCTAAAATCTTCCTATATATCTATCGATTTGGTTACGCTAAATAAAATTTCGTACAGAATAATTTTAGGTTATGCTATTAGGTTAGGCTAAACTGGTAGGTTTGTGTACCACGCATTGATCTTTAGCGATGTCAGATGGGCTGCCTTACGTAGTTCAAGAGAAGTAGTCATTCTTCACGATACTTACGCTTGACGTGAATTGCTTTGTATTCTACGGCCTCGAATCCTCTTCCAGTGTTTAATACTTTCAGGCCCCCAAGGACTTAAAACGTTGTCTTGCAAGTGTGGGTGAAGTACACAAAAGATGCTCCATTGTTTTCCTGTTGCCTTAGTCTTGATTCATCTCGATCTGCCACCCGCATTCTTCGTATCACCACCGGTTCATGACTATTGAGTATTCCAATCATGTTCCCACAGTCTCTTCTTTCAAGAGTGAGCAGAATCTTTTTACATTTCTGACCTACACACAGTAGTACAGCGCATAGATGATAAATGAATACATCGAATTTTAATCTTGCTTGACATGCTCGAGTCCAGATCGTCGTAAAGACAATGCCTGGGTTTACCAAACGTTATCGAATGACAGCCTTACACTACTCTTGGTTATCAAAGCCGATGATGGTCGCTTGTTTCTGGCGACACTCTTCACTACGACCCCACTTTTCAAGCAATTCTGACGTTACCCGGTTACTGCCTTAATTTCTGCTTAGCTGTCTACGTAGATGTTGACTCTTTAGTTGCCTGTTCATGCATTAGAGCTTAGCTCCTCAGCTTTCCCAACAGCAAAAACCTCTGCTTAAAATATACTGCAGTGATCCGGCAACTTAAAAGGTTGCCTGACAAAATAAATTCTCAGACGGATTGTTACTGGTCATAAAAAGTGACTTGGAATTGACGATTAGGAAGGTTTTGCTATGTGATTGATGAAATGAACACCTGCTAGGAACTTCTCCCCTATGGTTAAACTCTCAATTTGTCTTTGTGAATAATTGGTTCGTCTAAAGTAGCTAGCTTTGGTCAATAATCTAGAGATTTAGATCCATCTCCACAAAGATAGACCACATATACTGATAGTGACTCACCAGTAGCTTCGAGAGCTTTGTTGGTATGTTTTTATGCATCTACCTTATAGTTTGGACCTGGCATCAAGTGATTACTTTATTTTGATTTATTTTTAGTAGATCTTACATTACATTTTTATTATGGTCTCCATGTATTAAAAGTTTATCGTCACTTTCTGTTGTGATTTTTTTTTAGAAGAAAGCAGCACATATGTATATCTCACCGACTTGTGAATCTAATATTAGAAAGTGCGTGTGAGTACATAAAAGTACATAGCTATGCGTACTTTCTCACAAAATTATCAAATATTTACATTCTCAAGCCTTGCGCATTTCGGCAATTCTCCAAGTTGATAAATTGAAATTCATTTATCGCAATTTCGCATTTCAAACAAACAAATCACCTTTCCTTCCGACACAAGAAAGTGAAAATCAAACCAAAAAAAAAAAAACAAAAAAAAAACACCTTGAATTCAGCGCATGAGACGCAGGTGGCACTTGCGTACCCAAATCAAGTGATCACTTCACTAAGCAAACAAATGAGTGAAGTGAGTGAGTGAATGGTGCTGATAATATGTGGCTTTCCTATGTGTGTATGTGTGGATTGCGGTTTGTTGGTGACGCACCATCAACAACACGCCAGCAATATGTCAATACAAAGCAAATACAAATACATATGCGGAGAGAGAGAGATGCCAGCAAAATAAGTCAAAGTCAACGCCGAAAAGCACTTTCACCTTCATGTCAAGCGCAAATCAAGTCAATCAGGCTTATTTATATTACATGAGACGTACTTGTGTTTTACTCCAGCAACAATTTGCCGTCCACTTAAGTTCGTGTGTGTATGAGTATGCGCTGCCACCAACAAGTGATTGTGCCCGGCGCATAAGTACGCGGTGAATTTATTAATGTTGCGATCTTAAGATCACTAAAAATTCGTTTGTGTATACGTACATACGTGTGCTGCTACAAAAACTTGCACTTTTTATGCGGTTTTTTTATTTTTGGTATTTTTCTGAAAGTGAAGTAAACAGACAATGTGACTATTTGTTGAAAGACTAGTTAGTTGGTAATAATAAATACAATATTTATGTTGCTTGTGGCAGGTTTGAGTAAAAAATCATGTCGACTCCCTCATATAGTTACTTGAGTGCACCATTGTAAGTGCATGCTCTGTAGGAAAATTAATTATTGTTTAAAATTTGCAAATTTAAAAGTTTTTTTAGCTTAAAACATCCCCTCCATGCCGTTGGTGTCGTGAAGTTTGTAACATGAAGAAGGTAACGTCGAAGACTTTATGGATATATATTACATATGTAAATATTTAGCGTGGTGAGCTATGTAAGTCGATTCAAGCACGGATGAGAGTCGGTCTATCCATCTGTATATATGCGAACTAATCCCTCCCTTTAGTCGAAAATCACCAATATCGGATCAGTAAAGGCTATTTCTGCCTTCCAAGCTCACCGTTCAAAATTAAGTCCTTGTATCGAAAACTTTTATATTCGAAAAGATATCTTGACGAAATTTGGCACAGATTACTTCTTAAAGTTATGCTATAATATCCGAAAAAATCGTTCAAATCGGACCACTATAGCATATAGCTACCATACAAACTGATCGATAAAACTCAAATCCTTGTATGGGGAACTTTTTTATCTCACAAGATATCTTCACGAAATTTGACATAAAGTATTTATAAAGGCAATGATACATTTTACAAACAAATCGTTCAAATCGGATCACTGTAGCATATAGCTGCCATACAAATCTACCGTTCAAAACCAAGTGTATGGAATATTTTTTATTTAAGAAATTATGTTCATGCAGTTTGGCACAAATTATTGCCTAAGACAATGCTACAATCTCCAAACACACTGTTCAAATCGGAGTAATTTTTCCTGCATGGTACTTAAGCCTACATGCTCCCGTTCATTCACACACAAATAATAACAGAAATGCCGCGCCGCATAATCGTTACCTTTTCATTATTTGTCTAATTTTAGTGCATACAATTTAAGCGCCTAATGAGCGCATACGCGTTTCCACACATACACACACATACAAAATATACCATACATATAACTGTAGGAAAATGTACAGCTGCTTATTTTTTTACAATGAAATGTCGAGCAGCATTGCAAGATAAAAACTGAAAAAGGCGAACATAAAAAAACGCAATAAACACACAACAAGAAATGAAATTTGTAGGAAAAACTTTTATTTGCAGCAATGACACTTTAATTAAGCCCATCTTAAACCAACAATGGGCAGCTACTTAACAGTCTGTGTTATTACTTGTGCGCTTAGACAATTGTGGGAGTTTTTTCTGGTAGCTGGTGATTAAATAACGCATTTTTGTACGCAACTGCGCCCAACAGTTGTACATAGTTTTCATACTTATCACATTATATAAATGTATTTGCTTTTGTCCCAAGAGAACTACAAGCTAGTAATTTGTAAATGCAATTGTAGCGGAAAATTGCATTGTCAGCGATAAAAAGTACGGCAACGGTTCATTAAAAAAAACAGCGATTTTCCTGAAGCTCTAGATTTGTTTATTGCTTGAAGTCATATTTCCATAACTTTCTGTATTTTTTATTTAATATTGTCGACAATAAAAAATAACATTTCGAGGAAAAGTTGCAGATTTGTATACAAATGGAATTTAACGCAACTCTCATACTCATTAGTCAATTATAAATCTGTCTCCATCTGATCAAATTTAAGCCGGATTGACCAAAAACAAAATTTTCGCATATTTTAATATCTCATACATATCTTCATTATCTTTATACAATTTTACGAACACTTGTTATGGTCTTTTGTTACCCTTAGCAAATTTTGTTTCTTCTTTTTCAACCAATTTTTGGAGCACTATTTGCTAGATATACCTAAACCCACATCTCTTCACCAGTAATAAGGAGTTTTTCAAAATATTCAGGTCTTTTCGAACGAATCTACCATATGCACGCTTCATACCCAAAACAATAACTAAATGTGTTGACTCGATTCTAAAGTGTTTTGAGTTCTTCATATATAGTTCTAATGATAACACGATGATTTTCAAGCACGCACTCTATCTTTAATGTTTTCAATGCTATTTTCATTAACAGAGGTGGATGGACGATACGTATGAGGCAAGCTTTCCTTTACTAAAGTCTTTGTGCTATTCAAATTTTTGTGTTCGTGATAAATTGGAGTCCCCAAAATCTTTCTGCAACAGAGATTCTATTGGATGATTTTATTGGAAACACAAAATTTAAAGCAAACTCACTGCTATTTTTTTAGACAAACTTTTCGCGTCGCAGCTGCCAAACACACACTAATTGACATACAAAGATTAAACTTCAGACGAACATATAAAAGTGTGTAGCACTTCAAGAAAAGATCATCTTCTTTGCTTATTTGAACATTCTTAGGCAAAACGCCTCTAATATGAGTTATTTTTGACACCAGGTATAAGATTTTTGGAGAGCTTTGACCGGAAATGTACTCCAATGACAAGGCAGATTCAAGGCTCTCTTATATTTAGGCTTTTTCAGCAGAATGGTATTTAATTCCACGTTCATTGATATTCTTTCTACCTCTATAGTAAACGATTTCTGCATTAGTTGTTTGAACACTTTTCCTCTTAATCAGCCAGTTACTGTTTAATGGATCTGTAACAACCATTTTCTTTTTTTAAAAATTCCTTCTTGGCCTTCAGTTTTTTTCTGTCCATCTATTTATAAAAGCATAATATCGCAGTACTAGACTAGCTATCTAGCTCATTATTGATTCATCTCTCATTTCTCTCTAAGCCGCTGCCCATTTGTTGGAATCGCCGATATCAGACCACTAGAAAAACGCTGATGTACATAGAAGTCGATCGAATTCAAGATCTTGTATGAAAATCTATTTTATTTAACATGATATATTCACAAAATTTAGCCTAGGTTATTGTCTAATAATGCAATCTCCGTAGAAATTGTTCAGATCGGGCCACTATATCATATAGCTGTCTAAGAAAATGAGCAGTCAAAATCAAAATAAAGGTCTTTTCATACCCTTTTATCCTATAAAAATGATCCTGTGAGGGGTACCATAGCCGAAGTTAAAGTTAAAGATTTTCCTTACTTTATACCCTTCAATGTATTAAGTGATGTTTGTTTGTTTGTATCAGTATTTTGTTTCTTATGCTCTTCGGATTCTTCGCTTTGGATTAACGACAACAGTTTTCTTTACTTTTTAGATTATCTATAAATGACTTGAAGATTAACATTTATAAAAGTGTCTGAAATGAAAATTTTCTTAAATTTTTAAAAAGATATTTATATTATTAAATGCCCAATACTTTAAAAATATTAGTGTCCTCTAACCTATATTTTCCTAATAATTGCAAAACTTGTCTAACACAAGGTTAAAATCAAAATATTTTTCATCTTAAAAATATTTTTTTGGTATTTCATAATAATTGAATTGCATCCAAGCTCCATCTATAAAATGTGGCCCTTGAGACATTAATTTAATTCGTTATAATGAGAGTATACACAATAGGGCTAAAATACACAAATAAACATGTGATAATTTGAAGGTTAAGCAGCAAGTGTTAGTAAAGGAAATATGTAAAAAAATAATTTATAAATCAAGCAAAAACACATATAAAGTATAATAAGCTGCAAATTGTAGGCGATGTCATGAACATATTGTGGTTTTTAAGGAGAACAGTGTGAAACATCAAAAACAGCTTAAAAGTGACAGGTTTTGAAATAAAAAAGTGATTATGCATAGTTTGCAATTTTTTCACAGCGTTACTATATAATATATTTTTTTTTTTGAAATCAAGTAGTTTATTTTTATATGCCAAAATTGAAAATTATATTAGCAATAAATGCAAAGAAATTAAAAAAAAAAATGTTGTGCAATACGACAGTATTTTTTATATCCACAGCAAAAAATAAAGAAGCTGAAATTTTAATATAAAAATGTCAAATATTCGCTACAATAATTATTCACAACATTTACCATTACTAACCCCACAGATGCTCCCTTTCAAACATTACCGCCTGTTACCTTTTTTATTTATTTCAATTAAACCTTTTTTTTTTCAACGACTTTGGTCAACATTGGCCTTGATATGCTTTCAAACAATTCAACCCGACAACCGTTTATTGCCGCTGGCGAACTGCACTTTCCGTGAGTTTGTTGAATTTTAATTGCGCATTCACTCACTCACTGGCTCGCTCGCTCCAATCAAGCACTCAATCAATTTGTTATAGGAATTGTAAAACTCAACAAAACATTTCGAAAGGCGCGTGCTTTGGTTAAATTGAAAACATGCCAAGAAATTAGAAAATTCATTTGGCATAGTGTTTGGCCTTGTCTTCCTTCCAAACGTATGGCACAAAAACAAAAATAATAATAATGCACAACGAAGGAGTGAAGACACGTACATAAGTGTTTCTTTATAATTTTTCCATTGCTCGTGTGCAGTCTTTGTTGCTATTGCTATAATATGCTTATGGGTGTTTCTAAATTGCACACCAAATTATTTGCGTTTTCGTAATTTCTTCTTTTTTTGACTTACTCATGTGTAATTATAAATTATAAACGCATTCGATTTCGATTGGCAAAAGATGCACACACATTTGTAAATAAGCTGAATTTATTCAAGTATTTTTTTTTTTTAAATTTTGTTGTGAGTAGTGAATGACAATAGCATTATTTTTTGCAATGTTGCTGAAAAAAATTTTAATAATGTATATACTTATGTATATATAAATGAGCAGCGTGACAAGCTGAATCGATTCAGTATTGTCTGGCCTTCAGTATATGGGCGAACAAGTCCCTCTATGTCCCAAAGGCTCATATTCACTGATCAAAGTCAAGTTATTGGATACTAAAACTTTTATTTGCTAAGGTATCTTCAAGAAATTTTCAAAAAAATTCAAATAAAAAAAGATCTTCCTCTGAGAACTTCTGATCTACAGTTGCATCATTTATAAAAATTTCAATTCCTGTCACCAACAATTCGTACGCCAACTAAACTTGCATCTAATTAATTTGCACCAGTACCAAATCAAAAAACATTGCAAGAAGCAGTTCGCATGCTAACGCTCCATTACATCACTGTAATCAGTGCTCAACGGTCTTGGCGTGCGGGAATATACCCAGAAAACCATACCAGGAATGAGCCGGCGGTTTTCTACAAATGTTTCGAACATTAGAATGCCGCTCACATGAGTGAAATACATTCTAAAACCGAATGCAGTTAACGGTGCGCTGCTGATGGCTGCTTCGTGTCACGAGCGACTAGCTAACGAGGCAAATAAGCGGGCCGCTCACCATTTCTATTTGTTCTGTATTTACATATTACTTATGCTACAAACTTATGTAGCCATACGACTGTGTGTGTATGTGTGGTAGAGCATGTTTAGAACAAAATGACTGAACTGCTCAGGCGCAAGTGCTTCTAATTGCTAGCAAACACGGCAGTTGCAGATCAACAGCACTTTTTATGCACTTAGTGACTGCTCTTCGCATTTACTGTACCGTTTATTCTTACACCCATACATACGTGCAGAATTTATATTATTCTTCTTATTTTTCTTGCCAATTATGCACTCGCGGAGCAAGATTTATTAGGTTATCAAATCTATCTTTAATTGCTAGCATTTAATTTGTAGATAGAAATAATAATAGACAACTATAGATACATACCATCATAATTTCACATATTTTTCATTTGCTGTAATAATTTTCCGCAATATTTTTATCTGCGCGTAGTTTTCATCACGCAGCCATTCATTCATGTTGCAAATGCGTCTAATATTTTAACTCGCCATTGTGTTGTTGCTTCCTGCATAAAATATTTATTTGTATGCCTTCATACACCATATGGACATAAATATGCATATGTATGTACATATTGTTTATATGTGTGTAGTTTACAATTGCCACAGCCTTACTGTTGCATATGTCTTGTCGTGCAACATCAAAGCTTACGGTGTTAGCTACAACTTCACGCTTCGCAGCGGCAATTTGTTGTTTGATGGAGTGTTATAACGTTGGTAATAATAATACAGCAACAAAAAATATTTCATGAAATACATTTTTCTTTGTTAACATACGCATGTGCAGACAAAAACGCATACATATATATATATACATTCAAATATTTTTTTATGCATTATAAATTAATGCAGTAATTATTAAGCCAAAATTATGCGTAAACTATTTCATAGTAAAGAAACTATTTTACACTTAACAAGACACTTGCTTAGTTGATACAGACAGTGTTCATCGAAATGGAAATTACACGAAGCTTTAATAATATGTTCTGGAAGTAAAGAAAAAGAGTCGAAATTCTCTGTTTCAGACTTTATGAAACATGTATTTGAGGGTATTAAAATTTTGTATGGTAACTTTTATATATAAAATGGTCTTTTTATCCCCAATAAGCTGCTCATTTCCAGGAACTGGCGTTACCGCACCAATTTAGCACATAGATATCATACACACTACTCGACCTAATCAAATCCTTACATGGAAAACTTTTTGATTTGACAAGATCTCTTCATGAAATTTGGTATAGATTATTGTTCAAAGCAGTGCTATAATCTCCGAACAAATTATTCAGATCGGACTACTATAACATATAACTGTCATACAAAGTTCCAAATCGATTTTTTTTTTGGAAAATTTTGTTATTCGACGTGATATCATCTTGAAATTTGGCATAGATTATTATTCCAAGCAACGGCACAATATGTGCACAAATCGTTTACATCGGACAGCTATACCATGTAACTGTCATACAAGGTGATCGATCCAAATCAAGTTCTTCTATGGAAAACTTTTTTATTTAACAAGTTATCTTCTTGAAATTTGGCATAGATTATTTTCCAAGACAAGGCTATAACCACCGAACAAATCTTTCAGATCAGATCACTATAGCACTGTCATACAAACTACACGATAAAAAGTAAGTTCTTCTATGGAAAACTTCATTATTTTTATTATTATTATTTTTTTTTTTTTGCTTTTGAACGGAAAATTGCTGAGTAAACTAAATAAATATAGCCCTCTTCACTTTCAAATTACAAAAAAATATGTGTTTCTATAACATTGAACATTTGCTTGTAAACATGTCATACTAACAAAAGACTTAAGGCACATACTCTGAAGCGCAGTTACCAACCGATTAATTTCAGCGCGCTAACAATATAACTAGCGACGCAAGCTGATTGAACAATTTTCAACCTTAAGCTAAAATATTAAATTTAAAGATGAGAAACTAAAAATTCCAACACAATAAACCAAATTAGCTTCACAAAAAACGGCGCATCCAATCAAGTTCAATGACACAGCAAAACCAGAGACCATGGCGGACGGTTGTCAAGTGGCCGAAAATGCGTCGAAAACCCAAAACACACACACACGCATACATATGTAGCAAAAGGGTAATTAATACAAAATGGGCGTTGCTTGTAAACAGCGTATTTTAACAAATCTCCGACTTTGTTGATTGCAAATGGATGGCCAGATCAAACAGCGAAAATTATTTATCGCTCGCGGCCAACATTTATTGCTTTGTTGTTTATTTTTCACACATGAAGTTTCACCGTTACTTAAAAAACATGTATGTGTACACATGTAAGCTCAACGCTATCATAAATTAAATTATGAAATAACCAAATTTTTGCTGCGAAATTTTAAAATTGTACGCCCTTCGTCGCCTGCCCATCGTTTACTGCTTATTAGTAGCTGTGTTTGTTTGCTGAAGTTGTTGTTATTATGTTATTGTTGTTGTGTTTGGGCAGAGTCAATGGCCGCAACAACGGTTAAGTAACACACTTTATTTCATTTCCCGCCTCTGCCGCTGTCCCTTGTAGGTTTGCTCAGCGCTCTATCACCCGCTTCTGTTGCATTTCGTTTCAGTGCTTTGCGCTACTGGAAAATTCTGTTGTTGATGTGCCATTTAAGTTAGAATTGAGTTGTCATCGGTGGTTATCAAGTGTGTGTTGTTAATATAATGTAGATGCCACTAAGAATGACGCTACTCGGTTGATATATTTGGTAGTCGAAAAAGTCTTTTCGTATATCTAATCGAATTTAAAAGAAAATATATAACGGTTTTTTTCATTATTTTCACTGATTTTTGAGCAGCTGTAAAACATTTTTTCAACTTCCCGAATTTAATTTTTGTTAAATAAAGCTTACTTACTATACTTGTATGGTATGACACAATGTGATTGATAGCAATGGAGATATACGACTTCAACGTCATCTATTGACAAAATACGAAAAGTCTGTGTCGACTACCCAATATGTAAGCAAAAGGGTTAAGGGTTGAATCTCTATATTTGTATAAGTATTTTACCCCAAACTTTACGCCAAAAATAAAAATTATGCTTGGTAGAATCCACAAGCAGTCACTTCCGAAACTCTCTCCTTTAGTAGTATTTTTCCTGCAGTCCCCTTAACGTACACGCATTGATTATTTAATAAAAAAAATTACACTTTTAATTCAAATATATGTATATACGTCAGTTTCTTACAACAACGAGTTCAGACCATTAATGTTTTTCTTTCGATAAAAAATATTTTGTGGCGCTCTTAATATTATCGCTATTTACTTTTATAATTTTACTCGTTTTTCTTTATTTTGTGCCGATTGCTCGCGCCACTTGTAATCACCTGTGCAGGTTGACTGCACAATTGAAACCACAAATGACAACAATAACAATGTAATAGCTTTTAGTAATATTAAGAACACAATCTCCAAAGAATAAGAACACACACTTCAAGGCAGAGAACTAATGAATTTGAGTCACATAACACACGCCGTGCACAAACAGTGTAATTTAGGTCACACGCCAAGCACAGCAGTTAGGCGTTCAACCAAAACAAACGACAAAACGTTAACGTATCTTAAAAACTTTAAAAGGAAGGGATATATATACAAAAAAAATATATTTTGTTTGTGCACGAAAAGAGATAAGCATTGTGCTCAAAATGCCATAAACAGACCGCAAGCAGGTTGATATTATTATTGCCAAAACAAATTAAAACAAAAACGAAATGTAAGATATATCAGAATATTTTTCATTTTATTTACCGGTTTGCGATCACTCAATTATTATTTAAGTGTTTGCGCAAAAATCTGAATTTTTTGGAACCTTTAGTGCTTTAAACGGAGTTCGTAACAGACGGGTGGCTTTAGCTTTTCGTTGAAGAAATTTTTAACATTTATACATATAACAACAGAATAAATATTTTTGATTTCCAAAACTTATTTGCAGAAGAATATTATTTTACTTCTGCAAAAATGTTGTACATACATAGATAGCATAAACTTAGATAATGATAGATTTGGTTCGAGTTAAGGTATTGCTTCTCTACTTATAACAGCTTGTTAGCTTCCTGATACAAAGTGTTAAAGATTATGACAAGGTTGCATTTTTTTAGAAATCTCTGCTGACTTCAGATGTTTTTGTTATAATTTGCCTTTCAGTTCAAATTTTAAGGTAATTTTTGCGGATAATCTCCTCAAAATTGGTGATTGTTGGAGAAAGATTAGTACCCTTATCTTCTGAAACTTGAACTTTCAGAACTTGATGACCGTTTTCGAAAAATTGTCAGTAGTGTCAGCAGCTTGTTCTGTGCTCTTCATAACCTTTTTTAATAGCAACCTATATCTTTCGATGGGTCTGAACTCCGGATAGTTAGGTGGATTTGTATATCTTAGCACAAGAGCTATTTTGTTCTTCTCCTACCACTCGCCTGCCGATTTGCTGTAATAGCATGAAGCCAAGTCAGGCCAAACAAAACATGGACACCTCATGCCGTCTTATGAATGGCAAAAACCATTTTTGCAAACAATCTTGGATGATAAATCAATGTTTATAGTTCCAGTTGTAACAAATGAGCTGCTTCTTTTACCAGAGCTACATATTGCTTGCTGAACCAAAAATTTCTTTGAAAAGTTTGTCTTTTTTTGTGTTTTAAACTCTTCTTGGATATTCGCCCTTTGATCTTGGGAAACTTTTTCTTTTTTTGTATTTTAAACTCTTCTTGGACGTTCTTCCTATGATCTGCAATATAAAAATCCACACCTGGAAGCTGAGAAAAATCCCTAAGCACATACATCTCATCATCTACAATGCAGAAGTCAAAATTTGTAAGTAAATCAAAGTGAAGGCGTTTGTCCTGTCCTGTCTGGAACTTTCTGAACTTTGTAAGACTGCAGCCCTTCCTCCTTTTTAACTTTTTTGACAAAAGTTTCAGAACACTGTAGTATTTGACACGATATTCCTGGATACATTTTCCTCTCTAGCAATTGTTTGCGTAGTCCAATTTGGCAAGAAGGAAAAAAATGCATAAGCTTTATTTGTGTTACAAAGTCAATTATCTTTTTTTAAACTTGATATAAAGGGGTATTCTAGTCTAGGGGCATGAATTTTCAAGTATTTTTCTAAATACAAATGAAAAAAATTTTTGTTTTGCTACCAATTTTTCTATACTTCTTTATTATCATTACAAAAATACAAGAAAAAATAAAAAAAATCTAAAAATTTTAAAAATTAGCAGCTGACTCCACTATATGAGGTATGAACGAGTTGGCAGGCAGACCATACCCACGATTTCAACTTTCCTTGCAATCTGAAACCAAAAAAAAACGTAAAAAATTGTTAGTCTACAATAATGTCGAAATGTCTGGACATACGGAAAAAATTGAAAAAAAATTTCAAGAAACTTTATCACCCCACAATTTTAAATCACCTTTTTGACTGGTTCGAATTTTAATAGTAATATGTAAAAAAAATTGAAATTTGGGGATATGACTAGTTCCAGACATAGCCAAGGCTATCAAAAAGACTCACGCTTTCATCATTTATGAGTTTGCCTAAGGCACTTGTTTCCTCAAATCGTTGCCGAAGAGATTAGACCCGTCTAGATCAGTGAAAACTGCTTCATCTTGCTAATTTATTCTGAAAGGCAAATGAAATCGAAATTCTCTTATTCGGGCTTAATTATACTTGTATTCGAATGTATAAATTTTTTATTGATATTTTGAAACAAACTTCATAATCACCTTCTTAAAGAGGATCTCAAAAAATCGACCATGATTATAAGAACGCTTGCCATATGATGGCATCATAAACTAATTAAGGGACTATACCAGTGTGACGTATGAAAAATTAGTCGATTTTCGTGATTTTTTTAAAGAAAGTACGCGATTGAACATTTCAAACTTCTTTGAACGTAATAAGGAATATTTTCAGCTATATTTCAAAATTATTTTTTTTTAAATGTTGAAAAATAACGGAGTTATGGGCTGTCTTCGGAGGGCCAAAAAAAAAAAGTGCCCCAACTGCTGGCTTGATTCCGGCCGAATGAGTAGCTGAAACAAAAAAATTGAAAAGTTTATTAAACTTAAAGATATTTCCTATACAATGATCTTTGAAAAATATCGAAAATTAACAAAGTGGCGTAATTTTGAAAAAAAAATCGTTTTTTTTTTTAAAGATTACACGTTACTGCGAATATTATGTTGAAATTGCCAGAGTATACGTTCGTCTCAAAGTACCATCGTTTCAAGTTTTACATGCTGAGCTGATTGCCCTAAGTGATTTTATATTTGAAGTTTATTCCACTATTTTACTATTACAATAATGTTTTCCGAACTTTAATGTGGCAAAAAAACTTTCGATATTTTGAAAATCGTTAGTCTGGAACCTACTCACCCCCACACAAACACCAATGTGTAGAAAGCAAAAGTAATAAATGTCTAGTATACCAAAAACCAATAACTTGCTATCGGCTATTTCAACGGGCCACAAGAAGTTCTCTACAAGATGTATACATAAGCTTTAAGAATATGGTACATAAAATGTATACGTTTTTCTTTATTTCTATCACAAATGTTGTTCTCATAGATTTCTAAATGCAGTCAGTGTCTTGCAGTGCACAGCTGTTGGCCGCAATACCATTATCCGCTTAAGTAGTGCAGCGAATACCGAAAGTGTTTCAAAAATTCTAAAACGCAAAAAAAACAACAACAAGAAATAATAAATTAAAAAATGAACGTTTAACGGCGCAACAGGTGTTTTAAGCGATTTTAGCTTACTACAAATGTACAAAAACTCTCACATAAACACTGTTCTGTATATATTTCTGTATAATTTTCCATGCGCATGTATGTGATTACTATCTGCAATGTTTTAATACCGCTCCGCTGCTAGAGTTCACAGCACACATGCGTGCGCGAAAACCACACAACGCTTAAGACCAACAACACTTCACTACACTTGCACTCGCAGTTAGCTCATGAGTTGGCGTTCTTTTCCTACTTCTTAACGCCATTAGTTGCTCGGTCTTGTGGTCATTAATTACTAACAATTTACGTTATTCTTAAGCGTTTTTTGTGCGAACTTGCCACAATTCAACTTCCGTTGGCATTCAAATGTTGTTCTCTGTTCTCTTTCGGTTAATTAATTAAATAGTTTAACAGTGAAAACCACTGAACCAAAAGGTCACACATGTATTGAGGCAACCAACAAGCACTTGAAGTGGAAGACAAGGCATTGAAGCGGCATTGTTCATTGCTCATTGGAGTAATATGTGTTTATTTTCGAACTAAATTTTCAGTAATTGCGAATATGTACTCTTTTTTTCCCAGCACATGTGGTCAATACAAAAGACTCAAGCAACGAACTTGCTGTGTTTAAGGGGCAATACCCAAAATTACTACTATACTCGTTGCTGCAATAACCTTGAAAGGCATCAAAAAGCTATTGAAAGTGTACTTAGAATTTGTTACGGTTTTTAAAAGGAAATAGAGAAAAATGTGTGTACATATAAATATACTATGTATATGTATTTATGTAATTACCTATAAATAAGTATGCTCGACAAGGCGGATTTAAGCATGCGGTGAGCAATTCGCGCACACAAACTGCAATTAAATTATTGCAAATTGTGCAGATAGCTCATAAAATAAATATATACAATTTCTTTTTTATATTTTTGCCAAATGATACTACTAATTATTGCCATATATTCGTAGGTACGCAGAGTGAACAATACCTACAAATCAGGTTCTCAAGTTTATATATGTACGCACCCTCATAAATAAAATTTAAGTACAAAATCGTATTAAAAATTTGCCAACTGACGAAATTAATGGATTGAAAATATAATTAAAAACAAAAACCCTTTTCATGTGACTACCTATTATAGTTATATATAAAGTTGTTCCAAAAACTTTTTTTTTTTATTTGTGAAGCACCCTAATGTATAAAGATACAATCTCTTCTCGTCATCAGCAATTCGCTAATCATCACGACCCACATTAATTTGCAATTTCGTTATAATTAACAAACTCATCTTAGACAGATGCAAACAGTTAGATTTCAATTCAAGTATACGCCTACATACCTAACTGTACTTTAAAAAAATGCCATCACTTCCAGCGCTCAAAATCAAGTGCTGCTGAATGAGAGCCACAAATGGCCATATATATATGAGAAGCACTTCAAATTATTAATTATAAAACCGCGTAAGCAAGCAAGTGTCTCAGATATTTCGTAAAAGTAAATATGTATGTATGCTTTCTGATAAAAATAAATAAAAATTATAAAAAAGAAAATAACAAATTAATAGATAATTAAATTAAATTAAATTGAATGCAACAAAGCAAAATTAAGTTAAAAATTTGAAAAAATAATAAAAGTAACACCCAAAGCCAACAAAAAATAATCGCTCGATCAAAACCCGAAACCCCAAACACGTTTAAACACTTTCACTTGCGCGCCGTTTATGAATTTTTCGCTATTAAATATGAATTGCTTTTGTGGCGCTGCGATAATATATAAAACACACCGGCGTTAAATCAATAACAATGTGGCAATAACAACAACAACAGCAGCAGCAGCAGCAATATCAATATACCTAGCTGTGGCCACAAATATTTTAATGCTGCTGAAAAATGCGGTCAGCAACTTGCAGCTGCTTGCCGAGCTGTTATTTCAATAGAGCGCGCATTTTTTTATGTGCGGCCACTTTTCGATTATGATTTTATGCAATCAATATATGCTTGCAGCCTTAGGCATTTTAATTTGTCGGTTGACAATTTTGTGGTTCGAGTTTTATTTTGCATGTATTTGAATAAAAGCAGGTGACTTAGCACTGAAAAATATTAAGTGAATAAAAATAAAGAAGTAATAAAGATTAAAAACGTAAAAAATACTAAAATCGCTGTAAATGTAAAATAAACAATAAATTTGTGGTAAATTAAGTTGTGATTAAACATCTTTTACATAATAAATTACTCAAGCATTCGCAATCTCATTTGTCTGTTCTTTAAGGCTGCGTCTGCAAATTTTAAATTCGATTTAAACTCTTCCAGTTTCCAAGCCCAATCAAGCCAATAAATATTCATAATAGAAAAAAAAATATTTGTATTTTTTAGTTTAGGCTTAGTAGAAGACAAATATAAAAACATCAAACATTTTTATTAAGAAACGTAGAGAAGACAAGTGACAAAATTTAAGTTACTACGTTAGTATCATAGATAGATAGTAAAGCCTATAACAACTCAGAATGAAGTTTTTTTTCTAAAGTCACTTTAAAATTATATACTACTGTGTCCAAATAAGGTGACATTTGAATTTAAACTGCGCGCGTCGAAGGATTTGGAGAATTATTTTTTTTTTAGGTTGGTAGTACTGTCAGTCACATTTATGTCAAATTTCATGTCAAAATATTCATTAGTGTTTGAGATACGTGTCGTTTTGTGAGCTGCTAAAAGCGAGTTTTCGTTTTTTGCGATGTCGAAATTTGTTGAGCAAAGAATTTGCATTAAATTTTGTTTACGGAATCAATTTTCTGCTGCGGATACGTTGAGGATGGTGCAGAAAGCCTTTGGTGATGAGGCTATGTCTAAAAAAAATGTTTACAAGTTCCAAGGCGGCCGTGAACGTGTCGAAGACGAAGAGCGTCCAGGGCGACCATCAACCTCAACCGACGAAGCTCACGTTCTACAAATCAAAGATTTGGTGTTGAAAAACCGTCGATTAACAATTAGAAACCTTGCTGATGAAGTTGGCATATTGAAAGGCTCAGCCAATACCATTTTGAAGGATCTTTTAGGCCTCAAGCGCGTCAAATCTCGACTGGTACCGAAAACATTGAATTTTTTGGAAAAAAAGGCGTCTCGTTGAAGTGTGTGAAACGATGCTTTCCGACTACCAGGGTGTCATGAAACGCATTGTAACTGGCGATGAGACTTGGATCTATGCTTACGACCCCGAAACAACCGATCAATCGAGCGAATATCATGCCAAAAGAAAGCCGAGACCAAAAAAATCGCGCCAAAGTCGCTCAAAAATCAAGGGATGTTGACTGTTTTCTTCGATTATCGTGGTTTTGTGCATTATGAATTCCTTCCAACCGGTCAAACAGTCAACAAGGAATATTATTTGAACGTTATGCGTCGTTTGCGTAACGCTATCCATCTAAAAAGGCCGGAATTGTGGAAAGACAAATCTTGGTTTTTACACCACGATAACGCACCATCCCATATTGCCCTCGTAATTCGTGATCATTTCGCCAAAAACACAACCCATATCGTTCCGCAAAACCGCCGTATTCACCTGATCTGGCACCGTGCGACTTCTGGCTGTTCACCAAGCTCAAAAGACCACTCCGGGGACACCGTTTTTATACGATAGAGGAGCTTCAAGCCGCAGCGAAGACGGAACTGAAGGCCATCCCGGAAAGTGACTACAACCAGTGTTTCGAAGATTGGAAAATCCGTTGACATAAGTGCATTGCATCGGGAGGGGATTACTTTGAAGGGGATGAAATTGATTTGGAAGAATAAATAAAGAATTTTCAAAATAAATACAATGTTACCTTATTTTTTAGGCACTAAGAGCCTGTTATCATAACTGTGTTTAATTTTGTTTATAATTTGAGCATTCAGTTACATTTTTTATCAGGTTCTTGCTGTTTTTTCCTCATCCTGTTCCATTGAAAAACACACCCAAATATTTAAGGTGAAATTAGATTACAGTCCTATCTACTGATAAGATAAATAGATGAGATTTCACCGCGATTACAAATTCCAATATACCGCTGGGTGCGAGTGAGGTGATGTGATCCCATAGATCAAAGAGCATTTATCCTGCGTCTGCAGCCTGCTATGCAGTCAATAAGCAGCTGTTCTGGAGTTTCATGCTCCCTGTCACAGAACCGGCAAAAAGAAAGGTTTCCACCTCCCCATCATCTGCATGCGGGATCATCCGAAATTAAAAAATCAAACTTCAGTCGTTCGACAACACTTTTCTCCAGATAACGTTGATAAGGATTTTTGAAATATTTAACTATTTCACTTTTTTTTAGAATATTTTAAAGGGAAAAACGCGATTTTTTACGAAAATATCTGCTAATTTGTTTCTGTAAAATAAAAATTATTAAAAAAATTTATAATAATTCTCTGGCGATACCTCGTATAGAATTGAAGTTTAGTTTACCGAAATTCATTATTTCTGAAATGTACCTTAAGTTGACTTCATTTTGTTTTTTTCGGAATGTTAAATCTCAACTCCTTCATATTTCAGCTCGTGTAAATAGGCATTTTGAAGCTCTACCTTATATCATATAATATATTTTCCTAATTCATCAAGTAAAAAGTCACTGAATTTACACTGCAGCACAAACAAATTGCAATGTGACAAGGCGAAATTTCATGTAAAACAACGCGTCAGAAAATCTTCTGCGATGAAAGTCTGTCAACTCAGAATGCATTAGTGCAAAACAAGAGCTTACTAAGCTTGCTTCTCATGCTGGCTAATTTAAAATTATTATGTTATTAAAATATGTATATCTATGTGCGGATAAGATATGCACTAACTGGAGTAACGTCTAGTGGCACCGGGCCCACCGCATGCCAGCAAACTAGAATTGCATAAAATTACGCCGGCTCGGCAACGGCTGACTGAGCGTCTGCGCTGAATTCGCAAATTTAAATTGAATTAGTGCACTTTTCCCAATGTCAGCGCTGCGTAGCGTTAGCAGCTTGGCAGCTTGTGGCATGTTGCAGGTGACTTAATTGTGCCAAACCGCAAACAGAGCGGCAGCAGACAACAACTGTCACACAATTGTCGACTTTCTTCGCCTCAGACATTTGTTGTTTGTTACCAACCCGATTTTCTTTCTCAATATTATATTTTCCCAATAACTACTTCTTGCTGTTTGCGCCACGCTGCAGTGAATTATGAATTGCGTTCAGTGAATGAGTCGAATGAATGAGTCAGTAGCAGCCGCCAGTAATATTGCTCAGCCTAGTTGCGCATGCGCATTCATCAGTGGAATTCCGCCAAGCCAAATGTTGCCAGCATCGGTAACCCACCTGTTTGCCCGTAAGCAGCCAACAGCCAGCAACTTTCGCATTTCTCTTTAGCTATTCTCAGGTGTATTGAATTTAGAAATTCTCTCTGCTGCGCCAACATAAACTAAACACCGAACCAATTGGGGCATACTGTGATGTTTTGATGTTGACGTTGTGTCAGGCAGCTAGCCAGCTAGTGAGTGAGTCAGTCAGTCAGCCTTTCAGTCTTACAGCCGAGCTGCTGTCAGCCATTGGAGTTATTAGTCAACTGCACAACCTGCCGGTGTAATAATCAGTCATTTTCTCAGCGATTAATCGTCTATTGTACTATTCTACTGCTGCTGCGTGTCGGCTGTTTTGTCAGTTCGGCAGCCGCGGTCCATATTTGAAATTGATTGGCAGTGAGAAGTTGCAGCAGATTTCTTTTGCTTTTAGGCGCAGAAAATTGAAATTGAAAATTAATCGTTTTTTATGTTATTGTTTTATTGTATTCGGCGATCATGGTTAGTGTGTGTGTGTGTGTGTGGTAATTGGAAAAGAAACTGCATAAATTATTAAAACTAAATAAATGCGGCGTTTTATAGTAAAATACGATTTTCTCCATCAAGTTCAAAAGACTTAAGCAACGAACTCGTTTCAAAAGTTCATAATTTTTTTTTAATATAAGCACTCGCTGGCTTTTCTTACGTTTTATATAGTATAAATGAACACAAAAGCAAGCAAATTAAGTTTGCTGTTTTTAGTATTTACTTGAGACAAAAGACTTAAGCAGCGAACTTAATCAAAAGTTAATCAACTTCACATAATACCGACTGCCATTTGCTTTTCTTATGGTTTTACACCTTGAAAATGATATTAAGTTTTCTACTGTGTTTGTAATACCCAAAATGAAGTGGTCTTATAAAATATCTATATAAATGATCATTGTGATAAGCTGAGTAGATTTAATCCTACCCGTTTGACTGTCTGTCCGCCCGTTTGCCTATATACGAACTAGCCCTGAGTTTTTGAGATGCTGCTGATCTGAATCTCTGATCGATTTGATATTTTATACTCTACCTTTTATTACCAAGAAGCTGTTCACTAATCGAAACGCTGGAATCGGAATCAAGTGCTTACATGGAGAGAACATAATAGACCTAGGGTCGCAGTGCAATCCTCATCTATTTATCTTATATGGAAAACTTTTGCATTTGAGAAGTTATTTTCACGAAATTATACCCAAATTACTTTCCAAGGTTTTTTTGTTATGGGTATTAGAGCTTCGCGTAAATCGAAGTAAACATTTCGAATTATTTTTATAATTTGGCTTTTGTTGATCTAGCCACCCTTGCTATATTATGTAAAATTTACCATACTTAGAAAAATGGTTTCCTTTCTGAAATTTCTGTAAAAATAATTTTTTTCTATATAATTATTTTATTCACAAAAAACAAACTAATATCTTAAAGCTTTTCTAAACTGATGCACAACCTACCATTTTTTTTTTAATTTTTATCCCATCATCAATTTTCTTCCCATCACCAAATTAAGCAACAATGAAAAATCCACAATAAAATGGCACGATCGACCTTGTCACATTTAACCCTTCCCTAAAGACGCCAACCATTTACACGCTGACCCAATAGTAAGAAATTTGAGTTTCTCCAAAGCACTTGGGTTATTTTTCAATTTAATTACCGATGGCAACAGGTTTTGTAACGATATAAAATACAGCAACAAACATATTCGCAAACGAAGTTAATTGATATAAATCCGACAGGCGTAACTTGATAAAAAAAACATGCGCAAATATACATATACATATGTATATACATACCCACACATATACACTTATATAAATAAACAATTTAAATTGCCAATAGCTTTTTGTAAGTGAAATCTTTGTTTGAAAACCATTTTGCATTTAATTTTTTTTTTTTTTTTACAAACCTACAAAAACAAAATAAATACGCAGCCAGCTCGAATCGGCGGCTATGTGTGTGTGCACAAAGGCAGCGCGGCATCTCTAGCAGAGATAAGCAATGCGCCAGTGGCAAAAATTACTACAGCGAAAATAAATTTTATAAATAACATGAATGATTGCGCCACAAAAATAGCAAGAAAAAATCCCATTTTATTCGACGGCCTGCTCGCCAATTACACTGCTGCCTTTGCTCGCTTGCTTGCTGGTGAGTCTTAGCAGAATTAGTGATGCGACGAATTGTGTGTGTTGCTTGCAGCAAACAGCGGCTAACTTCACTAGCTGCCGCCAATAGCGTCTGCTTCCTCTTGCCGAAATTTCTATTTTGCTGTGAGCGCCAAGCCTTGAGTGGCAATAAATATTTTTCCCATAAAATATGAGTAATGCATGCTATTTGTTTTCAACTTTGTTTGTTTGTATTTTCAATAGTCCTGGTAATAAAAGTTGCTTATTATTGTAGCATTTGTAGGGAATAGTTTTGTTATTTGAAAAAGTTTGTCAAATGTAGAATTTACGGTATGTAATTTATTAGAAGGACTTGAAGAAGTAGATACTTTACTGGGTGATATCCACTTGCAAGTTCGAAAAAGCGGTTTTTGTATTTTTTTTGTTTTTTTTTTTTGAAGGAGCATTTTATTTAATAAGTTAATTATAATATTATGTATTGAAAAGATTGAATATACTTTCCTATTCGGCGATTTTGTATTTTGAAAATTTTGGATTCCCTTGATCCCGTAACCGATCTCAAGGGTACTTCGAAAAAAGGTGTCTGGTGGTGAGGAACATTTTTCTGCTTAAAATTATCTAAAATCCAAAAACCAAAAAAAAAGTATTACAATATATGACTATCAGCAATTATCGAAGGACTATACAAGTTGGGTTTCCCAAAAATAAATCGATTTTTTTTTTAAGTTGCTTTCAGAGTAAATTTAATTATTATCAAAACGAGTATTCTTTCTACAATCAACGCTCAAATATATTTAAAAACATTGTAGAAAAATGTGAAGCCGATCAGTATAGTCGATTTCAGAGAAATTTCCCTCACTGACTCTGAAAACAGCGTTTCGATAAAAAAAAAAAAGGTTAAAAATGCGCTCCTGTCTCCGAAACTATTTGTCGGGTCAACTTCGAATTTTTAGAGAATATTCTCATATTAATGTACAGAATGTTTGATATGTAAACAAAAAATAAGACTTTTTTAAATTTTCAATTGGATATAACCCCTTAATATCTGATGTGACTACCAGAAATATATTTTACCTGAGAGCAATCAATTATTTTTTACGATAAGGAATCTTTAATTTTTTACATAACTATAAAGCTATCATTAATGATTGGTGGAGGAGAACAATGTGGGGAACTTTGAGGCTTCCTGACCGCCGCGGCATCTTCCAAACGGAGGAGGTGGCTACCATGAAGATAGCAGTAAATCTCGTGTTCCGGAGAGCAGCCTCCTTCAGAGAACGGGTAGTCGGTGTTCTTTACCAAACTGTTAGAACTCCAACCAAATCAGCAAGCGTTGATCGACTACCAGCAGCTGCGAAGTCGAAAGGTCGCTCCGGCCCAATGTAAATCGTATGAAGTATCTTCGTTCTCAGCGGGGTTAACCTTTCAGTAGTTAAGCGAGTTTTTACTAGACACTATCCGATCGGTGTTCATGGAGTAAGATTAAATATCATACCAGATGCCAGCTCTATCAGCTATTTGATTGAAGATGAGATAGTATCATCTCAACACTTTCTTCTTGAATGTGCCGATTTTGCCAGATTAAGGCAAAAACACCTCGGGACTCATACTTTTAGACATCCAATGACAATACTTTTAGGCCTCAAATGACAATAAAACACATAAGCAGATTCATGACAGATTCAGAGAGGTTTTGTTGATAGCTGATATTCAACTATAGGCGTTTTTCGCTTGACATTACAGAGGATAATGGTGTAGGTGTAATCCCACCGCAGCAGTAAGCGATCAGCCATTTAACCTCGTTTTTAAATTAGATTTATACATATTTTTTAGAGGGGAGGAAAGCTTTCTTGAAATAAACGGTAAGAGTTAGGGCTGAATTTTTAAGGCTCTAAACTTGCATTTTAAAACAATTTTTCACTTAATTTACTTAGTTCATTACTTTATGGATTTATTGCGAGAGGTTAGCATCGAAAAGTATAAACTTTTAGAAACAATTTTTGTTGATTTCCTCCATTCTTTATGGTATAAAGTTTGGTTTAAAGAAAGTAAATCGACATTAAAATTAAAAAGTTTCTTTTTATTGGGGGAAAAAATTATAATGAGTCAACCAAGCGCATATATCGACTTTAGACATGATAAGATAGGAGCTAAGTACCTTTTGCTGGTTAGATAAGCTGAAATTAACTTTAAAAATTATATTTATTTTAATTTAGAATTTTTTTTTTCGCAATGCATTGTAGGAATATAAAATTATTTAAATATTATTGTTTAACAATTAATTATAAAAAATATATAAAAAAATGTCATTTTCAAATCTTGAGTTACCGCAGATTGTAAGTGGTTGGTTCACTTTCTCATGAAGCACCTACTGACTGACTTATTTGTAGTTATTTTAATTGCAAAGTGGCGATAAGATAAAAATGCCGCCATGTCCAGTCAGCGGTAATGCAATTGCTTTCGACTGAACATGAACGCAAAGTGGTGCCAATGTTGCAACGTGGCATAATCTTTACACCGTCCCATGCAGCTTAAACTAGTCAGTATGCAGCGGCGGCTTAACAGCTATTTGCAACCTAAAAAGCAAACCTCAAAAGCGTGCGTGCGTTCGCAAAATACTTGTAAATACATATATTCGCAAAGTTATTAGCCTCGCATGCCTATTTCTAACCTCACTCAGCCGCTTTCCTTTGACGAAACTGCATGTACACATACATATGTATATGGCAAATATCTCCACATAAATCAGCATTTCGGCGCCTAATTTCTTCTGCGCACAATTTGATTTTTGGGTGCGGTGGCTTTTCACTGCCGCCACTCGCCAGCCGCGCTGAGTGCTGTTGCAAGTGCTTATCGCGATGGCAGATCGCGGTGGCACAACCTCAACACGAACGGCCGAACGACAGGTTGGCTGCAGCAGCTGCAGAGGCCGCGCACGCAAAATGCAAGATTAGCCGAAATTAAAGAGAGAAGCGCTGCAACAAAAACAAATAAGTCAGCACTCGGCGAAAAGCAGAAAGCTGCTGATGAACGCGTTTAACCGCTTTTGATTTTAAATGCAACAACGCAGTAGTGTCACAGTAAAAGTGGACTGCAAGCGAAAATATTGCACAAACGAGTATATGCACTCATTCGGACAGTTTGAAATGTTGATGGCAGTTGCCAGTTCAATTTTTATTATTAATTTTCTATAAAAATATGTTGCATACATAAGTATGGGCGTTGTTGTTGCAAATAAATTTAACTCGAAATGACATAAATTGAAACAGTGTGGCAATGTGGGCAGATGCATGCATATGAGTCTGCTAATTGCGCGCTTAGCTTGCTAAGTCGGACAGCTGCTCTAGCATCTAACACACTATACTATATTTTTTATAGTTTTATTAGAAATTGCAGTTTGACTTTTGTGCGCATTTGTGCCAATTCATACTGACAAGTGAAATTCGTAAGACGCTTAAAATACATTTTACATATGTATATATGTTTTTATACTGTATGCATATATATACAAGTATTTAGCTGAAAAAGCTGTTGGGGACTGGATTACCATAGCAAGGCAATCGGTTTCATGAGCCAAGCTTCGTAAAATCAAATTATATTTGGTTTAATTAAATCAATTAAGAGCTTAGCTCTAAGAAGCGAAACTCCGCAAGCTGCGTTTCGGGGAAATTTTTAAGACGGATAAATTTTGAATTAAAAGCTGCTAATACTTGTGATGTACATATATAACATATTTTGTTACAATAATTATCTGTTATGAATATGGAAGTAGATGTTCGTGGTAATTCGACTACAGTAAACTAGCAATAACATAACCTCTTATCGAATTATTGAAAAATCATTCAATTGCTTTAGAATATAAAATATAAAGCTTTTTTAGTAGAATAACTATAGCTTTGGGCAAATAACATTTCCTTGCATTTTACTCCAAATATAAGTAAAAACATTGAAAACCCGCCAACTTCGGTTACACTGAAGCTACGATACCCTTTAGAAATATTGCCTTGTTTATTTACAGATTTGTGTCAAAATTTATTGTTGCTATTGTACAGGTTATCTTATCCCCTTTAGGGAGATAAGGTACAAATAAGTTGTCATCGAGGTCATCCAGTCAAGTTCAGTCCAAGTCACTAAGGTTTGCCATTTCATCATGTCACGTTTCACTTTGGTACAACGCTTAGAAGTTGTCCAAGATTATTACGCAAATTCACATTCTCCGCAGGCTACTGTAAAATGAAAAATTATATACCGAAAACAAGATTATCACTATTTGGGTGACGCATTTGCATCCCCAAAAATTTATCGTTGGGGTTATGGTATGGCGACTTCATCGCGGCTTATTTCTTTTTCATGGATTTTCCAAAAAAAACGTTCGTCGTCTTATGTTTCATGTCTAAACATGAACATATTGCGTGTCGACTAGTTTTTTTAGAAATAGCCCAGTCAAATGGCGCAAAGATCATGCGATTTATCGCCTCTGGCTTTTCTGTTTCATTTGAACGTCACTTCGTTCTTTTTAGTAGAGCCTGTACCGATCCCGTTTCTTTCTGGCTGTAACAAACTTTGTGTCTTTTTCAGGATATAAGCTAGTGCGAGGAAGTGTTTACACAGCATATTTATTTAGGCCTCCATCGAGTTATGACCACCTTCTTTAAGCTGATATTTGAGTTTCGAGAACAAGTCCGCATTCAAAAAGAGTCTCTACTGCCTTAATAAAGGATGATCCATTTCGCGGTTTCCTACTTTTTTTATGGAAAAAACATAGAAACATTAAATTTAATGACGTAAGCCTTTCCAAAATAAAATGTCAAACATGACAGCTTGACACGACTCACGCGTGATCTGTCAAAAAAAAAAGTTAATGTTAAAGTCGTGATGTTCGACCAAAATGTGTTCATAACCTTTTCTTTAATATGGTTCCTAACAGAAAAATAATAAAATTTCTTCGATATTCACTTAATATTTTGTTCTATTTGAATAATTTTACAAAATTTCGCAGCAGTGACTTAATTAGAAACGTAAAGTAAGCAATTCAAAGATTGGGATGATAGTTGATTTTTTCACATAAATTTTGAGGTTATGTGAAAAAGCTGTCAATACAAAAGTTATAGATCTTTTTATTACCTATAATTTTTTTCTATAGAACACGTAGTTTTTGCTGAAAATCGAGATAAACCGTTTATAACCCCCAAAAATGAAGCTATGTCGCTCCCTTTCCTCTTCCCGGCCACAATTTGCCCGTAAATTATTTTTCCTTTCATTTTTTTTTTTTTTTTTGTTTTTTAATATTTCTTTTTCAATTGGTACAAAAAAATTAAAGGTTTTCCTCGACAAGCTGTTTGCACAAAGTAATTTCATAAAATACATGTATACTTCGGTGATAGAGAGGAAACTCAGTCAAACTTCGTTAAAAGAAGTAAAGAGTACATTCCTAATTATACATTTTTCTCACTTCAATATGTACATATATAGTACATTTTTTCTTACTTATTGCGTTAAATTTCCTTCAACCACTTCAACCACATATTTTAAAAAAATCCACAAAACTGCAAAGTGCTATTCAAATTCATATTAACAACAATGCGTAGACAAATTACAATGGCTCAATGGCTACGACGTAAACAAATCAAGTAGGTGGGCGAGCAAGGTACTTAAGTTTGCAATAAACCACACGCTGGCCGACAAGCCAGACTTACAAACGAGCAACGGTGCTACATTGCTTAGAAATTATCATAAAGTAGCATCGACAGCGTCGTCCTAAGCGTTGAGTGGCCACCGAACAAGCGTCGACAACTTTTAGTTTCAACAAAAACATTCCACCGAAAAAAATCAGCGGGCATTTAAGGAAACTCGTAAAACACGCAAGAAAAAAATCGAAATTCAAGCAAAAATTCCACTTTCAGCTTTCTTCAGCACAAGACAAAACACGCAAGCAGCTAACATATGCACACATATGAGCATATATAATGTGTGCTTGTATGTGTGTGCATTTCGACTATGCTTGGTGAGATCGATGCTTGATCACACTTTACACAACGCTTTCCTCCGGCTGGCACCACAACTCTTAGCCATCGATTGGTGGACGCGCTCGCTCGGCGCACTTAAATATGCGCATATGAAGAGGTTTATGTGTACGTGTGTGGTGTATATGTGTGTGTGTGTTATTACTCTCCGCCACTTGTGGGCAGTATCGACCGCTTGACTAGCTGGTTTTCAGCTATTATTATTGCTCGGCATGAAGATATTGAGCAGCGCGTTCGCCATCAAAGCGGTAAACCACCCAAAAATTTATCGAAATCACCTCAGTTAATCACTCGGCGTGGCACGATCGAGACATGCCTGGCGAACGCTCGCTTCGTCTACAATTTCGACGGCGCATATTTGAAGTGAAATGAGCTGCAGCACGCAAGCGCGGCGTGAAATAAATTTAAATCAAATTTTGTGCGCTGCAAACTCTATTTGTGTATAATAAAATTTCCGTAAATACTTTGCAGTTTTGTGGCGGTCAGCGTGTGTGTGGAAAAGTTAAAATCGTAAATCTAAAGTACCACATAATTAATTAATCGATAAAATTTATTTAAAAAATAATATTATTGTTTCAAAAACACATAAGATTTTCGAAAATTACAATATTGTATTTTGTTTTTGTTGTTGTATGCACGCATCATTTGTATTGGAAAACATGCTTACAACAACATTGTGTGTCAAAGTGTTTACCATTCTTGTGTCATTTGTCAGCGCGTTATGGCCCAGTGACAATGTCACGTCACAGCGTTAACCGTTATATTCTATATATGTGTTTACTAAAGAAAGCATGCAACTAAATAAGCTTCAAAATTAGTGTTCTAAAGCTAAACATTTTTTTCGTGCGCAATTATTTGGGTTATACACACATACAAAGCGGGGTACGTGCCCACAAACAGTCGGTCAGCTCGAAATGCTCCAGCAATCGCATTAATATTTATTGATTATTATAGCTGTCGCGAATCGCTTGCGGCACAGGAAAGCTTTTGTTGTTGTTGTTACTGTTTTTGTACAAATATTTGGCTTGCCGTGTTGCGTGCTCGCCTTTCTTGTGTCGCTGCTCATTAATTTTGTTTAAGTTCTCTGCCTTGTAAATGCAAATTATGCCATATATTCTTTTCTCCTCCTTTTCGCCTCATTCTTGTTTAAGCAAATAAAGTGTTAATGTTTATCAACAAATCGACACGAGCGCATAAGTATCAGTCGGCGATCCGCAACTATTTTTGGCAGCATTCGTGTGTTTTATGCTAATTTTATGCGCGCCAACTAATTAGTTGCGTGTATTTATGTGACTGTTTGTGTATTTGTGTAACAGGAAATAAATTTAATATGAAAAAATGTGTGTACGTGCCAAAGTCTGAGTTTATTTTCCATAATTACAATTTTATATGTATATATTAATGTGTTTCTTTTTTTCGATTTTTTTCGGTGTTTCCAAAGCAAGTTCGTGCCTTAAGTCTTTTGATTTGGCATTAAATTTCCCAGACAACGTAAGTAGAGTGACAGTTGAAAACGTGACAATAAAAAACGTAAAAATATATTTAAAAATAAATTATTATTAAAGCAAGTTTATAGACATATGGAACAAATTAATGAATTCATTAAAAAGTTTATAGTAAAATGCTATTAAAGCTTAATTAAGCTATAAAAATGTGTAATAATTAATAATAATACAATGACAGCAGAATATTTGTGGCCGAAATTTGTGCACAATAGTTGTATTAAAATATGAATTGCAGTATATTCAGCTAAACGTTATCATGCTGAAAAGTAAAATTAATAGTTGTTTAAGAAAACTGCTTTACAAATGTGCGAGAAATCATATTATTGCGAGCCGAGTTGTTGCATTCGAAAAACGATTGAATTAACATTTATATTAATTTTTTTTTTGCAAAAGTCTTAAATAAAATTAATCTTTGGTAAAAAAAACCAAATGCCGATTTGAGAAATTAAAAATAAATTTTTAATCTAAAAATTCGCGCAAAAAATTAAAATATTTATAGAGTTTATTCCTAAATGCCGGATTGAGAAAAAAACTGTATTCCAGGTTGATTATGAAAAATTTAAAAAATGTGTTTTCGAATTTCAAATTATCTTATTTAATGCTGCATTATAAACACAATTGAGTTTCCCTTTAAAAATTGTATTGTATTCCGAAAATCATAGATAAACATGTTTTTGTAAATAAACCCAAATATGCCGGATTAAAACAATAAAAATTTATTTTTTATTCCAAAAATCGGACTAGAAATTAAAAAAAGTATTATTAATTAATTTAATATTTTTTTTTATTTAATTTAATAATTTTTTTTTTTAATTTAATTTAATAATATTTTTTTTTATTTAATTTAATATTTTTTTTTAATAAAAAATAATGTTAATAACAAGTTTATAGTTAAAAAAAAATTAATTTCTTTTATCTTTCGGTTATTTTTGTAAGAGATTCTATTATTTTTTGGCTATCTTTGTAAAAGTTCCTGTTATATTTGCAAAAGAGAAGTTTTATTTTAAAAAATGACATATTAGTTTTCTAATCTGATCAAAAATTAATCTCTTATCGGCCTATCTAGAAAATATTTCTTCAAATATTTTACTGTGTGTTCGTAATATATGTATGTATAAATATGTCCTTAAGATTTTAAAACAATTGATACAGTATTCTTTTTGAAACCCAAAAATTACCACTTTTGGCTATCACACTAGGAGTTTCCCTTAATGTCTTATCTTACCAGCTTCTTATTTGAAAAAATAATAATTTTTTTACTACAATTTTTATATTAAAAAATATTTTAACTATTTTTAGATCTGATTTTGGGTTTAGAAGTTAAATTTTGAAATTTTTATTAAAATTTTAAGATTTAAAAATTCGTAATCTTGGTTGTGAGCAAACTGCAGTTTATCTATAAAATATATTGAGACATTAGATATGTTACGTGTTTTAATATTTGTATGAAAGTGAAGATTTTCCAAGAAAAATTTACTAAAATAATTTACTACGAATATTCAATAGGTCGGTAGGTAGGTAGAGTGGATGTCTGACGACGCGCATAGGCCTTTAGGAGGCCCAGTTTTAAATCACTGGACCTAAAATCCCCTCACTTTATTATGACCTCTCTGAACCATTCTATGCTTCTGATGAATTTCCCTCATCCAATAGTGCAGGATTTGCATTCGCATAGAAGATGTTTTGTAGTATCCTCTTATTCTATCTTCTAACCGTTTCTACAATAGTCATTGTATGTATTCTCATTTAGCGAATCTTCAAAACGCAAATCACTATTTAGAAACACCTGTTGGTATAGAGTTGATTTATTCCTGGGATGCATATTTTTCCATGATTGTATCCTTCGAGTTCTGGATAGAAAAATGACTTTTCGTCATTTATCACCCATTGAAGCAATCAAAATATTTATAAAATTTACTTTTGAGAAAAGGTTTTCTGGGACTGTCCACAAATTCTGAAAAAAAAATCTGCTAACTTTTATAATAGGAATAAATTTCAAATATTTGATACTCTGAACAACAATCGCTGAAAGTATAACAATTTAAAGAGTATTAATTAGAATTTGTATGTAGGCCAATAAATTTTGCCTCATGTTTTAAGCACACTTCAAACAAAGTACTGTAATCTCTTAAAGGTCTTTTATAATGTGGAAAGAGCTTTACAAAAGCTGTTGCAATCCAACTGAAGTCCCTCTTAGATATAAAAATAACCATATTATGCATCATATAATAGAATCTGTCACAATTCTTAAATAAAATTATTTATTCTATCAGCTAAAACAACAAAATTCTTCACATCATAAACATATATATAAATTAATAAAAAATTAAATGCATTCTAAACATAAACGCAATTCCATAATAAATATTATCAACTTACTTTTTCATTCTTTTTTCCTATTTCCAGTTGCCTTCAATTTTTTTCAACGGGAGTAATTACTTTTAACCTAAAAACTGACTGCCACATAAACACAGAAACTCACTTAAAACAGAAAAAATAGCACAAAAAGCTGAAAAAACTGAAAAATAAAATAAAAACCAGAAAAACTTTGCTGTGTTCGCAAACCAACAACCTACGCTCGACCATAACAGCAGCAAAGCCGGCAACCAGCCTGGAGTTGGTGCATAAGGCATATTTATTGCTTTTTGAATTTTGGCCAAGTCACAAGATTACAGTAAAGAAATATAAAAAATGGCTCTACGCCTGCGACGAGATGTACAAAAAGCATCCTACTATGTTTGGTTTCTGGGCGCCGAGGAGGCGAAAGGTTTGCGCGGCACACGTGTCATCAACTCAGTGCTGCCGTATCTGATTGATCGGTCACGCGGCCAAGAGCCACTCAAGGTGACGCTGCAAGTCTCCCACAAGGGTATCAAAATATTGCAGGTGAGTCAAAGTTGAAAAATTTTTGTGAAATAGTTAATTTTTAACGATTATTGCGGCAGGAATTTGGTAATGCTATAGATGTTTTTTGTTGTGTGTGTTTTTTTGTTTGGAAGAAGAAGAGTGGATAGTTTAATTTGAAGGAGGCTTTTTATATTTTTTCATAACTAATTAAAATAAAAAAATCTGAAAAACTAGCTCAAAAACTATTAAAAGTTTGGTCATTTTTTATGTAATTATATTTATTCCTTTTGTGTTCTAAAATTAGAAAAATTTATAATATTAAATAAACAGAAAATAATGTTCTTTTATTAAACAGATAAAACTAAAATAATTTGTATATATTTAAGTTACTTTACTTTACTTAATGTATTTTAGATATAAATAGTATCTAAAATACTTATACCTTAACTAGTTGAGTCTACACGCGAACCAGTCCTTCAGTTTTTATCATATCGATCTGAAAGCTTCCGCACATCTTTTTCATGCCAAGAAGCTGCTTATTTATCGAAGCCGCCGATATCGGTCCACTACAAGATATAGCTGCCATACAAGCTGACTGATCAAAATTAAGTTCTTATATTGAAAACTTGTTTATTTGGCGAGATATCTGCATGAAATTTGGGATGAACTATTCTCCAAGGCAACGGTACAATTTCCGAAAAAATTATCAGATCAGACTACTATATCATATAGCTGCCATACAAGCAAACCAATCAAAATCAAGTTTTTTTTATGAATTTCTTTTAATAATGAAGGGTATCGGGGCTATATTTTAACGTTTTTTTTTTTTTTTTTAACCATAACTTAATTCCATATTTTAATTTAAAATTTTTTATTTCTTTAATCATCAAAAAATTTAATGTAATGTTTTCTTTCCACTCAACAGGGCTCCTCAAAACATTTCATACCACACAGTGCCATAACCAGCTCCGTGCAAACAGATGATATCGTTGCATGCGTTTTGTTGCTTTATAATCCGGCAACAAAATGTCCACTGCACGTACACGCCTACCGTTGCGATTCCGAGTCCACAGCCGAGGCATTGCATCAACAGCTCCAAATACTAATCAATCGGCCAGAAAATCAAAAACGCTTTGAGGAATTAGAAACACGGTGAGTACACACAATTTTCATTACCCTTCTTTGCAGTGACACTCTGGCAAGTTTGTGTCTTAAGTCTTTTATCTTCGTTGGTGAAAGTTGCCAAAACGTATCTGCAAAAATCTGCGTTGCTTGTGCACAGGTGACGAAATTTCAAGATGTTTAGAGTTGGTGCACATCTTTTTTAATACGAAATTTCTGCGATTTATTCATCGATTAACTGTTTGGTTGCTGGGGTTGAGGAAGCACATTGTTGCACAATCGCTTCAAAGACACATACATGCAAGTTATCACTGAAAGCATGAAGAAATATTTATTTATATTTTTGTTTGCAATTTTCTACAACAATATAAAAGCGGCGCTCAAAATTCACAAAGAAACGCAAGCACAACTGTATTTTATGGCTGCGAGTTGTGGCAGTGCGCACACACACAACACCACATTTGCATGGAAATTACACAAAGACATTTCTCCTTTTCTTCCTCGCAGCCATGGCTGTTTACACGGAAGTGATTATTGCTGCAAATCTTCCAATAATAAAGTCTAACAGTTCAAAAATAATATGCAAATTTCGAAAACTTTTGTTTTAAAAACAAACTGGCTTTTTAAGTGATGCGCATTGATTGCACTTTAGTGCCACACACACGTCAGCCTCGTGGTGGCATTTAAAGTAGGCAAGTTTACCGCAATCCCCGTCATTTATGATGCAACTGCCTGACGTTGTTTACGGTTCTTCCTCATGCGGTGTGGCATGCAACGTGTGCCCCCACAGCAACGGCATTTGCTACAAGTTTCGTGTGCGCTTGGCACTTTTTTCACTTCATTGCATTATTTACCGCTATTCCATTAGACTGCATGCCGTGTTTGTCTATATGACAGTGTCATTAATTAATTGTGGCAATAATGGGAAATTAAAAAAGGGAAGAAATCTATGTTGTTGGTAAAGTTTTTGCTGAATTTTCGTCCGCTGTCTAAATGGAGAGTCAGCAAACACGAATGCCAGCTGCAGTTGAATAATTAATCACGTTGCAAATGCCGAAATGTGGCGGAAATTTTTAATGCTCGTACTTTTTGCTTGCTGTTTAGAAGTACAGTTATAATTTCTAAGATTTTTTTTAATAATTTCGCAAGCGCCTAGAATTGCCTTCCATCGCACATAAAAGATTATCGCTGCATGATTCATATTTTATATGTACATATCATCACCTAAAATGCAAAACAACGTGTCTTCAAAAAATCGAGAATGAGTTTTTATTGCTTACGATTCACTGCATCATATCATAAGTGGCATAAAATTTTCAGCTTCTTCTGTCAGATATAACCACTATATAACCAATATATAACCATTTTATAACCACTTTATAACCATTTGATAACCAAAACTCAAATTTTGTTTCAATAAAAGTTTTCATTATAAAGTTTTTCCTTCGCCTATAAGTTTATGAAAAGTGATGTTACGCTATTATGCATTTTAGGTTACGATATGTCTAATACACTTTATGATACATATTTTTTCGATATCAAGTCGGTATGGTTTATCATGATTCAATCGCAATAATATTTTTTATATTTGTTAATAAAACCATTCAGAAAAAATGGATGTTCTCGATTTCATTTTCGAGAAAAAAATGTTCCCTTATACCTTGGGACACCTTAATGTATATATACATATGTATATACAAACAAGCATATTATTTTCTATTTGCAATTGTCAAGTGTATTTAAGTTTTCGTAAGCTCTGTAGTCGCAATTTTTTTTTCAAGCATTTTCAAGCTTTCTCCTTTCTGCCGACATGTTTCCTACACAACAGTTTTGCTAAGTGGGCGCCAGTGAAAACCACAACTAAAAAATATAAAAATATTTGGCACCAATTGACACACTAACACTTGACACCATCGCAGTAGGCAACACAGCTCTGTGTAATCATTTCTTCCAATGATTCAGATTTGTGAATTTTCAGAATGTGCGAAATTCCTCAATAATATGGTATGTTAACAACAGTTAATCAAAAGCGAATTTGCGCTGCTGATGATTTGTGGGAGGAACTATGTACATACATGTGCATGTATACTTATGTACTATATGATAAATACAGCATCGTACTTGCTGTATGGTGCACAATTGTCATAAAAACCTATTTTTCTATATTTTTTATATTTTTTTACTATTATTATAACTTTTTTGTTATTTACATTTGAATTCTTAATCGAGTACAAATAATCATTTAGCACTTCATTAGTAATCACTAAGTTTTAGAGCAAAGAAATAGAATCTTTCAAATTTCTAACTGCTACTTAACGGTTGGTTTATATTTGTTAGAGTTCCAAACATTATTAAACTTGCAAATCAAGAACAGAATATGAATCTTATAATCGTCAGGCATTATATTGGGTAGTCGAAAAAATCTTAAATCGTATTTATAATCAAGCTTCAACTTATACTATATATATTGTTTATAAACAACTTTAATGAATCAGATATGTACCTTTTTGGTCGACCACTTTTTGCCATTTTTCCGCCAGAAACATATTCCATCAGTGTAAAACTTGTCTGGTTTCTCGGCGAAAAGCTGCGACAAGTAATTTTCACTTGAAGCCAAGTTTACTCCATTAAAAGAGTTCTGTATGGACCGAAACAAATGGTAGTCCGATGGTGCAAGGTGGATGCATGAAAACTTCTCATCCAAGCTTTCCCAACTTTTGCCGAGTCATCATGCAGTCTAACGTTGTCCTGATGGAAGACCAAGCCCTTTCTGTTGATCAGTTCTGACGGTTATTTTCGATTGCTTGCTTCAATCTCATCAATTGTTGACAGTAAAATATAGCATCAATCGTTCGATCAGGCTGGAGCAGCTCATAGTGGATGATTCCTTTTCAATCCCACCAAACACTCAACCTTTCGAGGCATCAATCCTGGCTTTGCGACCATTTGTTGAGCTTCACCACGCTTCAACCAAGATCTTTTTCGCACATTATTGTCGTATTTGATCCACTTTTTATCTTCTGTACCATTCACTTCAGAAATGGTTCGATTTCATTTCGTTTCAGCAAAGAATAGTAGATGTTAATTCGGTCCATTAAATTTTTTACAGACAATTCATGTGGTACCCAAACATCGAGCTTCTTTTTGTAGCCAGCTTTTTTTAAATGGTTCAAAACCGTTTGCTGATGAATACTAAGTTCATAGCTGCTGCCTTTCCATAATATCATCGACTTTTTCAACGAGAGGTCAACCAGAGCGAGGTGCATCTTTCACATCGAAATTTCCATTACGGAAGCGAGCGAACCATTGTTGTGCTACGCGAACTGATACAGCATCGTCTCCGTAAACTTCACAAATTTCATTGGTGGCTTGCGTGGCATTCTTTCCTTTTTTATAAAAAAATTGCAATTATAGCGAGTTTCTTCATTATCTTCAGTCATTTTTGAAATGTCATAACTTTTTTGCAACTTCCCCGAATTTAATTTTTTTTCTTTTGTTAAATGAAGCTTAAAATCTCACCTTTCCAACACTGTATGATATGACACAACGTGTTTGATCATTAATAAAATAGGAACATACTTTTTCGACTACCCAATATATTATGTAATATTCGTCAAACTTAGGCAATTTATTTTAATTGATTTTTATAAAAAATCCAAAATGTCAGATTAAGAACTTGTTTTCCGATTAACACTTTAAAATAAATGGATATTTGACTGAATGTCTGATAGCTTAAAAGGAGAATAAATGAGACATAATCATTTCAGCTGCGGCTGCGGCCACTCAATCGCTTAATTCCGGTTTCTACAGCCTCTTCAACTCATCAAAGAATTGCTATTTAGTTTAGTTTATGTCATATTTTTTTAAATACACATACACTTAAAAATTTATAAAGATATGTGTATGCCCCAAACCACTTCAAATCACTTCAATCCACCTAGAATGTACATTATGGGAAACTTGTCTGCAATAACTACCCACAAATAGATCGCGAATTCCAAATCGGCATTTGTAATGCAACTAAAAATAATTCACAAATTTGAAATTCAATATTGACTTCACACAATGTCGTTGGCGTCGTTTCGCCAACAACTCACAATTGGCATCTTGAAAATGTCAACGCGAACGCCAACATGAAAAGACAGTCAGAAGACAGCAGGAAAACACGCAAAAAAATACCAAAACCAACCAGACCAGGCCAAGTGAGGCTAAACTAGGCATTGCGACAAGACCGGCGAACTGGCTGAGACCACACAAAAGTGCCAAAAGCGCAGACTAGCATGCATATTTCTGCACAAACACAAACAAAAACATGCTTGAATACCTGCATAAATACATCCATAATATTCGGTTAAATGAGCAAATGATGTAATCACTGCGGCGCTGATTTGTTTTAAGGTGCAGCAGGCAGGCAGTTCTCGTGCACCTACTACAAACGAGTACGATTTTATGAGCAAGTGCTATTAAATCTTAAAAGGCTGAAATCAAATTTTGTATGAAACTAACGGTAAACATGTGCATATTTACACAACTTGCCATGAAAACCCAAAACAACAACTTAACCTTAATCTGTACATTTATATATCAAATAGTGCCTTAAGATCATGTCCGCGAAAAGCGTTCTGAACTCGGCTGTGAGCAGTGCATTTAACTCGCTAGGCGACATTTGATTGCTGCTTGCTCTTCGATTGTTTGCTCGTAAATTGCATTAAAACAATTTGTGAGCATAGCAAAGTTATTGCCGATTCGTCTGTGGTTAATGTCGCCACGAATTTACATTCCTATAAATCCATGCAAATATGCGCTGCAAGCATTTGCGTGCAGAATGTTTCTGCCTACCAGCCTACCATCGAATTGTGGCTTTTTCAGTTCAACGTAAGGCTGCACTGTTTATACCTGGAACAGGGTATATTAATCAAACCGAATCGATTTAGCAAAGACTTTCTGTCTACCCGTCTTTATATACGCGATATTTCGCTTCTTGAAGTTCAAGCCTCTACACCATATAGGAGGACGGGGATAATGAGAGACTTGTAGAGTTTGGGCCTTATATATCAAAAGAGGACTTTACTTCGCAGGAGTTACGTTGGATTTCGAGGTGTTAATGCTGGTTCCAAGATAGACGAATTTATCTGCGATTGGAAATTATGACTCCCAGCAGCGACAAGGGAGCCAAGAGTCGTGAATGAAACGACTGTTTGGTTGGAGACAGGAGATATTTCGTCTTGCACTTGTTCACTACCAGATCTATTTTCTTCGCTTCCTTATCCAGCCAGCAGATCTTACGCCGAGATTGTTGAGGCCAATTATATCATTATCATCCGCGTACGCGCCAACAACTCTACACCCTTATAGATGGTTGTACCCTCTGTGTTCAGCTCTGCAGCTCGAATTATTTTCTCCAGGAGTCTGAAAACTTGTTTGGTATCTAACAACTCGGTGAGGTCCTTCCTTTTTCTTTTAGTATTGCTCAACGTCAGTTTTCACAGCTGTATTATTTTACGTGATTTTTTATCAAACAAATTGACCATTCTAAATCAAGATAAAGACCTGTATAAAAGATCCCTTTTTCTCATTAAATAACCTTTATTCGGGTTGAATGTTGTTTATATCAAACTACGGGGCTAAAAAGAACTAGTAACTCGTTTTCTGTTGGATGCAAACCTTTGACTGGTTACGTTTTCAGATTTAGTTTTGCACTTGAGAAGTCTTCGGCGCTTTAGGTTGGTTATACCGACTTTGGTTTCTTAGCAGCACATTCGCTTCATTCCTAGACAATTGTCTACTATTCTAGTAGCAGCTGCTCCCGGCTATGCAGCCTTGTGACCTGGCACCCAAATGAGGTGCACTTAATTCCGAACTGATCGGCTACTCAGTTATATACGCTCTTATTCGTTCTATACACTCTTGCACCAGGGACAATTTAATGTCATAAGCTGAGATCGTTTTAAAGGCTTCATGACTTTCGCTGAATATGGCGGTACTTTCATTGTGATAATTGCGTTGGAGGCTTATCTCTACACACCGACTTATAGCAAAGACTTCAGCATGGAAGATGTTTGGAAAACGTCCTCAAGTTATAAAAAGCTTGGTAGGCAGTCCTGCGATACCGTCAGTGTGCTATCTCTTAGCTATCTTTTAGCAGCGAGTCAAGCGTGGAGTCATTCCATTCAGCACTTCTGTCCAGGGTAACTTTCAACTTATTTGTAAAATTTACCCTTTCGGGAGAAGAGCCAGTAATGTTTCATAACTTAAAGACTTCATTTGCTGGGTCGACATCCCTTCGAAACCCCTTCTACTTTCATTTGATCACTAGGTAGGGCTGTGTGAGTTCCAGCATAACCTCTAGTGCTTCCATAAGGCACGTATGCATTGCACCCGATGCGCAGATACAGGCAAGTCTTTGCAGGTTCCATGCTTAAAGTCCTACCAACGTCTGTGAAACTTAGAAAACCCGAGCCTTCACTCCATACTCACCATTCGGTGTAGTCAGCATAACTTTTCCAATAGATACTGAACCTTTGATCCAAGTCTAAACAAAATATAAACCAAAATTAATGAATGTAAAAATTTAAAAAATACCACGATTTTCGTGCACACTTTCAAGATTCATGACACTCAAATAGCCTCGCTGTGGAGGAAATTGCCTCCGTTCCTACGACAGTCCAGCCAAAGACTACCAATTGAACATTAAAATTTCAAGATATCTTAACCCTAGCTCCCTTAGTCTTTAGGACTCGAACATATGGTAGTCAAGCCCCTCAGCAATCCCAAAATGATCTGAATATAATTTTATTCAAAGACTTCCACTTAAACTTCTTCCTTTTCTTATTCTTTGAAACCACTTTGATATATTTCAACTACAATAACAATAGATTAGCTTTAAAATTTTCTTTACAGTAGTACTAAAAAATAAATGAAAAATAGAACCACCCTAACAAACTAACAACCGTTCATGCTATCTGCAAGCCCACTTGTCGGGCATTGTTTATGCCGCCCTTCGGCAAGTGTCGATGCTCGGAGACGCACATAAATTTCAGGTGACGGAAGTGCACTAGCTGGCGGGCAGTCATTGCAACTGCTTTTGGTAATCTGGTGTGACTTGTGCCGTAACTTTTTTTTAGCACTTAACACACGCCTACCTGCCGACGTGTCGCCGATTTATAATATTACTTGCCACATTGCAACATCTTTTTGTAAACTCTCCTTAATATTTTATTTGTTATTCCTTTTACACTGCCATTCATGCGCATTTGTTTCCTTTACTTTTGCAGTTTGGGCATCCTGCCGCCACTGCCCACGTCCGGCGGCGGCAGCGGCAACAGCAGCAATGGCAAATCTGCAGCCCACATGTCTAGCAATGGTCACGGCAACGAACACAGCAACAGCAAGTCCAAACATTATTTGTCACAACAACCGCAGTCACAACTGCTACATCAGCAACAACAGCGCCGCCATGACTCGTCACCGAAACGATTTAGCTCGTCGCTGGGCAGCGATACCGGCAATAGTACACGCGAATCCGAATGCAGCGAAGAGCATAGCGGCGGCTCGCCCGTTTCGCGTTCACCGCCTGTCACGGCGACCACAAAACCACTGCCACTGCCACAGCCCACGAGCGAGCTATTCGACTCCTTAGCCGCAGAGCTGCGTGCCAAATTGAATGGAAATGGACCGCCTTTGTTACTGCCGCCACGCGACTACGACACAGTGCATCGTTCCAAGGGTAATTTGACGGCCATCGAGCTGCGTCGCTGTCGCAATGCATTGATTGTGGGCGGCGCTACAGCCAATGATACGGCAGTGCCTGTCGGTGGCAAGCAGGTTTCTTCGCGCGGCTCATCGGGTATCGGTTCCGATTTGGCACCAAGCCCAGAGCGGCAGGATTTAAATAGTTCGAGTGGTGAGTTTAGCGAAGATAAATTCGATTAAACTAGTTTACTAACATCGTTTTTCTTTTTCTATCTCTTTTCATTCGCAGAGGATGAGCAGTGGTCTAATGAAGCGGATAACTCAGTGATCGCGCTCAAACCGTCACAGATCGCAATGGAACGTTCACCGCCCATAATTGCACATCATCCGCAATTGAATCGGAAGAGCGCCGTTCAACCACCAGAGGATAGTTATTTGCGTGATTTACCTAAGCCCTATACGCCGCGTCAAAGCGCGCATCGCGAAAAAATCGCTGGACCCCCACACGAACGCGATACACGTTCGAAGACCCCGTCGACCGCGAGCTGGTCGCGCGAGGATGAAATCAAGCCAATCATAATGCGTCCAGCTGATTACGATGCGAAATTTAATCGCGTCATGCAGGCCGAGACCAAACAGGATTATCATCGCCGTGCCGATGGTGGTGGTGGAGGCGGCGGCGGTGGCGTTAGCAGTAATAGAGAACGCGAACGTGAGCGCGAGCGCGAGCGCGATCATCCGAAACTGCGCGACACTGATAAATACAATGAAATCAATCGTTTATTGAACAAAAAGCTTTCACTGGAACGTGAAACGCCAGATCCGCGTTTTGCCAAACACAAACCAGATGATGGCGAGGACTTTAATGACTCGGATCCGGCTAGCGATCATATGCCCGTACATCCGTCCTCCAACTATCGCAAGGAAAACCTAACAGATAAACAAAAATTCATCGAATACGCCGCTAAGAAACAGTCCAAGTCATTTGCTGTCGACGAAGCGCAGCGCTATGGGGGTCGTCATCGTTATGTCGATCCAGCCGATCTGCCTTTTGAACAAACCGCAAGCCATAACAAATATGCTGCTGCTCATCGTACTACACACTCGCCAGAGCGTTCGGAATTAAGCCACTCTCGCAGTAATGAACGCGAGCGAGAGCCAGAGCGTTTGCGCGAACGGGAAAGGGAACGTGAACGCGAGCGAGACCGGGAGCGTGAGCCCGAGCGCAAACAATATTCGCGCAGCAATGAGCGTAATCCATACCGCGAACCTGAAAGCCTACCCTACATACAGAGCATGGAGAAGATGATGAAGTCATCCGCCATGCGTTACAAGGCTTTTGATGGAACAGTAGAGCCGGCGATAGTAGCGGCGCCGAAGGAAGAACTCCACACAAAACTCAGTTCACAGCATAGCAAATCATCGTATACAAAGCGGCTTAATGATGACGGGCGCCCACTGGAATATGCACACTCAAATGGACGACCCGATGTCACACCCAAGGATCGCTTCAAAGATGCCAAGGACAAATTCCGCGCTATGGAGCGCACCGGCAGTCGATACGATCTGGCCGAAGAGAAAGACATGACCGATTATAGACCACGACGACGAGGCTCTGTTGAGCGCGCAGATGGCGGACGTTCATATGCTGACTGGAGTGATGAGGAGCGCCTCGATGACTCGCCACCACCGCAACCAATCGCTGCACGTTCGCGCTCACGATCACGCGGTCAACTCTGGGAGGAGAGCAATATGCCACCACCACTCGAAATGATGCCGCCACGTGAACATAATTTGCGCGAACATGGCCGAGAGCGTCCATTCCAAGAGTACGCGCCAGATATGCGTGCGCCACGGGAATCGGCAGGAAAACGACCCGACGCACATCGCATAATGCGTGAACGCTCCAGCGACATGACAGATGGTCGTGATCCCTACCGTGATGCTTACCGGTATGAACAGCGCGGCGCCCTACGTGATCACTCACGTGACGCGCCACATGTACGCGATGAACGCGAACGCGAGCGACATCGCGAACCATTGAGACGTGAGTACTCACCTGATGTGCGCGCAGCAGGTCCGCCAGAACATCGCGCGAATCGCCGACCAGCTGAAAAACATACAGATTACTATCCTTCACCCACACCGCCGCCACCCACAACCGGTGCGCCGATACCAAACACAAAAGGTATCGCCAATCTTGCAAAAGGCTATCGTCACAGCTATGCGGAGCCGGTGTTTGCGCGCGCCGGTGGGCGTGTAGGCTTGGCGGCCGTGAACCCGTACTAAAAGAGGACGTCGAAAATGCGGTTTGGGGTTTATTTGGAAATACATAGTTGGTTTCACTGTAATATTACTAATAATATACTAATTTAGCATAAGTATTGAAAAGCAGAGAAATTTTAAAACAGCACGGCAGCAAGTATTTGGTAAATTGTTTACAGTTAATGTACAATTTGTAATATGTGAAAAGCTATTTGAAATTTCTTCAATATTTTTAATCATATATTGTATCAAATTTAAAAATAATCGACGTATTTACTTATTTCCAGCTGTTTAGAGCGCTAAAAAAATGTTTTAAGCATTGCTGGAATATATAAAAAGTATGTCTCTAAAAGTTTAGTCAAAACAAGAAAATCATTACCGATAATGTGCCTTTTTATACGAACAAGCTAGTTAAATTTATCGAGAAATCAACGAAAATTAACTAATTAAAAAAATATTGCAAATTGTTATATAGATACGTACTCGCAAATATTTAAATTCATGTATGTATCCATATTTAATATATATATGTATGTATTTTTGCAGTAATTTTTATAAAACGTCAAAAATTGTACTCACATTTTACAATATTTCTGCATAAAATGTATGTATAATCTATATTTTTCTTCAATTGATTTGATTGGTTGTTACTTTGAAGAAAAAATGTTATTTTCAACCTAAATTTTCAATAAAGAAGTCTAGTTGATATATCTAATCCATTTATTATGTGTTTTATTACAAATTACACGTAAATACATCAGCAGATGAGAAAATAAATAAAACCCCTAAAAGTATGCAACACTTCTGCTGCGCGCGCGCAGTGAATGTGCACAAACGCCAAATTTCAGCAACTCCCATTTACACCAAGCACCCAGAAGTGCCCAGCAAGCAGCCGCCCTGCAAAAATGCCGCCTGCGAATTCGAATTTGTAAATGCAGCATATTCACCAGGCGCCCATAACAGCACAGTAGGGTGCCATCGTGCAAGTTCTTGTTGTTGCATTTTTATCCGGACCGAGTGATGCCAGATGTTTTAAAACGAAATACCGCATTTATTAAATATTTTGAGGAATTTTGAGAAAATTCTCCATAAAATAAAATGAAAATGTCAACTTTCAAATAGGCATTATATTTATTTTTACAACTACTTTTACTAAATATACAAATAAATATAAAATAAATTAAACACACACAACTATAGCGTTTCATTTTAATTAATTTGTACTAAAAGTGTAAAATAAGCAGCCTCACATTTTCTTTATTTTACTTCTGTTTAAACCGGCCAATTACCAAAAGCGTAAAATAAGCAGGCCAATAGCTAATTTTAGGTTTGCAATATTCGACAATGGAGATAAAATATTTTGCTAATAGCAACAGCATCCAAAATTTTTATTTTACTTCATTTTAAACCGGCCAGTTTCCCCACAATTTCGGGATCAATAGTATCTGAAAAAAGAAAAAGTGTGTTAAAATTAAACTCAAGTAACTATTTTTTAATAAATCATATTTTCCCTAGTTTATTTCACGTGTATACTCAGGAATTTCTTCTACGTTTAAAAATAATATATTTCCGCTCACTTGCGTCATGTATACAGAGAGCAATCTATATTCCGATGACAATTTATGCTTATTCTTAATTAATTTATTTTCTTTGATATTATTTAGGCAATTACTATGCGGTTTTCCTTTTAGTGTAAAAGAATAACTAATTTGCATAACGGCTCACAGAAACTGTAAACGAGCCGTGTGACCAGTCATATTTAGCCATTATCCGAAATAAGGATGCCAGACTTTAATTTTTATTTATTTATTATTAGGAAATTTTAAGAACTATTTTTGTTCTGTTATTTTTACCATAACAAAAATTTGTGATTTTACATTTTTTATTAACCCTATACCTTGAAATAAATTATTTTCTAATCGTATGCATAGAATGGCTCACGTATTGCAATATTTCCCCCTTTTCATATTTTAGGGAAATATTTATTACGACGAAACACTACTGATTGACAGTCCAATGAGACAACAGCTGATCGTCAATTTTCTAGTTTATAAACAATTCTATAACTAACGCCGATTAAAGCATTATAATGTCAACAAATGGTAATTATGAATATAAAAGCACAATTTTTTCACTCTGTTTTATTTTAAACAATTGTAAATTCCTACAGGTATTGAACCGGTGGCTAAAAAGCCGAAGGTGGAACCAAAGTTAGCCGCAAATGGCAAGGTGAAGGAAGAGCATGATGAATACGGTATGAACTAAGCAATGCGTTTGTTTTGACGAAAATATTACAAATTTTACTGAATTAATTACAGAACTTGAACCGTCTGCATTTAATCCAAAGTATCGTGTCTGTCCATATCTGGATACGATTAATCGCCACTTACTGGATTTTGATTTTGAAAAGTTGTGTTCAATCTCGCTAACCCGCATAAACGTTTACGCATGTCTGGTTTGCGGCAAATATTTCCAAGGGCGCGGCACAAATACGCACGCTTACACACATTCCGTATCGGAGGCGCATCATGTTTTTCTCAATTTACAAACTCTACGTTTCTACTGTCTGCCAGATAATTATGAAATTATTGACTCCTCACTAGACGACATCAAATATGTACTGAACCCCACTTTTGAACCCAAGGATATAAGACAGCTGGATCGCTCCGAACCGAAGTACTCACGCACAGTCGACGGCACGCTTTATCTACCCGGTGTTGTAGGGTTGAATAATATAAAAGCGAACGACTACTGTAACGTGGTGTTACACGCGCTATCACACGTGGGTCCTTTACGTGATTACTACTTGCGTGAACAGAATTATGCGAAAATAAAAAGACCACCTGGTGATTCTATCTTTAACCTAGTGCAACGTTTCGGTGAGCTTATGCGAAAAATGTGGAACCCACGAAATTTTAAAGCACACGTGTCGCCGCACGAAATGTTGCAGGCAGTAGTATTGTGGTCAAATAAGAGCTTTCAAATAACGGAACAAGGTGATCCCATTGATTTTCTATCTTGGTTCTTGCATACACTACATCGTGCACTGAAAGGCAACAAAAAGCCCGATTCTTCTATCATACACAAAATCTTTTTGGGTGAAATGAAAATTTATACGCGCAAAATTCCGCCGGTAGAGCTGGATGATACGCAGAAATCGTTACTTTTAGCTACAGAGGAATATCAGGAGAAATGTGAAAATTCTAACTTTCTATACCTGACATGCGACCTACCACCGCCACCGCTGTTCACCGACGAGTTCCGCGAAAACATCATACCACAAGTAAATCTTTATCAATTGCTGGCAAAATTTAATGGAACAACCGAAAAGGAGTATAACACGTATAAAGATAATTTTTTGAAGCGCTTCGAAATCACGCGTTTGCCACAATATATTATACTTTATATCAAACGTTTCACGAAGAATACTTTCTTCCTGGAGAAGAATCCAACCATTGTCAATTTTCCGATTAAGTAAGTAGTTTCTACATATTTATTCTTTGTTTATAAACTTTAAATTTTGAAAAATTGCAGAAACGTAGACTTTGGCGATATTTTGTCAATGAAGAACCGTGAACAACTCAAAAATACCAAATATAATTTGGTAGCAAATATTGTGCATGATGGTGAGCCGAAAAAGGGCACTTATCGTGCGCATATTTTGCATAAAGCCAACGGCCAGTGGTATGAAATGCAGGATTTGCATGTAACGGAAATTTTGCCACCCATGATCACACTTACAGAGTCATACATACAGATTTATGAAAGAAATAACGATTAATCGAATGTTGCATTTGTGTGTAAATTGAAATCTACTTAGTTAAGTAAACATATTAAATTAAAAATCTTTAAAATAAGTAATTTAATTTGAAATATGTAAGTTTTTGTAATTAAAAAAGACAAGCAACAGAAGTTTAGTTAATTTTTTTAAATCGCAGTTACTTTCACAGCAAAGTAAAAATGTAAACGATAATTTGATATTTGTTAACATTCAACCTTAAATTTGAATGACGAAATTAGCGCATGCGTTGACCTGCCTACATCTATTACTATTTAACTGACATTTGTAACACCGTCAACGCTTTCACTTTCTACACACACTATTTTCCTTGACCACCGCGGGTGTATGAGGCATGTGGCGACAAAAAAATCGATCTAGTTGCTCAAAATAAAGGTTGTCACTTGAACAGTAAACGACATCACGCAACGTACGAAACGTGAATTTATTTACGCTTAACTCAAATTAAATCAAAACTAAACTGCAATTCCGGAATGGCTGAAGGCACCTACGAATACGAGTGTATGAGAGCAGAATTGTTAGGCATAGAAAAGCCTAATGAGGAGGAATTCGAGAAGGCGCGTGCCGAGCGCTTGAAACGTGAACAAGAGGAATTAGAAGCCGCCGAGGCTGCGGTAATGAGCTGCAATTTACCCACACACATACATATATACATACATACATGCATTTAGTAAGCAATATATTATATGCAAGGCAATTTTATTTTTAGCTTCTAGAGCAGCAGGAAGACCAAATGCGTAATGTAGGTGGGCGTTTGGATGAGCTCAACACAATATTATCATCGACCCAACAGAAATTAAATCGCTTCAAGCAAACAGCTTGTGGTAGTTTATCAAATATATTTGCAAGAGGCTCAGTAGATTTGCCAGATGGTACACCATCCACCTCCGCGACAGCTAGTCGACGCAATACCACCGCAACGGGAGGCAGCATTAGTGGTCAACATAATGATGAGAAGAGCGACTCCGATACAAATAGTACACAGGATCTTGATAATGTGCGTGATCAGGAAGTTGAAGGTGAAATAAAACCTATTATACCAACGGAGAAAATTAGGGCAGCGAAAATGGATATACAGAAAAAAATGACTTCACACTTAGACAAATTAGACTCGTTAATTAACAAGGCCGATAATGCGGAAATTTCAATGTCGGAACAAACAAAACAAATGAGCCGTATGGCAAAGTAAAGTTTTGAATGAGTTAATAGGGACGCAAACTAATAGTATAGCAAAGATTATGATAGATATGAGAGAATAGGTATTCTAATTTTAAGCCTAGAAGGAGTTGCGAAGAGCGAAGAAACTAATTTAAGTATATTCAAATATCTGTATTATTAATTTGTGTATATACCCCAAAAAAAATTCAAAATATCGGTGGCAAAAGAAGATAAATAGCATTTATGGCAGAAAAAAGAAGAAGCATATATCCTTTGCTTAAATAAATTTTTTTCTGCATGAGCAATAACAACAAAGTGATGAAAATAATTGATTTAGTTAATTAATTAAAGGCTTCTAAAGCAAAAAAAAAGTTATAATAATTGTATAAGATATCCATTAATATCAATAGAAAAAACCTAAAATCCCCTGTAATTAAATATAGTTAACTCAAATAGGACACCAAAGTACATAACACAAAAAAAAACTAAACACTTTGAACGATTGAATCATGATGATAGCTAAAGATTGAAACATAATTGAAATTTAAAAAAATTTAAAAGCTTGACGGCATATTCAACAAACAAGTACCGACAGCATTTTCATTTAATTTTCTTTGTTTACAATTTTCTCTTAAAATTTTGCAAACATTTTCGTGCACAGAAGATTTCGTTTATTTACATTTTTCTGTAATCGCTTGAAGGAATCGAGTATATTCCCAACTATCGTCATAAAAGAGCACATCACAAAAACAGAAATCATGCAAACTGGAGGCGGCGGTGATCCTCCGAATACGCCGAAACAGCATTATTGTCAACGTGAGCATTTTAGTTTATAAACAAAACATTCTTTTTTTGAACTGTAAAATTTTCGAGCCTTATATTTTTTTATTAGAATGCTATTAGTTTTCGTTTTAGCTCGGGCACGAACAAAATATCATTGCCTTAGAATATATCGGGGAAATTATGAATAATTAATGTTAAAGAGTAAAACTTATCAAGTCTCTTAAATTGTTGCAATTAAAATTATACCCTCCTGATTGTGTTAAGATTTTAAAGACAAATCATACTAGTTAAATGTTAATTACAATCTTAGCCAAGTAAGCGTATTTCAAGTTCTTGAACATAAATAAACAAGTATATAAGTATATACATATATTGACACTTAAGATGTTTAAACCGACCGCTATAATTACATAATATGTGGTCACGTTTATCATAACGAAATATCTTTATATTTAATGTCAAAACTTAAGTTTATTTTCCTAATCTTCATAGAATATATAACTAAGTTGAAAATGGTCGTGCGTATAGCGGTACAATTCAGGAAGCAATAAAGCATTTTCATCCAACTCGTCCAGTAATGTGCCGAAGAGTGTAGGTGATACCTTTAATACATGTATAGACATATCCTCTTTCCAATTTTTCAGGAGCATGCTATCGCTGCTAGTACTACTGGCACTGCTAGTCTCACCACTATATTTTTCTCCTCTTTTGTCATTACCTCCACCTTCATCTTCTGTTTCATCCAACAGTCTGAACAGTAATTTAAAACTTTTGCATTGCTCAAGTTGCACTTGCAGCACATTATTATTATTATGGCTGCCATGAGCCAATGGTTTTGTGTTACGTAGCACCTGCAATTGCTTTTCCAGCACTTGCAATAGCAGATATTTGCGTTTCCGGCACGGAAAGGTGGCTTCTAGCAAAACTTTACAAAAGTGCATCTGTTGAAGCAATGGTTCCCCAGCAACATCGGTAACTAGTGTATCGTCAATAATTTTGTGTAAAAGCTGGCATGTTGGTGTGACTTTCTCGTTAACAACATTTATTATTGTATCATGCTTATCGTTAGGCTGACATTTTAAAAGCAATGTGTCCATCCATAATTTCATTGCGTTATCGTTGAGTATATTTTCACCCAGGTACTGCAAACATCGCCGACAGTAAATATGTTTATCCTTCATTTTGACCTGCTGTTGTGCCAACTCCGAATTAAGTACAACAAATTGAAAGCCATAAAAGAAATCAGTTAATTGTGGCACCAAAACTTCATCGAATTTCGGCCCATGATGACAAAAAAATTCGTTTACGTCTATAGATCCAGAAGGAAATTCTCGAACTCTTTGGCATTGAAGTGTAGTACTCAGTTCACATTTACAATTCTTGCACAAAACTATGTGCTGGCTGCCTTCTTCGATATTTGGCTTTGGAGTTATATAGATTTTTCTTTTATTATCTATTTGATTTTCTGTATTATCAGTAGTAACATGGGCAGGTTCATTGGTTATAGTTAAACGAAAACTAGCGTTGCACTCTTCTACAGTCAAGTTACTTATAGTACGTGCTTCCGCGGTAAAAAATTTACCGAGCGCCACGCGGGTCGCTGTTGAGTATTCTCGAAAGGTCAGTGCATCGTTTTCTACAACAATTTTTAAGAATTCCGTTTCAGTGAGACTGTGGTCAAACTGGAGGAATACATTAGCACAACGGAGGTTATGGCGCACCTCTACACAAACGTACCGCAGAGACATGCTCTGCAAACGACTTTACTAATAACAAATTCTAGACATTAATTTATATAAAACAATATTCGATATTGCTGCTATATATTTTATGAAAATCAATTTGACAGACAAATTGTTTACGTTTACTTTTTTCTACAACTCCCGTTTGACAATACTTAAAATTGCAAATTCGTGTTTTTAATGACATTTGCTTTTATGTTTTATTGAGTGGTGCCAATTTATGATCAAATAAAAAAAGGTTGCCGCTCTGTTAAACTTTTTCTAGTAAGTTTAGTTCTGAGCACCACTGTACTCAAACATATGATATTAAAATATATACATATATATAAAACATTTATCCGAAGAATATCTAAAAATACACTATCAAACTATTTAAATAATTTATATTAGAGCAAAAATGTCTTTTGGTACAATCTGGGAATTTGAAATGGAATCATTATTTTGGTTATTATGAAAACTGTATTATCCTCTAATTCTAATTCAGTAACGTACATTGGGTAAAATTTAGAATAGCATCCCAGGCTTTCGGCGATAAGATGGGTATCGTTGGAAAGGTGACGGTCTCCAGATCACGAAAATATATACATATAGTTGCCGCTGACTTATAGTTTTCAAGATATTTGCGTTTAAAGGTGAAAAATTGACAATGTTTAAAGTGATAATTTGCACATTGTGAATAACTTTTTCACTTATATTATGCACTTTTCACTTACTAACACTTCACTATAACGTTTCTGTATATTAATTTTTTTAATATTTGTTGTAAATAAAGCTTTATTTCAATTATTTTGATTTAGTTAAATTTTTTGCATCTGCACAATAAGAAAAGTGCTGCCATGGTTATTTTTTTTCCGCGCCGGCGCTTCAAAAAAAATAACCATGGCAGCACTTTTCTTATTGTGCAGATGCAAAAAATTTAACTAAATCAAAATAATTGAAATAAAGCTTTATTTACAACAAATATTAAAAAAATTAATATACAGAAACGTTAAAGTGAAGTGTTAGTAAGTGAAAAGTGCATAATATAAGTGAAAAAGTTATTCCCAATATACAAAATATCAATGTGAAAGTTGTCAATTTTGAAACTTTAAACGTAAATATCTTAAAAACTATAAGTCAGCGGCAACTATATATATACATTTTCGTGATCTGGAGAACGTCACCTTTCCAACGATACCCATTTTATCCCCGAAAGCCTGGGATGCTATTCTAAATCCTAGCCCGTACATTTATTACTAACATAAAATCTTATTTAAATTAAAAGAAAAAATTTAATTAATTTTAACATTATAATTATTTTCCCTCTACACGGGAAAAATTTGTGACATGCACTACTGGCGCGGGCGCCGTTGTCAAAGTGTATATATTTTGGTGTTTCTTTGATCATTGTTCTGTCGTTTTCGGTCGCGCAACTCATTTTGTTGTTGACTTGCTTATCGTGGAAGTAAAAGTGATTTATTTCTTTTTATTTGTATTCCCCGTTTTGGTGTTAGCCCGAAAATTATTAAGCTAAAAGTGCATTTACTTAACCGTTGTAACATATTTCATTTACTAAGTTAAACGTTTTATATCCCAACAAAAAAGGAAAATGTGTAAGTAAATTTGTGTGCTATTAATTAAGCACATTATGAAATCATATACACACACGTAAGCCCCAGCAAAGGGAAAAGAAAGGCTTATATACATACATATATTAAAAATAATATCCTTTCTTTTTGGCTTACATGTAAACAGCCATGAAAATGAAAGTAGCAATGCTGGATTATTGAAAGTAAAATTTCTCTGAAATTTCGCGAAGTGAATTGCTTTTTTTTTACTTTGCTTCCGTTGTATTTTGCGGCCGCATTTCATTGCTTTCTTTACTTGCATATGTGTATGTGTGCTTTATTAATTTTTTTCCATTCTGCGTAGCGCTTTGGTTAGATGACTGCAAGACGATGACATCCTCAAAAGCAGCAGCGGTTTTGATAGTGTTGGTGTAGTTTAGTGAAGAGCCAATTTCAGCCAGCTTCGCGACGCCAACTGGCTCTGACTCTTTGTTCAACAGCCACACCCCCCGCTTGCTCTGGCACTATGTAGAAATTCATTTCCAACTGGCTGGGGTGCAACCACATTCATTCACTATACACACGAACATACATAATATGCATACAACACACGTTCATGTGTTTTCGGAACCCTTTGTTTACTCACTTTTGTTTTTATATTTTGTCTTGCTGCCTCCATTATAGCTGTACGATCACGGTTTAGGAGCACTCTACTGCCCGATTTCGCAGTATTTATAATAGTTTTTTGTTTTTGTCTGTTGCCGTGCTTTCCTGATATTGACGTGCAAATCAAAAAACTGGTTTTCATTTGTAACGGTTGCACTCGGCGGCAATATATAAGTATACACATGTCGAATCTCTGCCGGCAGCTGTGGTGGAAACCACAATTGAAACACATTTTTGGTGCTGGTATTTACAATCAATACGTTGCGGTCTTTTCGCCACCAGCGTAAAATATTTTTATTCTTTTTTTTTTTGTTAAGCTTTGGTCATTAATTCGTAGTAGGTGATTGCATCTGTTATTTCCACTTCATGTTGTCAAAATGAACTATTGATAAAAAAACTGTGTCCAACTGATCGATTGGTATGCAACGCCCCACACTGCAATTTTCTATACTATAATTTTTGCATATTAAGTCTGTGCAATACCTTTCGATTCATTTACTTATTGTTAAAGTCACATTATTGTGTTTGTATTATTTGTCATTCATATGCCCGTATTATTTATTTTCCTTCAGCTGCTGACTTGTTTATCTCTGTTTGTATATATTGGCATTTATTTATGCATTTTAGAAAAATTTCATTTAAAAATCTACGCAAAACTTCGTTAGATTATTATTTTGTAATTTATTATTTACACAAGTTAATTCTCTATATTGCGGAAAATTTTCTTTAGTATTAACCGAGCGTGGGTTTTTTGTTTAGAGAGCGACGATTTTGTGAGCAATGTTAATTGGCGGTGCTAAAGTCATCCCACAAAGCATTTCAAGATCTCATCACAATTTATGACTAAAGTATTTTTCAGTCAGTATATTTGTCTAAACCATGTGCATATACATATGTACATAAAAGCTTATGTATATACAGATTTATTATTTAATGGTTATTAGGTACTAATTTAAATATTTTTTTAACGAAAATTAAAACTGAGTTTATGATAGAAGAGTGTATTAGTAGAAAATATGCAAATTATCAGGAAAAGACAAAAACTCGAACGAAATTTATATGTCTACATACATATATAAATTTGGAAAAGGGTATAATATTTAATTATTTGCCACGAAATTTGTAAAACCCAGAAAAATAACGTCGGAGACCTTATAAAATATGAAGTTCAAGTTCTTTCTTATTAACTTAATTCTTTGGTTAAAGAGTCGTTAGCTTCTCCTTGTGTGCATACAAATTAAATATTTAGATTGTTCTTTTTACGGATATACACAAAGTGCAGTTCAGATAAGATTGTATGAATTGTTTATGGCAACATTTTTATCAACCATTTACAAACATGACTTATATACTTTTTTTCTACTACAGACTTGTTTTATCAGCCATCTGTAATCTCTGTGTACTTTATATAAACTTGTATATGTAGATAATAATTAGCTACAGTATAGCTTTAATTGCAATATATGAAATTAAAATAAAACAATTACATATATAATGTTAATTGCAACGCTAATACGTCCACATATCAGACATACATACATACATACATTCCATACTTATTCCTACTGTTGTAAATGTGTGAGAATTTTTAAAGAAACGAAATATTTATGTGATTTTAATTCTAAAATCATATTATGTAGTTACGTACATATGTATATACATAATAAGAACGTACATATGTTCATAATATCTACATGCATATATTACCAAAGCATCGAAATAATTCATAACCACACAGTCTTAACTGTAGTCACATTTTTGCTCCATGATCGCAAAAGCGAAATGACCTTGGGACTTAAAAATTCAAAAATGTGTGCCACAATTTCTTGTTTTAGAAGTTTATTGACCTCCAACTGCACATTGGCAAGAAAAAAGTGAAGAGACAAAGAATAAACATAATAAATGAAAATGAACGTGAGCTCCACAAATAAAAAAACATATGTTTCTGAATGTTTTGCATATGCATACATACATACACCATATGAATGTACTATGCAAGTTTCATGTACATAAATTATGGCAAACACAACCAAAATTTTAACTCTTTTTCCAATTTTCTACGCTTATCACTCAAACAAAGCCAATTAGACGTTTAATCTTTTACATCTATATATTTTTGGTTTATTTTTATATTCCATTGCTATATGCATGAAAATGTGTTTGCCATCATGGCTTGGCGATTGTATGCGTTCGCCGTTTGTCGGGTGGGTTGGTCTCAGTTGCACTACGTTTTACCTCTACGATACGGCGTCAACAACTGTCAAACCGTTTACCGACCATATTTACTTACAAATACAAACTATTGGGCATTACTCGTGCAAAATACTCAACTGCCGCAACTTTATTTCCAGCCAACACCAACACCACTACCAGCAATCCAAATGCGATTACACCGCAAAAACTGGACAAATGGCGTAAGGACTTCTACAGCGAACCGAAGAACATTCTTGCACAGAATGTCTGCTCGCGAGTGGATCCATTTGATGTGTGCTTGTCGCGCAAATCCCTCGAAACTACTAATCATGTATTTACTTACAAGGTAAGCGAAAGAAGTAAACCAAAGTTCGTCATTTTCTCAGTAACTTTCAATGCTATTAATTTTCTGTTTTAGGTGGAAAGCGAAGGCAAACCTATTACCAATCAAAAGAGTTCCGGCCGATGTTGGCTTTTTGCTGCGCTAAATTGCATACGCCTGCCATTTATGAAAAGTTTAAATATAGATGAATTTGAATTTTCTCAGGGTTACCTATTTTATTGGGACAAAATTGAGCGTTGCAATTATTTTCTCAATAATATTGTAAAGACAGCTCAGCGCCAAGAAGTGGTGGACGGCCGTTTAGTTTCATTTTTATTAAATGTACTTATTTACTGTTATATATATGACTGTATTGAGTTTAACTCGTTATTTGTTCTTGTTGTATCAGGATCCAACCTCAGATGGCGGTCAATGGGATATGTTAGTTAATTTAATAACCAAACATGGTTTAATGCCAAAGAAATGTTTTCCAGAGACTTACAGTTGTGAGGCAAGCATGCGCATGAATGCCATATTGAAGAGCAAGGTGAATATATTATGAAAACAATGTGTGCAAGTAACAGTTGAATCAATTTGACGTTTTGTCTTTTAGCTACGTGAATATGCCAAAGTCTTACGTGATCTTTTGGCTAAAAGTCCTAGCGCGGAAGAGGTTACTCAAAAGATTGATGAAATGATGGCTAGTATCTACAAGATAGTTGGTATCTGTTTAGGCATTCCATCAGAACGCTTCACCTGGGAGTATTATGACAAATCCAAAGCCTATAAATCCATTGGCCCAGTGACGCCGTTGGAGTTCTACGAAAACTATGTTAAAAATGTATTTAATGTGGAAGATAAGGTAAATTTAACTTCGTTCGTTAATTATTTTAAAGTTAGTGACTGGATTTTATTTGATTCGACAGGTATGTTTAGTAAATGATCCACGCCCATCCAGTTTTTACGACCAAACATACACAGTGGATTGTCTTGGCAATGTGGTGGGTGGCCGCCCAGTGCTTTATAACAATCAACCGGTTGAGAAACTACTGCAGCTGGTAGCTGAAAGCTTAAAAGCCGGTGAGGCTGTTTGGTTTGGTTGTGAAGTCAGTAAACGCTTTGCATCAAAGCAGGGCATTGAGGATTTGGATGTGTTAGTATCGAAATTTTATAAAAATATAACATTTCGCATTAATACATATATTACATTTTCTTCTCTTAACAGACATGACTTTAAACTAGTCTTTGATGTTGATATTCAAACGCCTTTGTCAAAGGCCGATCGCCTAATTTTTGGAGAATCAGCCATGACCCATGCCATGTTATTCACTGCAGTCTCCCTAGATGTGAGTTTAATATGCTTTTCCTATCTGTATTTAATATATAATAATTTGTCTTGTTTTCTCTTTAGGAAAATGGTGAAGTAAAGAAATTGCGGGTTGAAAACTCGTGGGGTGAAGACCGTGGTGAAAAGGGTTATTTGGTTATGACCGCTGAATGGTTTAAGGAATTCGGTTTCGAAGTTGTGATTGACAAGTCATTCGTACCACCCGAAATTCTTAAAGTTTTCGACATGGAACCAATTGTGCTTCCTGCCTGGGACCCAATGGGCACCCTAGCTTAATATACATACACCTGAAAAAAAATGCGTAATACTTTTATACATATATATATTATACATAAATACCTAAATATATATTGAATAGTTTGTGTACATTCGTCAAACAATGCAAAATAAATAACTACGGATTAAATATAAATCAAAATAAAAACATTTTGCATTATGGATATTAAAGTAAATTTGGGAAATTTAAAACTAAAAATTAACCGCTTTTAGTTAAATTCATAAAAAAGGAAAGCCTTTAACCGGATATGAAACAGCGTAATTCCGGTCGCCAAAATTGTAAAAAAAAAAAAATGGAGACGCATTATTCTGCGGAAGATTTATGAAATATCCACTACACCTGCAATTTTTTCTACATTTGGGAATAAAACTAAAATATAAGTTGTATACAAGGCATGAATAAAACGTACAGAATTATTTTCCACTTTATTGTTGCCAATTTTACAAATACGCTTTAGGGGAATTCAAGTATTCAATCAACCTAATACGATTATTTTTACTGAACTCAATACTAAAGCAACAGTGACATTTTTATACACTACTGAAATATCATTTTTTCACTAAAACGGCATCCGTCAAGTTTTTCTTACTCTTTAAGCGCAATCCGTATTCGTATTGCAGCCGTAACCATATGCCATGACACATTTTTACTAAACGACCATCGAACTCCTTTTGCTTTCTGGCGAATTTGTATTGTTCGCGTATAATATATTTAGCTTTTCTTAGTTGACCAGTTTGTATAAGTGATATGCTATAATATAATTTGCATCTGGCTTGTAGGAATGGATCGCCAAGTCTTAGACCAATATTGAATTGACGTAAAGATATTTTACCGGCAACCTCCGCCTAGTAAATAAAGAGCATGTTTGAATATAAATAATTGTGAGTTATTACTGAAAACATACACAATTGCTAAATTGTTCTCCGAGGGCAGAGTAACCACCACCAAGTGTAGATAACCAGGACATAAGATATTCCACTTCGATATGCTCCCACAGTGTGTGTGACAATATGCGATTCCTGTTTTCCAATCACACATTAATGTAGTTAATAGAGAAATAAAACGTTGTAATGCCAACAAAATGCTCACCATTTGTAGTCAATTACTTCTTTGGTTGGTGGTCTTAATTGCAACCAAAATATATCAATACCACGCATTGCTGGATTCGTGTTTAACTGTAGGCGTAGTTGTGTTAATTGTTGCAGCTCCCGTAAGAGATAGAATGCATTGATGCCATCAATCTCGATATATAAACGTTTCAATATACGTTGATTTTTATCATTACATGCTGTGTCAGTACTTGTGATGTGATTATTTGCTCGCAAGGATATAACGCGGTCCCAAAGCAATTTTCTTGGCAGTGTTTTCACATTATTATTTGTATCAATTTCTTTAAATTCCTGATGTTTCGACAAATCACTGATACATAACAGAAATGTCATTTTCTGATATTCGTGTTTAATGCAAATTTTTTTTTGGTTAATACTAATGAAGCAGCAGACTGAATCGGCAAATTTGTTAGTTTTCTCACCATGTAAACAATACACAGAGAACAGCTGTTGGCAAGTGTCACTTTGTGGAAGGTGGTGAAAAAATGGTGCCAATGTAGATTTTACCACATTCAGCGGAAACACAGAAAATGTCGGTATGTTTGAAAAGTTTTACTGAACTTGAAAAAATAGATTTAAAAGTAAAAAAGTGAAACGCAACTTCAAGATAGACAATTTACGGGACTAACTGCCGCTCCTCAATAAAGTCGGAAGCGGAAATTACTGTAAAAATTTCTCATATTCATATTTTTGTAAAAATAAACATTTGGTTTTGACAGCGCGTTAAGAAGTAAGTTAGTTGCAGAAAAAGAAGAAATTGCATTTTTGCTGAAAATAATGTGTTAATTAATGAAAGAGTGAGTTTTGCATTTCATTTCTTTTGTAAATACTAATTTTAGAATTTAAGTGAGAATTTGAGATAAAGTTCCTGCTTTATTTAGGGATGTCGCGTCGACGTTAACTCTAAGCGGTAAAAATCGCGCCGATCCGTTATGGTACGCCATAACGGAAGTATGTGTATATATCCGGTTAAGGACTGTCAACTCGGAAGTATAATTTAAAAGCTTCTGGAGATTTTCTTAAGCGGTTACAAGAACAATGTCAGGTTGAAATAAGAAGAGTGACCTATTTTAATAAAATCTAAACTGGAAGAATACGAATTCCGGCTTTTCGCGAATGTACACTCTGGTCGCTGTAGACTCAAGAGGCAGCTATGAAACAGGGGCATAACCTCTTCTGCCAATTATCATTCTGTAACATGAACTCGAAACCTCCGAAGTAATTCCTTCTAGATGAGTCGCAGGAATAAGTTCCCAGGCTTGAAGATATTGCCTCGCCGGGGCATAACGCGACCCTAGAATTTATCAGAGTACTGAGCCTATGCGAATTTTTGTGAAAGAAGAAAGGGCACAATAAACGACAGGTCGCAGTGCATATTTATTAACATTCTAATTATCGCGACCCTCACTTGGACAGCCGATCCGTTGTGGTACCTAAAAACTCCTATATATAATTGACATAAGACCCTCACAAATCGACGGAGCGCTTTAAAACGGTTTATGTCAGTTTCGTTTATGTCTCCTGGTTCACCGCAGATAAGACTGCCAACGTGTTTCAACCTCAGTCTTGCAAATTTTGAACAATGGAAGAGAAAATGTCTGAATGTTTTCACCTATCCACTCTAGGCAGCCTCACAGGAGTGGGTTGTCGGCCAACACCTGCCTAAGCGTTTGCAAGGTTCATTGATGCAGTGTTAGAATGCAAAAGGATAACGGAGATCCAACTTTCAACGCATCGAAAGTAACTAGTTAGGTAAAGAAATTACTAATTAATTAATTGACAAACGAGTTAGCTTTACGACGAGACGTTCCATACCAAAAAGCGTTGGAAATCAATCAATATCTTACTTAACTCTAATGTAACGAAAATGTTGATTTCAAATCAAGACACTTTCCAATATCGAAGAAACATATCATCTGATCAAATTTGATCCGGATTGACAAAGCAAAAACAATATGTATCCACACGCATTTTAATACAAATCTTTGATATAATATTCAAATAGGCTCCAGAGCTAATATTATCATGATAGCGCTCAATTCCATTTTCCATACTGATATTGATATCATTGGCCTCAACAACCGAGGCCGGAAAAAGCAGAATTCCAAACTGGATAAGGAAGCCAAGCGTATGGGGCTCTCAGGTCATTGCTGACAGTCATATTTTCGAAGTCGTATATAATGTCGCCTATCTTGGAACTAACATTAACACCAACAACAAGTCAGTCTCGAAATCCACGGCGATACGAACTTTCGAGAAAAAGGTTTTGCGGATGATTTATGGCCATTTGCGCTATGGCAACGGCGAGTATCGCATTCGATGGAACGATGAGCTGTATGACGACATAGTTCAGTGAATTAAGAGGCAGCGGCTGAACTGGCTAGGTCATACCGTCCGAATAAATGAAAACACTCCAGCACTAAAAGTATTCGACACAGTACCCGCCGGTGAAAGCAGAGGAAGAGGAAGGCCTCCACTACGTTGAAAAGACCAGGTGGACCTGGCTTCAATTGAAATCTCCAATTGGTGCCAAACAACGAAAGGGAAGAACGACTGGCGCGCTATTGCAAACTCGGCTGTAATCGCGTAAGCAGTGTCTAATCTCAGAAGAAGAATAAGATTTCCTGCACTTTTTGATATTTTCTTCTTGTATATAGTATATTAGACAAAAGATATATATACTATAATCGTTTAGAAGCTAGAATCAGTTAAGTTAAAGTATTCTATAGAATAAGTTTTAGTATAAAGCAGTACTTGAAATATTTGCGAGAAAGAAGTATACTAATATTATACCATTAAGGTTTAGCGACTGTGAACACTATAAGCAATGTAATGAAGACCCTCTTAACTTTTCGAATTGGCGCAAATAATCGAAATGGCGCCCTATGTCGAAACAGGTAGAAATTCCAGATTAGATTCCGGTTTTATTACTTTAAATTCTATGGATTGCTTTGTATGTATATATATTATTGCATATTTGCATTAGATAAGATAAATAAATAAAACACTTCCAAGTTTACTTTCGCACAGATGACGCGATATTTGGACAGTTTATCGGTTTTTATAAGTTCCTAGCATTCAATGACGAATGCTGAATTAACAAGTGTCAAGTTAATGGCAAGTGTTCAATCGAATTTAAATAAATGTTTAGACATAAGAAGAAGAATAAAAAATATTATTCTTTATTTAATTCTTAGAATTAAATTATAAATAATGAAATACAAACAATGACTATTTTAATAGTCGAATACTCTATAGTTTTTCGAAAAATGGCATTGACAACTAATTAAAATGTTACATTTAACAAGAACTTCTAGTGAAGTTGTCGGCATTTCACTTCGGCGAAGTTATTTGATATAGTTTATTTAGTTAATTATATTTAGACAAGTGAATAGAAGAACACCCAACAGTCTTGCTATGGTATTCACCAGGACTGTTAGGAGCTGTTTGTTTGAAAGATTTGTCATACGATTTTTACCTCGAAACGAAAATCGAACAACTTGCTTGGAATATTGTGTGTTCCGATGGAATCATGGCTTCGGAATTGTTCAAACTGTTGCAAAAGTGTCTTGGAGAGGCTACTTTATCGCGAATATAAATATTTCAATGGCACAAAGATAATTGTTAATTATAATAACATCAAAAAGTTATAGAACAGTACTTGAAAAACATCGCGTTGGCATCAGAGAAATAGCAGAGCATACCTATATACTACTGTGCCCAAAAAAGGTGACATTTGAATTTAAACTGCGCGCGTCGAAGGATTTGGAGAATTATTTTTTTTTTAGGTTGGAAGTACTGTCAGTCACATTTATGTCAAATTTCGGATACGTTGAGGATGGTGCAGGAAGCCTTTGGTGATGAGGCTATGTCTAAGAAAAATGTTTACAAGTGGTAAAGTGAGTTCCAAGCCGGCCGTGAACGTGTCGAAGACGAAGAGCGTCCAGGACGACCATTAACCTCAACCGACGAAGCTTACGTTCAACAAATCAAAGATTTGGTGTTGAAAAACCGCCGATTAACAATTAGAGACCTTGCTGATGAAGTTGGCATATCGAAAGGCTCAGCCAATACCATTTTGAAGGATGTTTTGAGCCTCAAGCGCGTCAAATCTCGACGGGTACCGAAAATATTGAATTTTTTGGAAAAAAGGCGTCGCGTTGAAGTGTGTGAAACGATGCTTTCCGACTACCAGGGTGTCATGAAGCGCATTATAACTGGCGATGAGACTTGGATCCATGCTTACGACCCCGAAACAACCGATCAATCGAGCGAATATCGTGCCAAAAGAGAGCCGACCAAAAAAATCGCGCTGAAGTCGCTCAAAAATCAAGGTAATGTTGACTGTTTTCTTCGATTATCGTGGTGTTGTGCATTATGAATTCCTTCCAACCGGTCAAACAGTCAACAAGGAATATTATTTGAACGTTATGCGTCGTTTGCGTAACGCTATCCGCCTAAAAAGGCAGGAATTGTGGAAAGACAATTCTTGGTTTTTACACCTCGATAATGCACCATCCCATACTGCCCTCGTAATTCGTGATCATTTCGCAAAAACTCAACCCATATTGGTCCGCAACCACCGTATTCACCTGATCTGGAAATCCCGGAAAGTGACTACAACCAGTGTTTCGAAGATTGGAAAATCCGTTGACATAAGTGCATTGCATCGGGAGGGGATTACTTTGAAGGGGATGAAATTGATTTGGAAGAATAAATAAAGAATTTTCAAAATAAATACAATGTCACCTTATTTTTTGGGCACATAGTATGTTCTGAACTCATAACATCGACTATCGACTCAACACATTTTGGCGAATATTTTTGATAGAAATTGGGTGTCAATACTAAACTTATACTCAGTTGAAGTCCTAGATCCTTTGAAAAACCTACGTCTAGTAGATGCTGCAGAAGAGATGCTTGATAATCAAGCGCATCATTGTTGGTGACGAGACATGGGTTTATGAATGATCTCTTAGGTCGACTGAAAATGGATTCCATGGAGCGGCAGTTTGGGGGACAAGAAAAAATCAATCGGAGCCAAATCTGGTGAATACAGTGGTTGATCGTTGGTATTCAATGCGTTTTTGGCTTTAAATTGATTCACAATCGTGATCTTTTTGAAAAAAATTCAGGTTTATCGGGACGAGTCTAACAAAAACGCGTTTCATACTCAAAATATTCACCAAAATCATTTGAACGGACTCGCGAAAAATGTCGAGCTCTCTTGCACTTGCCTGTCGATTTTCAAGCACAATATTCTTCACTTTTTTAACGTTTTTATCAGTTGAAGAGGTCGAAAGTCATCCAAAACAAGGCATGCCTTTAACAATCTCTCGACCGTCTTTGTACCACTTGTAGGCCTGTGTAAGCCTCTTCCAACATTCGCAACGATTTTGCGCACGAAATTTGGTTAGAAATAGAAAAGTTTATACAAATTCTTTGTTTCATATTTTTGTCCATTGTAAAAATCGCAACACACTACTGAGGTCCGACATAAGCAGCTGCTGTAAACAAACCCTAAGAATTTAAATTACAAGTTCGTTAATACCTTAGCTATCAATTCTTACTGACTCAGGATGAGAATAATAAGACTAGACTAGTTTCAAATCGACCAAGTAGTAGATAAAGGTGAGCGGTGTAAATTTTTGGAAGGACTCTTAGGAAGACCACACAGGATCCAATTCAGCAAGTAAACCATTCACTAATTTTCAATAAAAAATATATTGGGTTTATAGCTATATTCTCTAACCGATTATTATTTCATTGTTCCAAAATTTGCCTTGGAGAACGAAGTTCTGGGCGGTTTTTTGGAAGTAATATCATCGAGTAATGAAGATTGTTGCCAAATACAAGACGAGCTCACAAAAGCTTTGGGAGTCACTCAAACAACCATTTTAAAAGCAGTCAGATATATTCAAATGAAAGGAAATTGAGTGTCACATGAGTTCAGGAAAATATATTTTAAAAGACGATTTGACATGTCAGAAATGCTGCGGAATGCTACAAAAAGAACTTAATGCAACGGATTGTAACTTGTGATGGAAAAGCGTTCCATGCGACGATTTTAAACGCGAAATTTCATATGTGAAACCTGGCCCACCAAATGAAAGGCAAAGTTGACTATAATCCATGGCCTGAAGGTCTGTATTTGATGGGATCAGAAGCGCGTGCTGCATTATGAGCTACTAGAACTCACAAAAATTCATTAAATTAAAGCGAGGTATTGCCGAAAAACGCCCAGAATTTACGACTAGACACTAGGTCATATTTTTCCACTATGGCTTCATATTGGAAAACCAGTTTACAAGTATTAAGGATACAGCGGATGGGAAGTTATGCCTCACCTCTAATTTAGCACAGATCTTTCCCCTTCGGACTACTATTTTTCCGATTGATGCAAAACACCTTTACTGGAATGCGGTTCACATGAGAATGGGATATCAAAAAGAGGCTTGATTCGTTCTTGGGCGCCAAGTTGGCTCAATTCTTTTAAAATGGAGACCACAAATTGCCGGAAAGATGAGGAAATTTTCTATTACAGCTTCAGTTGGACAATAGTTTGAATAACACTTCACACGAATAAAGTTATAGACCCCTGAACTATTCAGTTTATGCGAAATTTAAATTGTTAAATATATGAGGGTTCCTTAACCCTGTGATTTTGCTTCATTTTACCGTCTTATGTCGAATTCATTATTTTAACCCGCTGACACAATTATTTTTTTATTAATTGATAAAAAAGAAGTTATAAACAAACATTGCCACCCTTCCAAAAAGTACAAATAGTTTATGTATGTGACACAGTTATGAAGCTTTTTCGAAACAGCACAACAACAAAAAGTGTATATTGTTTTACACAGAAATACACAACAAATAGAGTGAGTAAGTTATCTTTATCTTTACTACCTTCTTATCGCATCCAAAGAACTGATAAAGTGGACATGTACAGTTACATATTAGCAGGTGCTGATAACTATTTCGACTGCTGACATTCAGTAACCGATTTTAGTCTAACGAGTGAGGAAGCATTTGGTGGAATTACGATTTCGAATTATTATAATTATTACTTAAACTAAGTTAAAAGTTATTCATAAAAAAAATGAAGTACTACGTGTTGGTGATAGCAGCTGTGGCCTATTTGGCATATGTTCACGGCGGTAAATCAATTTTAATATTAAGCAAATGAAAAATGGGTTAATATATATGTATGTACAAGTATGTATATGTTGTTATATACATATGCATATATGCATGCAATGAAAAATAGTAGTGAAGTGAAATTATTTTTCAAACTGCAATTTTGGAGATCAGAATTATGAATTATACAGATATTGAGTTTGAATACTGAAAATGGATTAATATTTTTAATATAAAATGGTGACTAAATAAGCAAACTAAAGTGACATAACTTCCAAATTTAAAAATGTGTATTTACTTAGAAAGCTAATCTTATCTGTGACTTCTATAACGAATCTATGTGTACAATGTTCAATACCATACAGCACATACTAATGCCCAAGTTTAGCAAACAATATTCATTCAAACATTTTCCTATACACTGTGTATGTATGAATAGTATTTATGTATATGTTTAGGTAAATAGACATTTACATTCGCACAAACAGCTTAGTAAAAAGTTAATTAGACAAATTGTGTTTTAAGTACCAACCTCAACAGGCTTTAGGGTAAACTTTTTTTTGTATTTTTCGGACTTAAAATACTTAATAACGAAGAACAAACGATCGAATGGAAAATAATACAAAGTTGAATAAAAGAGAAGAGGTTTTATTGAAAAAAAAAACGAAAAGGTGCAAGTATTTTAAACTAGTAACAGAGTTCCATATTTAAGTGATCGGCTTTTTATATATAGTATGTCGTATGGCGGCCATCGTTGAATGTATTACTGCCACAAGAGCGGGGTGCGAGTTCAAATTGCAGTTAGGGTAGTGGTGTTTTATTGCCGTTGTAAAAATTCTTTCCGATATCGAAAACTTTTACAGTTATTTTAAAATTAAAAAAAAAATATTTTATTGGTAGTCGAAAAAGTCTTTTCGTATTTCTTATCAAACTGCAACATAATTTTTTTTTTTATATTTATACTAATAAATAAATAAACAAATATGTACGATTTTGGTCGGTCACTTTTTGCCATTTTTCCGCTAGAGATATTATTCCACTAATGAATAACTTTCATAAGTGTAAATTGAAGTTTTCAGAACGGAAGCGAGTGAACCATTGTTGTGCTACACGAACTAATACCCCACGTCTCCGTAAACTTCACAAATGTCATTGGTGGCTTGCGTGGCATTCTTCCCTTTTTATACAAAAATTTCGAAATATAGCGAATTTCTTCATTATTTTTGAACAGCTGTAACTTAGTTTCAACTTCCGCGAGTTAATTTTTTTTGGTTAAATGATGCGTAAAATCTCACCTTTCCAACACTATATAATATGGCATAATGTGATTGATAGCACTAGAAATATACGACTGCAACGACATCTCTTGACAAAATACGAAAAGACTTTTTCGACTACCCAATATATTACAAAGAACCCCAATAAAGCTTTATGTAAATGCGAATAGTGTAATAAAATGTAATGATTCCTGGAAACATGGTAGTACTTATAATCCTTACTAAAGAAAATATCCTGACAATGCTCTGTCTACCATGGCTAAATACACGCTGTGATCTAAGCAATAAACTGTAAAGGAGAACAGAGAGAGACAGGCAAGCTGAGAACTATATCATAATTGCCATAGCCTAATTTTTCACTTCTCAAAATTTTTAAAAGTATCAATTTTTTAATTAAAAGAAAATCTCACGACATTTTTAAAAAATTAAGCTACATTGCCTTGCATAATGTGTCTTTATATGCGTTCATTTTAACTCAATTCAATAGGTTAGTTTTTGTGCTCACTTTAATGCTGAGCTACACATGAGAAACTTCAGAATATGTATGGTATTAAAAAGCAATATGTATGGCTGCTCGAACCTGATATGATAACGATCAAAAGCGACAAATCGATAGCCACACCTATAAGCTTTTTACCCTGCAATGAGCATATTTAACGACACATGCACATGCTTGGTACTGTTAGTTACTTTTATTAGTAATAAAATCACTGGTAGTTAGTAAAACTCAGTCGGGGAAATAATCAGTAAACTAAGATAAAACCGTGGTTATCTTAACCAAACATGAGTAGTATAGTGCAAAATGCTTGTTTGCATTAGCATTAGCTCATTTCCGGAGTGATATAAAAATTTACAAATAATTGCATTAATATATTTACAAATGAACTTTGAAACTATTACGTAATGAAATTGAGTAAACGTGGAACAGGTTCAAAATTAAATGAGCTTTAAGGGGTTATTTTCAAAAATGAATTATTTGTTTTGCATTTGTAAGGATTTTTTATTTTGTATAATTGGATCATAACATTTTTAAGACGTTTTTCTCGAAACGTTGTTTTCAAAGTCGGTGAGGACAAATTCTTGAACTTGAAATTTCTAGCTTCGTAGATATATTTGTCAGATAAAGAGTCGAAGAAATAAGGTTTTCCGTAATTAATTGCCATTTTAAGCAATTTTTTTTTTGACAAAAAAAATTACTTCTTTTGGGAAGCCGCCATTTTGTAAAAAAATCAAGTTTATACCAGCCCTTTAATCATTATCTCTATCTTTCTATAATAAAAATTAATTTAACTTTGTTTTGGAGTTGAGATACTTTTAAACAAATATGTCTTTCTCATCCGATTTTTTTAAATTAATCGCCGATAACACTACTCAACAAATCGGAAGGAAAATTTGCGACTTGTGTGCTGCTAAGAGGTCTTTGAGGTATTTGAGCCATTTTAGTTCAAAAATTTTCCATTACGTATAATTGTTTTTGTGATTTTAGTAAATGGTGGTGGTTTGACCTCTACACCTCTTGGTTAGAACATAAAAAATCCTACCTACAAGGAATTTTTTTACAATTCGGTTTTACAACCCCAAGTAAAAAATACGTGTTTTAGTTAAAACCTTAACTTAGAACTTGGGCGAAGGAAAAATCTGAAAATTGGATTTTTGGAGAAATTTTTACAAAAAAATTAAAAATTTTTTTAGATAGTTGTAATCGAAAAAACAAAAAATCCTTCATTCAAGTCTTTAAGAATTGTACCTCAAAGAACTGTGTAAAATTTCATTAAAATCGGTTAAGTAGTTATCGAGAAATCTTGCCAACCGACTTCAAAAACACAGTTTCGAGAAAAACGCAGTTAACGACGGCGCACTTAGCTTAGCTAGCCTTGAGCGCACAAGTTCTCAAGGCTGTATTTCCATAACTATTACTCGGATCAACTTGAAAATTTTGGTCAATATTTTAGAGGTTTTGTAGAATTTAATAAGACAATAAAAAAATTGTTTTTTTAAAACCAGTAAACCCATGACCCTTGAATTAATATCATTTATGCCAACATTAATTAACCTCTTTTTCATGAATTTCTTTTCTAGATGCCTGCGTGCAGTGTAACTCTGCTACCGATCCAAAATGTGCAACAGATCCCGAGAATTATCTGGCCAAAACTTGCGCTGTGAACACATCCATTTGCTATACACGAGTACTCAGTGAGTTGCCCTAGAACTTTTTAATTTTTTAAAATGTTAGCAAATTTTAATAATCTTCATTTTTCCACCAATCAGACGGTAACACGATACGTGGCTGCGCTTCTGAGTTGGACAACGCCACCGCGGTTGCTTGCCACAATGAGTTGCAGTGCTTGATTTGCTCCTTTGCTGAAGGTTGCAATCGTCTCGTTTTCCCGCAGAGTCGCTCTCAGTGTCTGCAATGCACGGGCAATTCGACCAGCGACTGTGCTACCAATGTCTATGCCAGACCCACCGTATGCCCGATTTACAAATTGGGCGACAAATGCTACGTTAGAAACGATGGTATGCTATTTGTTTTCATAGTGCATAAGAATTATTGATATATATTTTACTTTTTGCAGGCAAGAACAAAACAAATTCCTTCCAACGCGGTTGCCTTTCCTCCGCTCAAGCTAACAAACTCTGCGTAGATGAGACAAACTGTTTCACCTGCGAAGGTGTCGGCTGTAACTTCATTTCCGCCAATAGCACCCAAATCCCCGTTGCCCGTGATGGCGCCGCTTTCATTAGCTCTTCCATTCTTGTAATTGGCGCTGCTTTAGCCATGTTGCGTTGGGCTTAGTTTTCCGCAAACCAATGTAAAATATTAAAACTACTTAAAATTTTTTATTCATCTTTTTTTATGAAGTAAAATCCGTGTACGTTTTATCGCCGGAAATTTTATGTTTTTGTATGCAAATGCGTATTTCTTTTTGAAATACTAAAATTATGAAATGAAATAAATGGCGAACAACAACAAAAAGCTTTAGAAAAATTTATTGAAAATGTATGCCTGAACAGGAAACACAATTTCCAGCATTGCAATTCGTTGTGAAATTACGAAATAAAAATGCTGCATATAAGTAGCATGTATTATGTATATACATATGCCATATACATACGTATATTGTATGTAAGTATTAAAATCTAGCCCATATGTGCACATATTTATGTAAGTTTGTGGCACAAAGCATATGAAAATTACTATTAATTTTATGAAGTGTGATCAAAACGATCTCGCCGTGCAAAATGCTGCCTCAAATGGTTGACTCTTCCCTTCATTTTGCCTTCGCTTGCTGGGAAAAAATGCTTGGCGTTTTACAGCTCCATCAACATTGGTAATGTTATAGGGAATCATGTGCATAAGTAGTGCATAAGTGAAAAAATTTTCGTACGCGTGTATATATGCACTAGGGTGGTTAAATTTTTGTGGTTTAAGAATACTAACGTTCGATTGTTTCAAACTAGGTAAAATATACATAGATATAATAAGTGAAAGATACAATGAGAACATTTTTTTTTCATTTTCAAAGATTTAAAATAACGAAGTAAAAGTTAGATACAGATATATTTGATAAATCTGCCGCTATCACCAAGATCGAAAAATCTACGAAAAGATGCTGCGACTAATAGAAGGTTTAAATACCGGAGCATACTCTTGTAGAACCCCCAGAGGTGATTATGGAGGGACCGGTTCTCCAGCCTGCTGAATGGCAGTGAATCGCTAGGGGAAGAACCCGATTCCCCAAAAGATGAGGATGGAACAGACGTTCCATTGCCCGACCATGAAGTCGTTTGACTGATAGCATGCATCAGCTTCTTTGTAGTGTATGGTTAGACGAGCGTGCCCAACGATTGGAATTTAAGTGTGCTCTGCCCAATCCACAAAAAGGGAGACCCCACAATCTGCCCCAACTACAGTGGGATAAGTCTCCTCAACATCGCGTATAAGGTTCTATCGAGCGTATTTTGTAAAAGATTAAAGCCCACCGCCAACAAACTGATTGGATTTTTGCTTTAGACCTGGAAAGCCAAATATTCACCATGTGCTTAATCTTGGAAAATACCCATAAAAAGAGAATAGACACACACCACCTCCTCTTCGTCGATTCCAAAGCTGCTTTTGACAGCACGAAAAGGAGCTGCATTTATGCCGCGATGTCTGAATTTGTTATCCCCGCAAGATTACTAAGGCTGTGTAAACCGACGCTAAGCAATACCAGAAGCTCCGTCAGTATCGGGAAGGACCTCTCCGAGTCGTTCGATACCAAACGAAGTGTCAGACAACGCGACTTCCTTTCGTGCGACTTCTTCAATCTGCGAAAATAATTCGAGCTGCAAAGCTGAGAGAAAGTACAATCTTCTACAAAGTGTACACCGATATCATTGGCCATAACAATCGCGCGTTTATTCTGCTTTCTCCACTTTAGACAAAGATGCAAAGCAATTATAGTAAGCGGTGTCTACGCCAATAAAGAAGAAGAACATATATAGTATATCACTCTTTCCAGTATTAAATTGAAGAACCTAAAGCCTCGTCTGATATAGAATGGCTTGTAAAGGTCCTTACCGATTTTACAGAGCTAATGGTTGTGCTCAATGTCATTTTGCATGGATGAACGTTATTAAATGGAACCCGTGATGATGGTACTCGGCACGTATCCCTTTAAAATAGTAACTGCAGCTGCACAGTAACCTAATCTAATAACTCATCTACAATTGTTTTGCTATTATTTTAATTTTTTAAGTCTACAAAAACATTTTATTAGAATTCCGCCATTTTTCGAAAAGCTTTGACCTCTATAAAACTTGCTGATGCATACGTATATAAAGTATAAAAACCCATCTCAAGCATAATACACAAATTTTAACACAAAAGTGTTCGACCACCCTAATAAGTGTGTCTCATACTCGGTTTCATACATACATACACATGCGAGTACAGAAGTACCGGAAGGGCGCCTTTATGTGCGCTACATAAATGTGTCAACGCTTTTGCGTTGCTGCCACTTTATTGAACTTTTATTGGAGTTTATGCGAGTTGTGAAAAATATTTATGCACTAAATGCACTTAAATTTCCGAAAATCGCAATAATTTGTACCACTGACGCGAAGGAGGGATGCCTTGTACTAATGTAATTGCGAGCAATTGAAATGCTTCGAAAATAAGAGAGTAGAAAAAGTTATTTTACATTGTAAGCATTTACTGAGTTATGGGCCTATAAGTGAGTATGAACACATGGTAAGTAAAAGTTGCAGAACTTATGAACGCTTCCGCAGCAAATTAGAGTAATATGTGCACTTTTGTTTTATTTTTGCGCATTATTTTAGAACAGGAAAATAAATAATTTGCAACATAATAAAATATAATACAATTTCATTTTTATGTGTGATGAAGGAATGCAGGCTGGGGTTGTACGGAAACGGTTGCAGTTTTAAGAACTATTTTTTTTAATCTAAGCTCGGATTGCATACGAGTATATGAAATCTTCATAAGTCATTATAAAGAAAATTCTTAAAAAATCCTGAGATGTTACAATTACGTCACACAAAGTTTGTCCGGAAAGTTATAGAACCGACTGGATTCGGTAGAGGGCATTACTAGCTAACGAAGGTTGTCTCTGAGCACTTGGAAAGTCAGGACAAACTTTTTCGCGCGACGTGTTTCTGTGAGTGGTGCAAGCCGAAAATGTAGCGTTCGTTAGAGCAGAGGTACGCGATTGAATTCTGTGTGAAACTCGCTAAATTTGCAGCAGAGACGTTTGATATAATCAGGCAAGCTAATCCAGATGTTGCTTTAGCAAGAAGGCGTGTGTTTCGGTGGCACCAGGCCTTTTTGGAGAGCCGGGAAGAGGTCACTGATGAATGAGCAAATCCAAAGTGTCTTCTTTGACATCAAAGGCATCGTTCACCATGAATTTGTTATTCCTGCACAAACCGTCAACGCGTTTACGTGAAAGTCCTAAAGAGACTCAAATGAAGGGTCAATTGGGTTCGAAAAGACATCGCAGCCGATTGGAAGTTGCACCTCGAAAATGCCCCGGCTCACACCTTTCTTTTTTTCCTTGCCTGAAAATGCCGATGAAAGGCAAGCATTTTGAGACGACAGAGGGAATCCAAGCAGCATGCACCTCGGCTCTCAAGGCTATTCTGGAGAATGCCTTCAATGCTTAGAAATCACGCTGGCTGCGCTGCATCGACGCAGAAGTAGCTTATTTTGAAAGTTTTTAAAGAATTGTAACGATTGGTTCAATACATTTTTTTTTTTTTTAAATTCACTCAGTCCTATTAATTTCCGTACAAGCCCTGTATTATATATTTGTCATCTCCGATTAAAGTACCAGGGTACCCAAGTTCTGCTTGAACTAAAATTCTAAGAGATATCCGTAATATTTCGGCTTCGAAGATTTTGGGCAACCAATTTTGTTATCAATTCTTTGATTCTGTCGTTTAGATTCAACTGAACTGTGGTAAATAAGTGAATATCACCATCGATATATTGATTCAGATCTTGAATCTCCAGGAAAACCTTAAGGAAAAAATCAAGCAGAGCAATTCGAAAACTTACCGTGGTATATGAACTTTCTTTTCAACAGAACTGACGTTTACTGTTGGAATTACATAGCAACACATTCTTTATTTTGAACAATCTGCCAATAGCAAGATACTAAACGAAACGAGAGTCATCAAAAACCGACGGTCTCATAATATATTATCTTCGGCTTTTCTTTGAAGTTAGAAATGAGCTGTATATTTTAGAGAGAACATTTTTAGTGTGCTTAGGTAGGTGTATAATTTGTGGTTATAATTAAAATTGAGAGTTTAAGAGCCAACATCATTAGTTTGATCTCTTCAGAGTTGGTGCTATGTATGTCAAATACTCAGTAGACACTAGACATTTTTAACACTTGTGCCAACGTTCTTCCAATCCTCGAGACATTTGTTAAAGTCAGTTTCCAATAGCTTTCAAAGTGTGTAGCGATTCATGTTTAACGTCTTCAATTGACTCAGGACGGCTTTCCCAAAGCGGTCGTTTGAGGTTGCTGGATGTAAAATACGCCATATTTTACAGTTTTTCTTTGATAAAGCCGAAAACGCAAGACAAGAGACTCAAATTTGTATAATGCCTATGGTCCCGATACTGCAACAACTAATAACGAGTAATTTTGATTACATTGTATCCGTTCTGGTAATTTTTGTGCCAAAGATACACCATGAATGAAAATGGTTGAATGTCCGACCGTTATGTAAGCACTGTTCCGATTGCCCTTTAGGCAACATAGTACTAAAACAGTTTTGGACCATTTAAATAAAGCTGGATGCAAACAGCAGCTCGATGTATGGATACCACACGAATTAAACAAAAGAAAAAAACATCACGGATCAAAAACATCATGAAATTCGCTTAATAGAACGTCAATTAAAAACGGTCGGGTTTAACAAAACTCCCAATCCCAATTAATTCTGTCATTAATTAGATATCTGAGGAAGCAAACACCCAAAAGCGGCCAGCCATGTGTTTCACCAGGCCAACTCCAGTGCACACATGTCAATAGTGATACTCCAGAATCTACTGGGACTTGATTGGGTGATTCTTATGCACCTACAAGTATCTTATAGTTTGGACCTGGCAATAAGTGTTTTGTATATGTTTCTGTCTATGCCAAATGATATTCACGTTGAAAAATTCGCCTCTATTCATGCTAAATAAACCCTTATAATTAATGAAATAATAATTAGACCTTGAGATATCTACAGGTCTTCTCTGAAGTTAGAACGGTGCCGTATATTTTAGAGCAAACATTTTTAGTATACGAAGGTGTTTGTATAATTTGTGGTGTTTATTAGAATTAATATTTAAGGAGTCACTGTTGCGCAAGAATTCGTTGTTACTAATAGTTTGATAAATTTTTAACACTATAAAAACTCTTGGGCTTCTCATTTTCAACTTTACCCTTTTTTCAGAATTGATGTTATGTCAAATCGTATGAGGGCGAGATGAAGTTTTATTTCATAGACAATCAATAAAGAACACCTAGGGGTTTCACATAGTCTCATAAAGTTTCATATAGTCTCATAAAGTTATAAGTCATGAGGACAAAAATTTTTTTAAACAAGTGTGAAAATTTGTGATTTTACGATGCGTTATGACATGTTGTGAGCCCCTAATCATACAAGTATATGACTTCCGCTCTCTAAAAGTACCAAATCTGAATTTCGATAAGTCTGCCAAAAATCGTTTAGAAGTTTTGCACTTAGCGTTCTCTTTCAACTTCTTTTCATGTAAAATTAGGATAAATAGAGTTCGGCTTTTGTTTGAATATAAACGCTCTATTATTATTATATGTATTATTGACTTTTTAATAAAGGAGTCTTGAGCAAAGCGCAGGGATGGTTTCGTCTATTTAACAATCCTTATTCATTAGCATCTTAAAGATTGCTATATAGTATTAGAAAGTTGTATTTCTGAAATTGTTGGCTAAAAAAGTTCATTGTTAATAATGTATTATGTTTATATCTCATAAATTGATTTTGATCCGACAGCGGCGATTCTGACAAATGAGCAACTATTTGGGTAAAAAAGAATGTGTCCAACTGATATCTCAAAAACCGGGGGGTTAATCGACCGAGCTCATCAAACTGGTCATTTATATGTATACATATAGTATATACAAGGTAAGTTCCAAAATAAACAGCACTTTTTATCTAGCGCCCCCTGGTGACGCCATCTATGTATATGTCGACTGGTGCATTAGAATCTGCTATCTCGATTGTCTAGTGAGAATTTCATGACATTTCATTGATTGGAAGTGAAGTTATTGCGTTTTAAGTGTCAGTGTGTTTGTGTTATCGGTGCGAAAATGAGCTTCGAGCAAAGAGCCAACATTAAATTTTGTTTTAAAATTGATAAAAATTTTAGCGAAACGTTTCAATTGATGGCCTATCCTGTAGCAGAGTGCACGAGTGGTTTCAACGTTTTCAAAGTGGTCGTGAGGACATAAATGACGAACAGCATGTGGGCCAATCAAAATCGGTGATCACCGGAAATTCAATTGAAACTGTGCGTGAATTCATCAAAAATCAGTCGAATTCATCATTGAAATTCATGGAAATGGAATTGAATATCTCCAAAACATCGAAAAAACCATTTGCTCTGTTTTTGTTTTTTAAAAGTCCTGTTTACTTTGGAACCCACCTTGTACAACTGTATATAGAGTCTCAGAATTTGCCTTCTGGGTGTCAAAAACTTAAAATAACCTGTTCAGTGTATAAAAATAGCAAAACAATACAATATAAATTATATACTAAGGGTACTAATATATTATAAGAGGAATGAGTATGAGAATATCGCCATTTATACTGAATTTATACCAACTAAATTTTGTTAATAAATATTCAATACAATTTATGTGTGTTTTAAGTTATTGAGGTACTTATGAAATTAAACAGAGTAAAAAATTATTTGATAGAGAAGCAACTAACTTAATTCCGAAAATTGACGAATTCGAAATTTCTTACAATTATCAGAAGGATTCCTGATTCTAGCAACTACTCTGAAAAATAAATGAAAGTAAATTTTTTGTTCAGTGTTTCCAATGAAGCCCTTCAAGAAATATGACAGTTTAAGCAAATTTGTTAATCTACATTGTATTACTTAAGGTGCAAAATAATAAATTAACTATATATATGTATATGTATGTATGTCAAGTAAATTAAGGAAATAAATTTACTATTTTCATATACATAGGTGTAATATACTCAAAGTATTATATCTTTAAAATTTCAAAAGATTTTTGCAACCCACATAATTTAAAACAAAACACTATACTGTAATGAGTATGTATGTATGTATACCTTGTGAGTCTTTAAAAGAAAGTGCTTATAAGAAGGAATTTATGTATGCAAATTGACAGTTAAAATATGCAATTAAAGCTTGGCTGTTAATAAATATAGAACTAATTGATGCGAGACGATTAAAACCAGCCAAATACTTTGAGTATTTAGAAAATTACAAACATCAAGAAAAACGGGAGGGAATAGGAAAAGCGGAGTATTCCAAATAACAACAATAAACCTGTGAATTATTCAGCGGTAGACGTAATGGCGAATAAAAGGCAATTCTCGCATCAAATATATAATTCGTATTTATCGATGTATAGTACATGTATGTACCTCCTGTGACTGTAATTTCTTAAATTTCGAGAAATTGAATATGTAGTAGTTTTATTTGTTAATTTCATTTCTATTGCTACTCTCAGGTAAATCACATACACCAAAGGAACCCCATCAGGGTCTGGTACAAACGCCAGAAGCACAAGCAACAATAAAGAACAGCTAAACAGACGATAATAGAAAAATTACAAACTGCATTATTTTGTGGATGACAGAAACCAGATCACTACTTTGTTGCTCTTTCTTCTTTTTTCGTTGTGCTTCTACTCTGCTAGAAGCACTAACTTACGCCAGAGAAAATGTTGGAAACTTATTTTGTAACGAGTATACAAATCTTGGGGATAAGAATAACAACTATAACAAAGCTGCTTGCATTAAATTTTGGCATCAAACAGAATAACAAACACAAAAACAAAGGAACAAAATGAACGACTGCTCAGCAAAAACAAAGTAAAAAAGCAACAACAAAGAGGAAACAACCAACAATACAAAAACAAAGTAATTAAGAATCCACAGATTTTCTGAGTGCCTTGCTACGCCATTGCTTTGTGGCGATCGCTTGGCTCGCACGGTGTTGTTGGTCGCGCAGGTACCCACCAACGCGCACATACACCATTTTAGAATCAAAGCACCCGCAGCGAAGTGAATTGGCCATTCGTTTACTCGGCAAGCCAGCGAATAATGTGTTTACCGAACACAATCGAAAATTATAGCCAAAAGCGTACAGGTTCTACAGCAGTGAACAGGTATAAGAAGTGCTCTCTAATACTTTTTGATTGTATGTTGCTGCTGCCTTGCTTACTACTCGCAGTAGCGACCAGATCATGCAAATGGCATTTCAATTGCTGCAATTAGATTTGAATTTAGTGTCTAAACTATGGGGTAATTCGATTTTATAGCAAGACAGTGCCATAATCTAAATACAATAATTTCGATTGTTTGCAATTGCACTAGCAGCATGGAAGGGCCATGTGCACCTTAACAATGAGCTATTAAGAAGCAAAATCTGTACGAAGCTCTGTGCAGTGTGACGAATAGTAGCATAAGATATAAATTCTGGTTCATTTCAAACAGCTAGTGGGCGGAGTGGCGTTTGAGAGCAGAATAGAGAGATCGTGAGAGAACCTGCGTGCTCTTGCTACAAGCGATGCGGCATAAAGTACAGTGAGTAACATTTACATGGACACTAATACTAATTGACTAAGCGCGGAAGGATTTATTTTTTTATGCAACTACTAGCAATATATATAAGGTATGACTAACCTCGTACGCAGATAAATGTTTTTATGAAAGCTGAAAAAAAAAAATTTTTACAACCAAATTATGTATGTATGTATAGTATATGATATTTTCTTATATTTAGTATGGTTTTATACTTATATTATATATATGTATGTGAATATTTTATTAACTAAAAATTCTAATGCTAAATACGACGATCATGTTTGCAGAAGTTCGAGAAGACAGCTTAGCAATAAACCGACACTGTACGGTTGAACTTAAACTTCAAGCAATCGAAGACTTTATTTAGCATAATCGATAATTTGCTGTCATTGGTCTGTCATAATGCTACCGTCATAGAAGCCCGCGAAAAACCAGATAAAAAATCGTTTAAAAAGAGGCTTGTGAAAACCGTCTATCACAAGCCTCTTTTTAGACGAATTATTTACCAGCAAAATCATTCGCCATAGACAGGACCAGGTAGTAATCTCTGTGCCCGGTTCCAACTATAAGATGGATGCATAAAAAATCTCAAAAAAGATCCCGGAGTTTCTGACGGGGCACTATCAATGCGTACTGATGGAACACAATTCTTCTCCTTTTGACCAAAACTGGCCCCTTCTGGGCGATTACTTCCTTCAGAGGGTTAAATTATTGAGAGTACAGATCCGAATTAAGAGCTTGGCGGTAGGGGAACACCTTTCTGATCGTCAATCCTGACTTTTCCACCGTTTGTCGCAATCGCAATTTGATCATGACCGTTTGATTTTGTCGAAAGTGAGCCACTTTTCATCACCAATACCTATTCGTTTTAGAAATGGATCGATTTTTTTGCGTTTCAGCACCGATTCCAGACCGAAATTTAGTCCATGAGGAACCAAATATCCGACCTTATTGAAATGGTGACAAACAGGTGTTTATACCATGTCTAGGACCTGGGCAATCGAAACAGTATTTATAAGATAGTCGAAGTCGACGATTTTCACAGCGTGGTGCATTTTTGACATCAAAACTGACAGAAAGAGATTGACGAAATCAAATTTGATCAAGATTGACTTCTACCATAAAGACCGTTTCAGCTTAGCTTGTTTTAACAAATTGGACAACATGACATGACTGAAATATGCGTCGCTTCGTTCGATAATCTGTTTCCAACTAGATGGAAACTTCTTAATACGCTCTCGTAGAAGTCTCCTCCTTATTTGCGAAGAATTCGGACAGCCACTTTTCAAAAGCCTCTTTTGAGTTCAACTTTACACTAACAAGGGCGTTCACCATGAACTGGAACAGGTGGTAATCCCTTGGCGCTATGTCCGGGCTATATGGTGGATGCGATAAAACCTCCCATCCCAGCTCCCGTACCTTCTAACGAGTCATCAACGAAGTGTGTGGTCTGGCGTTGTCCTCGTGGAACACTACATCCTTCCTTTTAGCCAACTCTGAACGCTTCTGGTCGATCGCCTGGTTCAGCAAAAACTTCCTGGCCGTCAATCCCGGCTTGGCCACTGTTTGGGACGATTCACTGTTCGACCACGACCGCTTTCGCTTGATATTGTCGTATGTGATCCATTTTTCGACACCAGTCACCATCTGCTTCAAAAATGGGTCGAGTTCGTTCCATTTCAGCAGCGTATCGCAGGCGTTAATTCGGTCCAGAAGGTCTTTTTGCGTCAAATCATGCGGCATCCAAACATCAACCTTTTTTGGGTATCCAGCCTAATCATGCATAGCGTTTTTGTTTTATGTCAAGACCTTTCAAAGATGTATAGTACTGCCAGATACGAGCTCTATAGCGTTTTTTACATAGCCGTGAAATTCAAAAGACAAAAAGGCGGAAGGGAGATATTTGACATTTGATAGAATGACTAGAATCTCCAGATTTCAGTCGAAAATAAAAATATGTAGAAGATCTGTAAATATAATTTGGGTTCACACATACACATAAAATGATGAACTAAAAGAGTACTAAAGGATATGTCAAAGCGAAGTCAAAACACCTCGAAATGAATAGTCTTTATAGCCCAAAAATCATTAGGCTGTTTATTCCAGGTTATACCAAATAAAAATTTAAAACTTTTTTAATGCTAAATTTAATTAACTATATGTATCAGTACATGCTAATCACATAATTAGAATACATATTGTAAAAAAACGGTATACTAGTACCACTTATTTGGAGTCAATTGTTTCTAATTTATTTTTTGATTCAAAATTAACGCTCTCTGTGGCGCTAAACAGCGTCGGCGCAAACGAAAATCACCAATTGCAATATCGATACGCTGATTGGTTCAGAAATTTTAGCCAACCGAAAAGTGTTGAAAAGTCAAAAGACGCTAAAAACAATTCCAACAAGTGAAGAGGCAACGTAAGACTGCTCCGCAAAGCACCGATCCTCCGCCACCGACCGAGCACATCTCATATGTAAATATAAATAGACAGCCAAGGGTACACTGGTGTGTGTGTTTGGCTGTGTGCAACACAATATTTGAGAACGCAAACACTGCGATCATTGGTTTATGTAAAGATCTTCTGTTGGGGATCGCTTAGTCGATTTAACGCAGCTGAAAAACAGACGAGATATGCGCACCGCAGCGCCTTTTAATCTGAATCTACATCAATGGTGCCGTTATTCTGCTAAAACTCTTTACACAGAACGCACTGTGAAGGCGGAAAGTGAAATCGGAAATTTCGTTACGCAAAACCGGACATTTGACACGGAACTTCCGCCACACGTAGACATATTTAATTATTTCGCGCCGCAAACTAATCGCAGGTTTTTCGAATGTTTTTTCTAGTGTTTCGCGTATATATGTTTTTCTTGCATCTCTTAAATTCATATCGTCGACAAGGTGTCAAGCGAATGGCTCAACATTGTTGAAGCGCCATAGAAGCGATTCCATCATTTCGCGCTTAACGTGGTGTGACTATTTGAAAGTTTAATTGCGGCGCTAAAGAGGTGAACGCGCTGAAAACAAGAGTGTCAAGATACAATTCGCAACTCGGTAGCGCCACAACAATCATCGACACTTCAACGGTGGTCATGTGAAACGGGTGTGATGGATATGTTAGCTTTGTAGCGATTTCTACAAAACTTGTGTTTGTATGAGGTGTTATTTGATTGATCGCATTCGATTTCCTATAAAGATTAATTGCGACTGATGAGTTCTATAACAGTGCGCAGAGAGAAACCTAACACACAAATTTCAAACAAATTGTGCGAAGAATCTCTAACAGCAAAAAATAAAAATAATAATAAATTGCCGCAAGTTCACCAAACGCTGAATCAATTTTGCCGTCCCATATAAATAGTCGAGATATTTTGGGATCACGAAACTTTTCAACACCTTTAGACATTTCGCGTGCAACAAAGTACACCAACTATATTAAAAAAGAAAAAAGGATATATAAAAAAAATTAAAGCAAATGGTACGAAAAGTGTAATTGGCAAATCCCGTTTTCGACATTTTTATTGTGTTTTCTGTGTGAAATGATGTACTCTCAATTTCATTCTTTATACACCTTCATTCGCACCATAGACTGCCAAAGAGTAATCGAAATTTTGTTATAATTTGACAAGTGCGCGAAAAACGCGAAAGTGTGAAAATTATACAAAGAAATCAATTGAAATGAAATCAAATTAGATTTATCAAATTCCGTTTAAAACAATTGAATTGCAATTGATTGTTAGAAAGTGTAAGCTGACAAGTGCGACCTGCTATTTAGGTAAACCAATTTTTTTCGTGTTTTACTTTGGAAATCCTTAGCTTTGTTATGCATCAGGCTATTTATCGGCGACCCGTTACGAATTTTATGGGACCCAACGAGTGTGCCAGCGCAATGGTTTCCACAATGTCATTTATGGATAACGGTGGTTTGAGTACCAACATTGCAGATTATGGTTGCTACACAACCGATTATTGGGCAACCCCATACACCGGAGGGCTGAGCCCGATGAAACAAATCGAAGGTAATAAATGGATTAAAGGAAATATATATGTATATAATATATATATTTTAATATTAAGCTAATATAGTATACTTTAGATATAAATAGTAAAGTAGAAAATAGAATATTTAGCGCAACAAAAGAAATTATACAAGTTTGATCGAAGTACAGATCGATTCTATATTAAATGGAAGGGTGTTTACAAACTGATATTCACATATACTCAAAATTCCTCAGTCCTTGGTACAGTATTTACATTGTGACAAAAAAGTGCCCAGAAATTGTAAATAAAATTCAAAATATTTAATTACTCATCAATATTTATTTTGTCGCCTTCAAAGTAATCCTCAACAGATACCACCAGTAATACACTTATGCCAACGATTTTTCTTGTCTTAGAAACACTTCTCATAAGCACTTTTTGGGATAACCTACGACTCCTTCAGCGATTTTCATTTTATCTCTTTGGTCAACTGAAAACGGGTTCCACGGAGCGGCAACTTCAGTTTGAAAGAGAAGAAAAAATCACACGAAGCCAGATCTGGTGAATACGGTGGTTGATCGATGGTATTCATTGCGTTTTTGGGTTTAAATTCGGTCACAATCCTACTCTCTTTGAAAAAAAAAATCAGCTTTATCGGTCGGGGGAGTCGAGCAAGAGGGCGTTTCATAGCCAAAATATCCACCAAAATCATTCGAACGGACTCGCGAGAGATGTCGATCTTTCTTGGCATCTCTCTAACACTTGCCTGATTTTCGAGCACGATATTCTTCACTTTCTTAATATTTTCATCAATTGAAAAGATCGAAGATCGTCCAGAACGAGGCATGTCTTCGACAACCTCTCGTAGGAATAAGTAAGACTTTCAAGTGCTGACATTATGGTAAACCAAGGCTTTCAAGTTTTTAGGACAATTATAAATGGCAATTCAAGATTAAAATAAAACCAAGGAGACACGACATCTAAAGTCAACATCCGAACGTGTAATAATAATTTGACGGTTTCGACCTCGCAGTTCTTCCATTAAGTTTACCAAGAAGTAACGTCAGACTTTATAAGGTACACATATAGGTAAATGATCTGCGTGACCAGTTGGGTGATTTATGATAGCAATAGCATACGCGAAGTTTTTTAGATGTCATTCGATCCAAATTTGTAAACAATTTTTGACTGCCAAAAAAATTGGCCGATCAAAATCAAGTCCTTTTATGGAACACATTTCTATTTGACGAAATGTATTCACGAAATTTGGTAGATATGGCAACGCCACATTCTTTAAACAAGTTGTTTAGATCAGACCACTAAGACATATAACTGTCATTGGAAGTGTCCGATGAAAATCAAGATAAAGATCTTCATTTTTTTACCTTATTAAGTAACCTTATGGAGTTAGGGGTAGTTAGAATTTTCAAAAAATTATTTTTTTTTTGCATTTTCGTTAAGTGTAATATTTTAAAAATATTCTGTGAAAATTTCACGTTGATCCGATAATTAGTCTTTGAGTTATTCGACAAATAACAAAAAGAGCTCGGGCACTTCAAAGCGCTAGTGTGAAACTTTAAACGCGTTTTTCTCAAAACTATGTTTTTTGAAACGGTGACAACTGCAACTCGAAAACCGCAAGGTAGATTTTAACGAAATTTATACAGCTTTTAGAATACATAATAAACTCGGGCACGATCGAAGGATTTTTTGTTTTTCTAATATTTCGATTTTTTAAGACCAATTAACTGTTGTTTTTTCCCAAAAATTTAGAAAAAAAATTTCCTGAGGCCGTCATTTTATTAATTTTTGAAAAAAAAAACAAATCCTTCGATCAGGCCCGAGATTATCTATTTATGAAATTAATTTTTTTGTCCGATTGATTTTAGATGAATCTCCGAGGACTTATAGTTGTCACCGCAAGTACCTTTTTTTGGAAGAACTATAACTTTGGAAATTAATTTTTTTTTCTTTTTTTAATTTTCGTGACTTCAAGTCAACACATTATATATTATTGCCACACTACTATTTTTGTAAAATAATACGATTTAATAGCAAAAAACAAAAAAAATACTGAAAATTCTCATTTTCTCGTGCCTCTGAATACCCCTAACCCCTTAATTCGATGAAAAGGTTGTTTATATCAAGTAAAGTGGCTAGAAAGTTTTGTCAATTTTGTCTACAATTATTTAGTATTATGGGAAATCCAGTTTTTGTGTACAAATAATATTCCTCGACCGAAAATTATTCTTTTAGATTAATTATTTTTAGGGCGAATATTTGGCAGATAATATGGTTAAAAGTCGAGATCAACGTTTTTTTTCAATCCTAGAAACAGTTGTTAGAGCCAATTTCTGAAATAGCCTTCAATTTACGTAGCCATTCACGTTTAATGTCATCAATTGACTCAAAACGGTTTCCCGGAATGGTCGTTTGAGTTTTCTGAATAGCAGGAAGTCACGAGGAGCTATATCAGGCACATACGGTGAGTGCAGCACGATATTGGTTGAAAATTTATCGAAAAGCTCACGAAGAATGAATGCAGTATGCGACGGTACATTATCGTGGTGCAAAAACTAAGAGTTTTCGGCTCATAATTCCGACCACTTTTTACGAATAGCTTCACGCAAAAGACGCATCATACTCAAACAGTTTGGCCGGTCGGAAAGAATTCGAAGTGCACCACATTCGATGCGGCCAATTGTTCATCTGTTTCGGATCGCAAGCGTAGATCCAAAACACATCGCCAGTATTAATACGTTTCATGACATCTTAGTAGTGGGGAAGCATTATTTCACAGACGTTAACGCGTCTCTGCTTTTCGAAAAAATAGAGTCATTTTGGAACCAATCGTCCTTTAGTATTATTTTCAGGCAAATGATCTTTCAAAATGGTTTTCACTAATCCTTCCGATATTCCAACGACGTCAGTAAGATCTCTGACTGTTAATCGTCGATTTTCAAGCACCAATCCGTTTATTTTATTGACGTGTTGATCGTCAGTTGATGGTCGTCCTGAACGTGGTTCGTCATCAACGCGTTCTCGACCCTCTTTGAATAATTTATACCAATCAAAAACGCTTGCTCGTGACAAACAATTATAACCAAGGGCCTTTTCCAACATCCTGAACGTTTCGGGACCAGAAATTTGATTCCGCACACAAAATTTAATGGAATTTCTTTGTTGAATAATTTTACTCATCCTAAAAATCGCCGAATGCACTTTATGTACTTCAGAGATACAAGCGTATACTAAACACCAATTTGATTATTTTAGATTTAGAAAAAATAGAAAGTCTTACTATTTTTTGCCCACAGGTAAAAACGCTATTTTATCTTTTCATTATTAAACATTTTTCATATTTATAAAGATAATCGAAAGGAATTTGCGATCTTTGAAGCTTCTGTTGATGAATCTGTACATATTTACTCACTCACCAGATGCAAAAATATGCTGCTACCGATAGACAATCAAACAAAAATTTTACACCAATGGTGGCAACGGAGCCGACTACCAGCCCTTTTTGTTGTTGGAATTTCACTTTCTGCTGCGCTACAATTAAATACATAAATCATTTTTTAAAAATGTTTTGCAATGTTCAACATAAATTGCCAGCATCAGAGCGAATGTTTATGTTTACGTTTGTAATATATTTCCCTGATTTATATCACTTTAAGCGGTACGAACGTATAAAATTTAAAGGAGGACGATCAAACACACACACGTACAAATTAGTGTAGAGCCGAACACTATAAAAGTATAATTTGGCATGTGTGATCTCGATTGTTAAAGAAGACATCAACATGTTGAATGTCTGATTTGTCGCCCATAAATACGACAAATTAGAGGCAGAAAACAAGTGACGCGAAGGTGGTACACGCACAAGTCGTGCTATAGTCGTAGGTTTTTCATAGTTCGCAGCGGTGATACACGAGAAAGTGTTGCATCGAAACACCGAGAAGGGGGATGCAGACGCATGAAGGTGGCATATGATGAATTGGAGTGATTTTCGCAAATCTAATTATCGTATGGGGCACTCGTTTGTTTTGTGAACAGCTATAGGTCCATATATATGTATGTAGTATGTAGTCAGGGAGTGACGCCGTCGCGCAGAGTCAAGATGTGAAAGGCGACGATTGACACACTTGTGCCAAAGTTTTATGTATTTGAGGTAGCTTTATTTTTACATGTGGGTTGGTTTGCCGCATTATTTGAAGATTCAGTAAAAAAATATGACGCTACATTTTTTCACTTATCAATCAAAATAAAACCAAAATATTCGAAAAAATTCGATACATTTTTCAGTTGAAAAATAATGCATCAACGGAAAGTTTTGTAGGATGTACATATGTACATATAAAGGGTGATTTTTTAAGAGCTTGATAACTTTTTAAAAAAAAAAAACGCATAAAATTTGCAAAATCTCATCGGTTCTTTATTTGAAACGTTAGATTGGTTCATGACATTTACTTTTTGAAGATAATTTCATTTAAATGTTGACCGCGGCTGCGTCTTAGGTGGTCCATTCGGAAAGTCCAATTTTGGGCAACTTTTTCGAGCATTTCGGCCGGAATAGCCCGAATTTCTTCGGAAATGTTGTCTTCCAAAGCTGGAATAGTTGCTGGCTTATTTCTGTAGACTTTAGACTTGACGTAGCCCCACAAAAAATAGTCTAAAGGCGTTAAATCGCATGATCTTGGTGGCCAACTTACGGGTCCATTTCTTGAGATGAATTGTTGTCCGAAGTTTTCCCTCAAAATGGCCATAGAATCGCGAGCTGTGTGGCATGTAGCGCCATCTTGTTGAAACCACATGTCAACCAAGTTCAGTTCTTCCATTTTTGGCAACAAAAAGTTTGTTAGCATCGAACGATAGCGATCGCCATTCACCGTAACGTTGCGTCCAACAGCATCTTTGAAAAAATACGGTCCAATGATTCCACCAGCGTACAAACCACACCAAACAGTGCATTTTTCGGGATGCATGGGCAGTTCTTGAACGGCTTCTGGTTGCTCTTCACCCCAAATGCGGCAATTTTGCTTATTTACGTAGCCATTCAACCAGAAATGAGCCTCATCGCTCATCGGACACGGACGCGAAACACATTTCGAACCGAACACTGATTTTGGTAATAAAATTCAATGATTTGCAAGCGTTGCTCGTTAGTAAGTCTATTCATGATGAAATGTCAAAGCATACTGAGCATCTTTCTCTTTGACACCATGTCTGACATCCCACGTGATCTGTCAAATACTACTGCATGAAAATCCTAACCTCAAAAAAATCACCCGTTATATACATTTATATGTTTGTATAAAATCTGACTTCCTTACAAGCACTTCGATTCTCACTAAACAAATCTGTGTAAGTATAAAGTGGGAAAGCCCCACACGCTGACCTCTGCACCGTAACAGGTCGGCAAACCATTAATTGTCTCGCACACGGCATAGGAATGTATTCCCCGATTGTCCTTATTTTAAATTGTTGCTCGTGCACGACGAATAGCTACATAAATATTTACATCGCCGTTACAACAGTTGGTTGTGTTTGCGACAATCTTGGTGTCATTTTGTCGCATTTACTTGGCGTCGTTTTTCCGATACTTTTATTTTTAAATCGAGATTAATGAATTCGAAAATCAATTAGCACTTGGCACAGCTAATTGTTTTTCTGTCAAACATAAAAAAGAAATAATTGTCTTAGAGTAAAAAAGGGCAGATACCTATATGTATAGATACATGCATTTATTTTTTAAGAACCTTGAATGTACTTAGTACAAGAAATTTTAGGAAAAAAATATATCGACATCTATGCAGAGCAATAAAAAATCTACTTTTCCGTGTGTTTTAAAACTATTCTTATTCTGATTCCCAAGAATAGTATAAGAAAAAAATCAGAAATAAAGACTATACATTGTGACAAAAAGTACCCGGAAATTGTAAAAAAATGGAAAACATTTAATTATTTATTAATATTTTTTTGTCGTCTTCAAAGTAGTCCCCACCAGCTGTAATACACTTGTTCAAACGATTTTTCCAGTCCACTTTTTGGTATGGTCTTCAGCTCCTTCAGCGAATTTTGTTTGATCTCTTAGATTGACTGAAAACGGATTCCACGGAGCGGCAATTTCAGTTTGGGGAACAAGAAAAAAACACATGAAGTCAAATCCGGAGAATACGGTGGTCGATCGATGGTATTGATTGAGTTTTTGGCTTTAAATTCGGTTACAATCGTACTAGTATAGCAAGAACGCAGTTCGAAATACCCACCAAAATCATTCGAATTTACTCGCGAGATATTTATGTTATTTACAGTAACTTAAAATGTTCAACTGGGACATAAGATAAAATTTTATTGCGAACATTTTCGCCCAATTACTTTTTACAATTTTTGACGTGGATTAAATGAACCAGAGCGCGTAGATGAACTTAATTCAATTTTTGACAATGAAGCTACATCAAGGAGCAGTGTTTATCGATAGTATGGTGAATTGAACTGAGGTCGTAGATCACTCATCAAAAATTTCGGGAAGGTCGTCGAAAATCCGTTGTTGTTCCGCGAACTATTGAAGCTGTGCATATTGCAAGAACCTCATGTGACCAATCGTGAGAATGAGGCAACTACTAGTGGGAGCAGCATACAGCCAATATTGCATGAAAATTTGACTGTGTAAAAATTTGTTCACATTGAATCACTCACAATTGCCAATTACTCAAAAAGAAGATCGGGTCGAGAAAGTTTAAAAACAAAAATCGATGACATCGTGAAAAGTGAAGTGTTGTGGATTAAAAAGCAGTCGAATGTTCAGATGAGCCGAATCCAATAAATGATCTTAGGACACGACGCACTTCCAAGCTTTTTTTGCCAGAACTGGCCATTCAGCAACCATACTATTGGAACATCGTGGAACATTAAATACTGAGTAATACATAACCATTTGTTCGCCAGTTGTCTTTTGATGAGGAAAACCAGCCGCTGAAGACGGATCACTATTCACCAAGGCGATGCAAGCTCTCATACATCTACTAAAATAACTGCATTTTTGAGCACTCCAAATAACGATTTGAATCCACTGTGTAGTCCTGACTTGGCAACGAATGGCTTCTTTTTATTTCCGTTCGTACAAAATAAACTAAGAGGTCAACGTTTTTTGGAGATACCTCAATCAGAGTGGCAAAACTGCTTCAAAAGTTAGTTCAAACGCAGACAAAAGTTAATAGATCTTAATAAAGAATATTTTGAAAAACAATAAAGCTATTTTCGATGATTAATATTTGTTTTTGTTCTCTACTTCCGAAATATAAAGTCAATCTTCATATTCTCGATTAAGTATATTTTCTCTAAACACATTTGAAACTTTTGATTGGGGAGTTAGTTGAAAGGAAAGTTGGAATATTAAGTGTGTGAGACCCAAGATATTGAAAAATGGTCGAAATGTTGCCGAAAAAAAGTTTGATTACTATAATTAATTGCTGGATATTAGGATATAAAGGTAGTGATACTCATGACAAGATCAAAAACTTTACGTTGGCATAAGAGAACTTGCAGTAAATTAATATCTTGCCACAGCTTTATAAACACTATAGAAAACAAAACGTTTATTGTACTTTACATAATAATTTCATTGAATGTTTAAAATTAAAAAAAAAAAAACAATTTTAATTTAAGTAGAAAAGTAAATGAAATTCACACTAAAAATTTAGTAAAATAATTATGACAGATAAAAATATTTTCTATTCGAAACCAGCCTGCATACAAACCGCTGGCAAAGATCGCAGTTCATATAAACCGCTGGAGCACATCGATGCCAAAATGACAGATTTAGAGACGCAGAGCAATAATAGTAGTGGTGGCAATAGTATTAGCAGCAACACGGGCAGCAGTTGCTCGGACAGCAGCAGCAACAACAATAATAACAACACTAGTTATAGCAATAGCAACGAGAATGGCAACAGCAGTATTACAACACAAGGCAAAAAATATAAGAGCAACAAAAAGGAAGCGACAACAAATAACAACAACAATAACAGCAAAAGTGTAAGTGCCGACTAAGCTACAGCAATGTGTGAAACAATCAACAAGTAAGTTTTCAATTTCCAATACAAACAGGAAGAACCAATGCATCCCACACTAGCACAGGCCGTGGTCGTACTGGAGACGAAGGCTTTGTGGGATAAATTCCATGAGCAAGGCACTGAGATGATTGTCACAAAGACAGGCCGACGCATGTTCCCAACATTTCAGGTGCGCATCGGTGGGCTGGATCCGCAAGCGACCTATATAATGATGATGGACTTTGTGCCAGTCGATGACAAACGCTATCGCTATGCATTCCACAAGTAAGTAACGCTTGAGGCATCTGAAGAAGATGACTTACGTGGCATAAATGCTAATAATTAATATTTGTTTAATTTAATTACAGTTCAAGTTGGGTAGTTGCTGGCAAAGCGGACCCCATCTCCCCGCCACGCATACACGTGCACCCCGATTCGCCAGCGCCTGGTGCTAATTGGATGAAGCAAATCATTTTATTTGACAAACTCAAATTGACCAATAATCAACTGGACGAGAATGGACATGTAAGTGCCAAACTACATACAAACATACACTCGCATGTACATTTGTAAATATTTCTTGAGTAGGCTTGAAAGATTTATACGCCTGCTGTTGCATGAGTCGTACACATTCGGCCGCCACGATTTAATGGCTGACAACCATTTGTTTTCCGCATAGTTGCCGCTTGGTGAACTGGAATTTCCATTACATACAAACACACAAGTTTTGCACACAATTCTGCGAAAACAAATAAACACGCTAAAAATGTGCGGAGAGCATACGAAAATAATTTTGTTTGTAATGGAAATAAAAATCGTTTAGGAAAATTAGTGAAGTCGATAGCAGTTGTTTGATTGTTTTGCGCGCAAGTGCGCCTTGGGTGCTGAAAGCTAAATAGTTTATTGATTTATTTTTAACACTCTCAATTCGTATTTATTTGGTCGGCATTTTCTTATTCGCTTTTAATTTTAAATTGTGAAAATTTTTGAAAAATTATTTATTGAAATATTATTATACCGGAATATGCCAATCGGTGTATGACTCACTGCATTTTTCAATGGTTTGTAAATCCTCAAAATAATGGAGGCAAGGGGGAGGTAAATTAAAATAGCAGACAGATTACCCATCTTATTTCATGGAAAGTCAGTATAAGATATAAATGAGATCGGTCTAAGTGCCATGCCCACAAATCGGTGGTACTCATAATTAAACAAATCACACTGCCAAACACAATCTAAACATTTTACCTTTAAATTATAGCACAATATTCTTGTTCCGATGTAAACGAAAATTTTACAATCAGTTCAATAAATTTGATAATAACGGGGGTTTCAATAAGAGCGCTACAAAGTTTTTTTTTTTAAATAAAATAAAAAAAATATTTATTCCTATGAAAACACATTCGATGACATTATGTATGAAACTCGATTTCTTTTGTCCAAGTCCATATCATCCAATTCGAACCAAAAATATTCAAGTTCATAGAAACGTGCCGGCCCATAAACCGCACCAAACCGTAATTTTTTCGGAATGCAATGGTGACTCAAGGAGTACGTGTGGATTGCTGCCTGACCAATAACGCATATTTTGCTTTTTGACGAAGCCATTCAGCCAGAAAGAAGCCTCAACGCTGAAAATGATTTTTCGTTGAAAATTCGGATCATTTTCAAGTTGTTACTCAGCACAATTCACGATCATACGACAATTCTGGTGGTCAAGCGGCTGCAGTTCTTGCGTCAATTTGATCAACACTTGAGAACGACAGGTGAGAGACTGATTTGGGTCTTCTTCAATTGATGCACAAGCTTCAGCAATATTCCCGACACTACGAGTACTTCTTTGTCTTACTGGAACGGGAACATTTTGAACTGTGCCTATAGATTCAAATTTTTCCACTAGACGCTCAATTGTTGATCTGGCAGGACGATTATGACGATCATAAATTAGACGTAGCGCTCTTAAAGTTGAGGATACTGACTTCGAATTTCAGTAGGTAAATTTTCATAATTTCGGCTTATTGTTGATAAGTATATCATTCCATGATAAAATGCCAAACCTTACAGAATATAGCGCCGTTTTCTGTGCCTACGGGTCTACTTTTGCGTCCTTATTAAAAAACCCGTTATTTTCAAGAGATAGTAAGTGGTCGAATAAATATTTGACTCTCGAAAGCAAAACTGATATTCTGGAAAAATTCTTATTTATTTCTTATCATAGTTTCTGTTTAGCTTTATACTCTATGCAGTGATGCTTCAACTTGTTTAATCCGTGTGAAAAATACGTTTTGTGGAAGTATGGAAAGTAGGCCTCCGTACCGGCCAACTCCTCATTCGCATGACATTTTTTTGAAATAAAAAGAAGTCGTACGCTTACAAATCGGGTCACTTTTTTCTGTAATTTGATTTGTAATCGGCCTAATTAGGGAAATTAGATCCCTGAGGTCCCTTGTCTATAAATAATGTAGTTAACATTTCATCAATCCCAGAAATAATAAAGAGTTCGCTTCGGATAACAATATTACTATCTGGATACAACCCACTCGCTAGGGTTTATATACACATGTCTACCATCAGTTATCTCGACTACTTTCTTTCGACTGAAAATACGAAAATATGGAGATTTGTCCTGTTTTCCCGTATGATAGCTGTTTTCGGGGCACCTACTGAGATGTGGATCATTAAAAATTGACATACGAACATATTGAAAGTTGTTGAACCTATATTTGACGATCGCCATTGAAGGAGAAAAGTCACTATAAATTGTTTGCTCTTAGATTTTCCTTTCAACGCAAAAGATGATGGCGACTGATTTATATTTTTCTAAAATCCTCTCATAACCACAGCCGGTCAAGATCTCGATCAATCTACGAGAATATACTACACTACAGTAAAGTTCTTCTGCTATAGTATAGCCATCGGGCAGTAAGATTAAATATTGATTTAATGTCGTCGTACATTACAACCTCATCTACTTCTCATAGAAAACTATGTTTATAAATATATCGCGAAACAAAGCACACAATTCATTAGACCCATACACCGAATATTAGGATCGTCATTTTAGTTTGTCTTTAAAACGGACACATTCCATATGTAATAAAATTAAAAGAGTACAGTGCGACCTTGGATTAAATAGTCAAAATCGGTTCTTATCTTCCCCTAGTTTTCAAAATTCTAACTAATAGGATGATTTAATCATTCCGTCCGATTACCTTAGAAATGGATCTCTTAACAATGAGTTAGACAAATAAATGAAACTAAATTATCACTATTCTTGACAACTGGTCTATAAATTTGCCTAATATTACTACAACTACATTTTCATACCATTCAAAAATTTTAAAAGTTCAGATTTGATACAAGGAAATAAATTTTTTTTTCATTTTCAGATAATATTAAATTCAATGCACAGATATCAGCCACGTTTTCATATCGTTTACCTGCCACCGAAAAATAATTCATTGGATGAGAATGAGCATTCGAGTCACTTCCGCACATTCATCTTCCCGGAGACATCATTTACCGCCGTCACTGCCTATCAGAATCAGCGTGTAAGTCTAAAATTATTATTTGTGTTTGAAATTTAAGCAAAAATCTCATTAAAAAGTGCCGAAATCTCACATTCCTGGAGAGAAGCTTTTAGAAGCGTGACCAAAAATGTCTAAAGGAATATTGATAGCTGGTATTGAAATTATCATCCAATTTCAGTTCATCATCGGAATAAATTTAATAAATGCCACAAAATTCGAACAGATTCTGAAGCAAAATAGTTTTGAGTGATTCTATTACGCTTTTATACGTTTGTATGTGAAACACGCAGAAATATTTCCATCAAATTTCTTGCCTATTTATTCAAAGATATTTGAATTCCTTCAAATGCTCAAATTTTATATTCGTATGTCTGCATACTTTTACGCGCTGCGAGGCACAATCAGAAGCCATTGGCAACATATGTTTTAGCCATTTGTACAATTGTTATTTCTTTTTCTACATATGTTGTTGCCTTTGCTAATTTCTTTTTTTTTTACAATTTGCCTTACTTATTGCGCGGAATAATTTATTGCAATCATTATGTCGATAATTTGAAATACACACATTTGCCTAGCTTAAGCTACATTTATATGGATTTGTATACAACACTCAAGTTTATTGTATGTATTTATAAACGACTAGGAATTTTTAAGACAACCAATCACTCGTTCTCACTTTGGTATCGTTTGTCTTTACACATATGAATTTTGGAAATAAAAAAAACAATAAAAACCGTTATCTACCACGAATGAAACAGTTTTCATACAAGAACTTTATTTGGATCGGTCAGTTTGTATGGCAACTATATACTATAGTCGTTCGATATCGGTGGTTTCGACAAATGAGCAGCTTCTTGATTGATATCTCAAAAACTGAGAGACTAGCTCGCGTATATACACACAGACGCTAGGATGGACAAACATGGCTAAACCGATTCAGCTCATCACGCTGATTTTTTATAACGGGTGGGCCATCTAACGTTTTAAATTTGAATTATTTACATTTCGACATTGGAAACGTCAAATACCATTCGGAAAGTGACAGATATTCAGTAAATGGTCTAAAATTTACGAAATGGGTCGCTATTCACTAGAAGAAAACTGGGAAATATTGAAAAAAAAAAACCGAGGATGGTCAATTTTACCGAAAAATCATCTTTTCGGATGAGGCTCATTTCCACCTCGATGGTTACGTTAACAAGCAGAATTGTCGCATTTGGGGCACGGGACGGCGCTACGTGCCATACACCAAACGCTACACTCAATCTTTTACGCCCTATCTTCGAAAATCACATAATCAGCAAAAGAGGTGATGTGAATTGGCCTCCTAGAAGCTGCGATTTAACTCCGTTGGACTATTTTCTGTGGGGAGCTGTTAAAGATAAATGTTATGTCAACCATCCAGAAACATTTCAATATCTAAAGTATGAGATTCAAGCTGCTGTAGCTGCCATAAGGCCTGAAACCATCGAGTAAGTACTCCAAAATTGGGTGGATCGGATAAGCTCAGCCGTGGTGGTCATTTGTCCGAAATTGTTTTCCACAAATAAATTTCATAAAACAACCTTTTAAATAAATGTTAGACCTTTGAAAAATATCAAGCCGTTTTTTTTTTATTGACTTTTTAAATTTAAAGTTTTATATGGCCCACCCTATATAATATAATAGGGTTTTCAATGGGGACGCTGCAAAAGTAGACTGATAGGAACAGCAATCGACGCCACATTTTTCCCGCTCTTTTGATATTTCTCTTCAGTAAGGTTTGCTATATCATCATGGAAAACAGTACGATACAACAATGAATCGAAATTATTAAAATTTTCAGAGCGCTACGTCCAATTTATGGTCGTCATAATCCTCCTGTCAGATCGACAATTGAGCGTCTAGGGGGAAAATTTGAATCCACAGGCACAGTACAAAATGTTCCCGTGCCAGTGAGACAAAGAAGTGCCCGTAATGTCGAGAATATTGCTGCCGCTAATGTATCAATTGAGGAAGACCCAAATGAGTCTCTCACAAGTCGCTCTCAAGCTCTGAGTATCTCTGTGACACCGTTGTGGCGAATTTTGCGAAAAGGTCTTGGCCTACATCCTTATAAGAGCAAATAGAAAAATTCTGAACAAATTACGGTTTGAAACGGTTTATGGGCTGGTGGTGAGTGGGCCGTACTTCTTTCGTTATGATTAAGACCGGCACGTTACTGTGAATGGGAATCGCTACCGCTCAATGATAACCGTATATTTTTGGTCCGAATTGGATGATTTGGACTTGGACAAAATGTAGTTCCAAAAGGACGGCGCCACAAGCCACACAGCGAATGTCACAATCGATTTATTGAAATCCAAGTTTGGTGAAAGTGTTATCTCTCGAAATGGCCCAGTCAATTGGCCGCCTCAGAGAACATATTTTATCTATTTTAGCAAAGGGAAAATGCTTTAAGAGTCCAATGTTGTGGATGCTAATGTTAAAAAGGTTGAATTCAAGCGTTGAATCACTAGAACAAACATGTTTAAAATATTTAAATTCTTAGGGGTTTCTCTGCCATAACAGAGCCTTCCTGCTCATTTGCATTCTGTTAAACTTTACCAATTTTTGAATTTCGGTAAGTGTTAATATATGTAAAGATCTCTACACATGCACTTTTGACATAGTTCTCTAGTCGTTTAGCTATTTTTATCTCGGATAACAGCAGGATAAACACGACAAAGAGAAGGTGAAATCCATTTCCATTCATTTCAAGACATAAGGCAAGCTCTTTTAAATTTTTTTTTGCCCTGCCCAATCGCCTTTTCTGTTATTATGTTTCATAGAAATTGTCGTGGGAAATGGGTTTAACATTTTTTGATATTTACGTCGTTGTAAGGAAGCCATCTATTCCCATGATTGAGATTCTGTGAATCATAGCACCAGTTATTATGTTCTAAATATTGTACTTGCAGATTAAACCCTTATGTACTTGATCATTTCAACCATTGAAAAATTTGAAATTTTAGCATAGAAAGATGCTCATTTGAGGAAAACAAATTATTCTATACTGTTTAGGCATTTGAATTTCAATCAATAATCTGATAATGCTATGGAAAGTATATTTTTAGGTATAAAAAACTTGTGTTTCATGTTTCACAAAATTAAAAATATTATAAACGTATATAAATACAATATGTATCAGCAATAATTCTCAAACTTTAAAAACACACTGTATTTTTCTTTTATTTTAGGTTACTCAATTGAAAATTGTCAGTAATCCCTTCGCCAAAGGTTTCCGAGATGATGGAACTAATGATGTGTAAGTACTTGATTTATTAAACATAAAATATGTTAAAATGAAGTGTCAACAGGCAGTTTTGAAGATATATATTTATATACTTGTATGTACGAATACAAGAGATGAGAAGTAAAATACTTGTAATCTTGCGCATGCTAAAACACAGAAAACATGAGACTGATCTTGCCTTATGTGTGTAGATATGTAATCGGGAACATTTATATCATTTAAGCACATAATTTTCTTGCAATAAAACATTGTTTATGATATGATTTTTGTTTTGTGTTGATAACTTGACCAAATTACACATTAAATACGAGAAACATGCACGAGGAAACATCAGACACAGTGACGACGCCGGGCAAGTGGATTAGTACAACATCGAAAAGGGCATCGTGCAACATGTTCTTTGACACTGTGCGCCGGCATACAGCTACACAAACATACATATAAGATATGTGGGTGAGAAGGGCGTGTGCGGCAATATAAATAAAACGCTGAGATCTAAATCAAACAAATCATTTTCAAAATCAGACTCATCATATTTTAAATGTTGCCTTTTTATAAATATCTATGTATGTGTAAACAAGCCTTAAGTAATTCCAAGAAATGCAGAACAATTTTTGTTTTTTTGTAGTCAAAAAATCGTACATCAAAATACTTATAGAAAACTCCAAAAAAATATGCATTTGCTCTGATTAGAAGCAGAGTTTGGTGTGTCTGTGGTATGTATGAATGGGAAGGCAAGGAATGTAGCATTTTTTGAGGACAAATATAAACAAAATTTCAAATTTCAATTGACGGATACGGAGTGTGTGTGTGAGATGAAATAGCAGCAGAGCAAGAAGTTGATTGATAGAGGTTGAAATTGGGGTACTTGGCTGGGAAGTAAACAAAAAGATAAAAATATGCTATTCTTTTATTCAAATTTCTTGAAAAATATTATTTTTGTAGAATATTTATTCGATAAAAAATAGCAATTTGTATACATACATTGCATTTGACCGAAAAAATATAAATCCAAAAATATTTAAAATGGAGAAAACGCGCAAAATTGAATATAAATAATAATTTACCATACGAACGTACATACAAGTAGTATAACGCAAATAAACATTTGTTAAAAGCATTCTATGTATGTATGTATGATTTATATTTATGACAAAAAAGTTATTTACATAAATATAAATTTACTCCAGTAAAATTTTCGATGCCTTTGCCAGTATTTACATCAATTTATAGTACTTTATTCTTGTTTTGCAGCACTGCTGGCCCTATGGGCATGTCTCAGATGAGCCAAGAAAGTCAGGCTAGAATGAAGCATCACAATGCCCAGCATCATCACCACCACCAGCAGCAGCAACAACAGCACATTCAGCAACAACAATTGAAGGCCAACAGCAAGGATGTAAATTTAGGTAATGCAATAATATAATACTTTTATAATCACAGTTTAAAAATGTGCTTACATTAGGGTGGCATAGATTTTTATCAATTTCGTTAGGATTTCATTTTTTTTCATATGTGGGGTAAAAAAGTATCGTTGAAATTAAAAATATATTCAACTATCTATAAATATTTAAATCTTGTTTTTGAATCCTTTTAAATATATCACACTAAAAGGAATATTTTTCGGTTTTATCTAGAAAAATTAGACTACTAAGCAAAAATTATGCTGTAAAAGTATTTTCACATGCGATATTTATGTCTTTAAATTGTTGAAACACTAGCCAAAGTTTCATAACTTTAAAAGCTAATAGAAAATAACAAGGGTTCCAGAAATCCAGAGTTACATTTCATGACTCGGGCTGGCTGAAGAAAGTAATCAATCAAGCAAGGGATTTATTGAGAGAACACTTCGGTGAGCAGCTAAATTCACGTTTTGGGCCGGCCGATTTGTCATCAAGATCACGTGATATCACACCTTTAGACTTTTTATTGTGGGGTTATCTATAGTCTATGCGGACAAGACTGCTTCGTTTCAGGCTTTTAAGCAAAAATTCAAGCGTATCATTCGCCATCGAATGATTCATCAAAAATTGGTCCTTCAGAGAAGTTGCCGCGATCAACATTTGAAAGATATAATCTTCAAAAACTAAATCCCAAAGCACGTTCTTTCCAATGATAATAAAAATTCCCCATTGAGTTTCAAATTTCTGTGCTTTTTATTAAAAAAAAAGTAGGGAACCTCGAAATGGCATACCCTTTAGTTAAAACTTCTGCAAATAACACATCGGGTTCTTGATAAGGTAGATGAGGACCCTATATTTATTAAACGCATTATTACTGCTATACGTGGGTTAAACAATATGACATCGAACTGTTCAACAATCTAGAAAAAGACTTTTCAAAAATGAGACGACACCGAAAAAACCAAAGCTCTGTTAAGGCATTGAAAGCCATCTCAGCCGAGGTTTATAACCAATGCATGAAAATAGGAATAAGCATTGGCATGTTTTTATTGTCTCAGGAGTCTATTTTGAAGATGATAATCAGGATTTGTATTAAGGAACGTAAAAATGTTATTTTTTTTTTTTTGACAATCCGGTTCAAATTTGATCAGATGGTACGAAGCAAAATTTATGCTGAACAGTTTATATTGTCAAAATTATTATTTTATATGCTTTTATAGATCTAAGTATTTTTATTAATTACTATAACGCAGTCCCCAAGATGTTCCTTTTCAAAGATTTTAAATTATATACATATGTATATTCCATATTTCTATGATTTTGAAGAGATCTTTCATTTTTGTAGTATTTTTATACTCTGAATAGGCTATATTGGGTTGTCGAAAAGTATTTTCGTATTTCTGATAAAACTTCAACATATTTTTTTATTATAAATATATTTATATACCGCTAGAGTTGAGTGTATTTCGGCATGTCCGTTTATAAATATTGAAACAAGCACCTCAGTTTTTCAGATATTGATCTGAAATTCTGCCCACAACCTTTTCTCCCAAAGAAGCTAATCATTTGTTGGAACTGTCGATATCAGACCACTATGGAATATAGCTGCCATTCGAACAGAACGATCGGATTTTTATTTTTTGTTTGCCATAAATAAAAACGATGAAATTAAGTATAAGGTTGAGTTAACTAAGTACTATGTACACTATGATTATTTATGGCGCTATCAAACATAATTATTTAGTGTTTTCAATTTTAACAAAAAAGAATATTAATAGTACAAAATATTGCCAATGTCATTAACACTAAAAACGGTTCCACCCTAATGTAAAAATAAAATAGCTGAACGTATATTTCATATGCGCACATTTTCGTAAAATATTTCTGCCCATATACAAGTACTAAATGAGTATATTCCCCCTGACAGTACAGCACTTTCAACGACTCTACGTAAATCTATCAACACTTGCATTTAACACAATTCCTAATTAATTTTTCCCTCCACATGTTGCTTCACTTCTCACACTCCTTCTCTTCTTGCAGCAGTGGCTGAATTGGAAAACCAACAGAACGCATTGATCTCCGCACATGTGATTCAACCAGTAAACGATTCGCCCAGCGCCCCAATCGCTGCCAATACATCACCCGAATTGCTGAGCTACCAACAATGTCTGTCCAGTGGCGGCAGTAGCGGCAGCGCAAACGACCATATAAGCAGTGGTTTAATGCCATCAACCAACGGAGGTGGTCACCATCTTCATAATCATCATCACCATCATAATCACGGCCAGCACAGCATCTCCCCAAAACTGGATCATCCTGCCGCAGGCACCAATACCACCACCCCCGCCGGAGTGAGTCCTTATACACATGCCACAGTGGCCGCTCACAATGGCGCAAGCAGTGCGTCCAATGCTGGCGGTCTTATGCCCACAGCACATACACATGCCGCCCACACACATCATACACACTTAAATATGAATCTCAGCGCCGCCGCCGCCGCTCAGAGCCAGATGATGTCGACGGCGGTCACGCAGTCGCATGTGCCACACTCCCAGGTGATGGCCGCGAATATATATTCTTCGATTGCACAGCCATATGCAAGTGAGAACAGCAATTTCGGTGCGATCTATCATCATCAGCACTACCACAGCGGCTATGGGAATCCCTACGATAAGCTGAAGGTGACGGGCCACATGCGTCAGTCGCCTGCCACAGCGGCTGGCAGCCCAACAGCGATGGCCACGGCGGCGGCAAATGCTTACGGCATTAGTAGCTATCAGTCGTTCTATAGTTCACCGCATCAAATGATGCGTCCCAACGGCTATATTGACTTGGTGCCGAGATAAATATTTTGCTGTGCGCCATATACGGTAATTTCGAACCAGTGAAATGTTGTTGCAATAATTGAAAAGTCAAATACTATATTTTATTTTTATACTAAGTGCAATTAAATGAGATTAATTAATAATATGTAATAAGTTTTGCTTACACGCAAATGAAAGTATTACTTTGTTGAATTTATGCATTGAAATTTTGCATATTTTTTCCACAGTATCGTAAGTAGTTAATCCGCTTCAAATCGTGCAACTTAAGCAATTTTTGTTTATGAAATTAGTTAATTTATTTGAATTCTGTGTTTATCAAATTTATAATTTATTTTTAGTTAAATTACCGAGGTATTAAATTTTTGCCATATGCTGTATAATAACGTAGTGATTTAAGCCATCAACACTTTAATTGTAAATATCATATTTAAATAAATTATGAAAGTGTAAAATTAAATAAATACTCTACTTTATAGCGCTTAAATACATGAATTAATTGATGGTTCGTTTTTGCATATGTGAGTAATAAGAGGTTAAGGTGACGTAAGAGGAGGCAAGGAGAGACTACTTTTGAAAGCTGCTGCGACCGCATTTTGCAAAAATTCTTTTACATTTTTGACACTGTAAGAGCAATTAGCTTCGAGTCGAATTAAGATAAATAAGTTAAAAAGATATTTTTCTGGATTTTGATGGGTCAGTTTGCTATTGCGTTATGACCTGAACAATGCATTTCGGAGATTGTCTTGGATAAAAATGCATGCCAAATTTCGAGAAAATATGTTGTCAAATAATGTTTTCCACACGAAGTGTGAATAGCAATTACCCGTATAAAGAACAACAAAATGGCGGGGGCCGATGGATTGCCGGTCCAACTATTCAAACACGGCGGCGAAGAACTGATTAGTAGCATGCATCAACTTCTTTGTAGAATATGTTGGGACAAAAGCTTGCCTAACGATTAGAATTTAAGTGTACTCTGCCCAATATACAAAAAGGGAGATCCCACAACCTGCGGCAACTACCGTGGGATAAGCCTCCTCAACATCGCATAGAAGGTTCTATCGAGCGTATTTTGTGAAAGATTAAAGCTCACCGTCAAAAACTGATGGGACCTTATCAATGCGGCTTTAGACCTGACAAATCAACAACTGACCAAATATTCACCATGCGCTTAATCTTGGAAAAGGCCCGTGAAAAGAGAATCGACACTCCCCACCTCTTCGTCGATTTCAAAGCTGCCTTTGACAGCACGAAAAGGAGCTCCCTTTATTCCGATACGTCTGACTTTGGTATCTCCATAAAACTAATACGGCTGACGCTGAGCAATTCGATACCAAACGAAGCTTCAGACAAGGCGACTCTCTATCGTAGGACTTTTTCAATATACTGCTGGCAAGAATAATTCGAGTTGTAGAGCTGAATAGAGAAGGCACAATCTTTTAAAATATTGTACATCTGCTGCCGTACGTCGATGAAATTGATATCATTGACACCAACATTCGCGCCATTTTGGAAGCGATGCAAATGGGTCTGGTAGTGAACGAGGGCAAGACGAAATATCTCTTGTCATCAAACAAACTATCGTTACATTCGGTACTTGGTTCCCACGTCATAACATCGAAGTCGTAGATGATTTCGTCTATCTTGGAACCAGTTTTAACACCAACAACAATGTCAGACTCGAAATCTTACGCAGCATAAGTCTCGCCAATAGGTACTACTTCGGACTGAGTAGTTAATTAAGAAGTAAAGTCCTCTCTCGACGAACATAGATCAAATTCTACAAGTCACTCATTATTCCCGTCCTTCTATATGGATGATGAGTCGACGTTACGAGTTTTTGAGAGAAAGATTATGAAGAAACTTTATGGTCCCATTGGCAACGGCGACAGACCAAGTGGAGAAAGACCTAGCTAAACTTGGTATCTGGAACTGGCGCCAAACTGCAAAAAGAAGAACGACTGGCGCGCAATTGTTAACTCGGCTATAACCGCATACGCAGTTCTTTTACGCCATTAAAGAAGAAGTTTGTGTGTCAGCTATATGCTTTAGTTATCCGATCTCTACAATTTCTTCGGAGATTGCATTATTATTGATCTTAAACTGCCGAAATAAGAATGGAAAAAATGTAATTAATGTTGAAATATGCAAACAATTACAACATTACAAGAGAACAACATACATAGGATATTGCTAAATGACGAATTGATGGAAAAGTCTTTCTCACAAGCTTACTGAGAGGAAATGTTCGAATTGTTTCAAATTATTCGAGTCAAGCAAGACCTGCTTCTCACTCCTTGCTGTTTATCCTGTTGTTAAAGATTTGGTTAACTTACTCGGCCTATTTAAAACTATCTATCGAACCTGAATACGGGTTTAAGCCGTGTGAAAACGATTAACTGATTTTAGGAAAGGGTTGGTATAGACTGTAGGTTTTTCTATAATTGGTTTCAATCGGTGGGGATTTGACTCATGATTCTCTGAATGATCATCATGAACTTTTCGAACTCTGCTGCGCCAGACGACCATCGAAAATATTATATTGAAATGGAAGTGGAACATCCACACCAGTTGAGGTCTGCTTGAGATTGTCTTCGATAGAATCGTGCAAAAAAATAATTCGTCTTAAAAAAAAATTTTTTGTGAAAAAAGTCACAGCAGCATGTATCCTGCATTTGTTAAAACATAATACTTAAATGTTTTGATTAAAAAAAATATTTTGTTTTAAATCTTAAAATTTCCAAATAATTTCGAATTTCTGGGTCCACCATCTTGTTTTAAAAGAAATATACACAGGCCTTCATACTATGCGTATTACCAAAAATGGCTGCATAAGCAATCACTATTGGTGCTTTGCACTTGAAGCGAACGAAAATGTCTTAAACGCAACCAAATTTATGGCTATTTTCATTACAAAGTTTACCTTTTCGCCATTGTTTATAATTATAATGAAAGAAACACAGACATAAAATCCGCATTGGCTGGGCTGCAGGTGCGCCATGTGCAACAATTACAAACGAGCGAAGGTATTCATATTGGATTGTAGTGAATAATGCCGAAGACAAAAAAAAAACCTATGAATTGTTTTCCATAAAAAAAAGAAGCGAGTTGTATTAGGCAGACGGAAAATGCGGAAGATAAACAAATATTTACTCACAGTGTTGCGTCAAGCGACCTATCTACAAATTTATACCTAAAATAAAAATAATAATTGAATTGTAAAATACTGAATTATAAAAATTATAAACTATTGAATTGTTAAAAATTAAATTAAGAAAATTTATTATACTTACCTTAATATTAATCTACTACTTACCTTAATACTTACCATAATCTATTACAATATTGAACGAAAAGAATTATACTTACCTCCTTTTTGTACATACATACTAACATTCCAACTGTTTTTTCCCGTTAGCTTTAAGATTTAGGCTAAGTCATCTAGTTGCTAAAATAAAGAAACGAATTGTAATTAGACCGCTATTGAATCCGCACGCGTTTTCTTTCGTTCGCTAACTTTTCGTATTTTCCGCAAGTTTGAGTAAATGGTACAGGCAGTTGGTCAAGTTTTTGTTGAGTGAATATTTAGAGAAAAAAAATATAACAACACGCATCCCGGATTAATTTTTATTCTCAAAAACGCTTGAGAAATTTCATGGCGCCCGAGCAGGGACAAATGCGTGTTTAAAAAAAAAAAAAAAATTTAACTTGAAATACTAATAGTGCAAACCTTATTTTCGCGACCAATTGCCTACTGTACCCTTTTCGGTGTTCGGTTTTCGGATTTCGGTGTTCACGGTTCAGTGAAAGTAAAAAAAAAAACAACGAATTAACAAATTAAAAAAAAAAAAAAAGAGGATTAAGAATCCAATTATACACATACACATGTATATGCAAGTACATATCGATATGTAAAGTGCGTGCAGTGAAACCTAAAAAAGAATAAATACATATATACATACGTGACCAGTGAAAAAGAATAAATACATATCCATATACATACGTGACCAGTGAAAATCAAATCTGTAACATAATATACATATTTACATACATACAGTGTAAAGTGCAGTACTAAAATACTTACCCGTATACTTACCTCAGTGTCAAAAATCAAAAAAGAGGAAAAGGGAAGTATTGTGGAGTGTGAGCGTATACGTAGACAAAGTGTAAAGTGAGAAATTCACCAACCTAAGAATTAAAATAAAAGGTGGTACTTGAGTACAGCGCAAGGTGAATTATTTATGCGGTACAGTGCTGGGCGCAAATAAAGGCTCAAACGTTTTTCGAAATACCACAAAACCAAAAAAAAAAAAAAAGAAAATCTTTAAATTTAATTGCGTTACAGTTTCAAAAAAAAAGGAAAACCGTTTGCTTAAAGTGCCGCAAGACTGAAAAACCGGTAAAACCCAAAGTGCCGGTAAAAAAGGCAAGCCGTTGCCACCGCTATCCGTTGGAATCACATTGCTGCTGCCATCACGTCGCGGCTGCTGTCGTCGCTCCGCTGCTGCCATCCCGTCGCTGCCATCACTCCGCTGCTGCTATAACTCCGTCGCTGCTGCTGTCGTCGCTCCGCTGCTGCCATCCCGTCGCTGCCATCACTCCGCTGCTGCTGTCGTCGCTCCGCTGCTGTCATCCCGTCGCTGCTGCTATAACTCCGTCGTTGCCATCACGTCGCTGCTGCTGTCATCGCTCCGCAGTTCCTATAATTCCGCTGGTGCCATCACTTCGTTGCTGCCGTCTATCCGCTGCTGCTTAAGTCGTCGTGGGAATGAGCTGCCGCTGTATCCTGTGCCAGAGGGACGTAAGCGCCGGCAAACAGCCGACGCACCAGGTAACGAGTGCGAATTATTGAAAGTGGTGCAAACAAAAAACAATAATAATAAAACTGCAAACGCACACTTTCAGTTTTTGGCTCTCCCTTTTCACATTACACGCCTATTTACACATATATATATATATCGTTTTCTACATATATTATATATCATACATATACGTACTATATACTATACATATAGTGAAGTGAATGTGAAGGGATTTTGGGATTGCGGATTTGCCTGCATTAAGGTGCGACCTTTTTGTAAATCGCATAATTTTAAAATTTTTATTCGGTCAGTTTTTTCGCATATTATCTCGTGTTTTCGCAAATTTAATTCTTGGACAATATTTTTTCGCGTTAAATTTTCGACTGTGCTAGTGCTCATTTTGCATAACTCATCGGTTTGGCTTTCATATACTTGGGAATCGATATTATTTTTTCTCGTTTTCGCAATCGATTCCAAATATATTTGTTGCCAACCTTATTGCTATTGGTTTGGCTTTCGTATATTTGGGAATCGATATATATATCTTTTTTTCGTTTTCGGTATCGATTCTTAATATATCTGTTGCCAACCGTTGTAGTTCTTTGTCTTTTCGGAAATTTAATTTAAACAAGCAAAATGAGCAAGCCAAAGCCAACTATCGCCAACCTCTCTCCAAGTAAGGAGTTAATCGACTTAAAGTCATTAAAGCGTCAAAGGACGGTGGCAAAAAATAGTATTTTGCGAATAAAGACGGGCCTTTTAGAAAAAACCATGTCGTTAGATCCAATTGAATTGGAATGTCGGCTCGACATATTAAATTCACATAGCGAAAAGCTAATGAAATGCCAATCTAAAATTGAAGAGATTGATGAAGACGACATGGCCCGAGGGGAGTTAGAGGACATAATTGTTGAAACGAAATCAATAATTAAAAATATTTTAGCCAAAAACCGAACGTCAATTGCCGAAACATCTTTCGTAGCTTCTCACAGCTCAAGGCTCCCTAAAATGAATTTGCCGAAATTCAAGGGAGAATATTCAGAATTTAAAAATTTTATGAGTTTGTTTGAGAGCTTGGTTCATAATGATCCAAATATCCCAGATATAGAAAAATTTAACCATTTGGTAAATTGTCTATCTGGAGAGGCTCTGGGAACAGTTAAAGCGTTTCAGATGTCGGATGAAAATTATCCGAAAGCGTTGGCAAGCCTCAAAAAGGTCTATGATAACAAATGCTTGATATTTTTCAATACAATATCTAAACTTTTTGAGCTGCCAACCATCCCAAAGCCATCCGCGCCTTCATTGCGATCAATGATTGATGAAGTGTCTGCTGTTTATGACTCTTTGCTATCTCTGGGCGATGAGAAGCAAATAACAAACGCCATTATAATACATATAGTTATGACAAAGGTTGACCCTGCCACCCGATCCAAGTGGGAAGACCAACTTGACTACGATCACTTACCATTATGGAAGGATTGCGAAGCAACTCTAAATAGAAGGTTTCAGCAGTTAGCAGCGGAAGGAGCATCTTGTTCGAGGACGAAATCCGGAGCCACAACCAGCATGAGCCACATGAAGCAGCCACACATGGATAGGACTAAATCAGCGTTAGTTGCTGCAGAGGCAAAGCAGCCACCTTGTCAAAAATGCAAGTCAAAGGAACATCAGTTAACTGCCTGCCCCACTTTCAAGGCGCTTCCGGTACAACAGAGGTTTGAGTTTGTGAAATCGGTGCCCTTATGCATAAATTGCTTGCGTAAGGGGCATACTGTGTCCAAGTGTAGAGCGGATCGATGTCGTGTATGCAATCGATCGCATCACACATTGCTACACCAGTACCCGATTTCCTTCCCCGCTGCATCTCATCCGCAACCATCAACCACACATGCCATGCATACAGCGAGTATGCCGGATCGGGTAATGTTGGCGACAGCTATTATTCAAGTGAGGACCAGTTATGGTGAATACCTGCCTGCGAGAGCGTTACTGGACTCAGGCTCCCAAGTCAACTTTATGACAGAGGACTTGGCACAAAAGTTGCGGATTCGTCGCCAACACAAAACGTTAAACATAATAGGAATTGGAAATTCCAACACGAAGGTGGGGACAAAACTAAGCGCGTTTGTTAAGTCGCGGGTCAATAATTACGAATTTTCGGCGGAATTCTGGATAATGCGTTGCATTTCGGCTAATCATCCAGACCATAACATAAATGTTAATGGCTGGAAAATTCCGCACAATATTAAATTGGCGGATCCAGAATTCCATAAATCAAAAAAGATTGATATCTTATTGGGTGCAGAAACCTTTTTCGATTTGTTAGCGGTTGGCCAAATTAAAAGTGGCCCTAATCAACCAACGCTACAGAAAACCCTTTTAGGGTGGGTTGTGTCTGGCAAATATGCTAGCAATCTAAGTCCTCCTCCTTCTGCAACTAGCACATTATGCCAATCTGAAGATGACTTAACGTCAATTAATTCGGTGGTCCAAAAATTTTGGGCGTTAGAAGAATTACCTTCAGAATCAAATGGCATCAAATTCACACTAGAGCAACAAGAGTGTGAAAAATTTTTCGTAAATACAACTCAAGTATTGCCTTCAGGACGGCTTCAAGTTAGAATGCCCTTTAAAGCTGACCGTAAGTTACTCGGTCACTCATATGAAACCGCAGTTCGGCGGTTTCAGGCCCTGGAGAGAAGGACATTAAAAGATCCAGAACTTCGTAAAATGTATCTGGACTTTATGAATGAATATAAAGCATTGGGTCACATGAGCCCAACGAACAATAAGATCCCGAGTGAGCCACACTACTTCATTCCGCATCAATGCGTTTTAAGGCCCGAGAGCACAACAACCAAACTACGTGTTGTATTTGATGCTTCGAGTCGATCTTCAACTCAAATAGCGTTGAATGAACTTTTGATGGTAGGTCCAACCATCCAAGAAGAGTTATACTCAACTCTTCTTCGTTTTCGCTTACATAAGTATGCACTAACAGCGGACATTACTAAAATGTATCGCCAAATAATTATGCACGAAGAAGACAGAAATTGTCAGCTTATTGTGTGGAGAGAGCATCCTTCTGAGCAAATTCAAATTTTTCGTCTTAACACCGTAACATACGGCACTGCGCCTGCTCCATTTCTCGCAACACGGTGTTTGCAAATGCTCAGTGATGCCAATACAATGAAATACCCACTCGGTTCATTGGCCATTAAAAGAGACTTTTATGTTGATGACTTATTAACAGGATCTGAAAATTTTGAGTCTCTAGATCTTATAAGAAGTGAAGTAATTAAAATATTAAACTCGGCAGGATTCACTTTAACAAAGTGGTTTTCGAACCACCCTAAATTTTTCGACAGTGATTGCACTGAAAAGTCATTAAGTTTCAATGACAAAAATTCTACTAAAACACTAGGAATCCATTGGTTGCCGAAAGAGGATTTGTTTAGATTTGTTTTGGATGCCAACTTTACTGATCTGCGAGCCACTAAACGGAACATATTGTCAGTCTCCGCTCGCCTTTTCGATCCTCTTGGATTATTAGCCCCATTAGTTACCAAAGCAAAAATCTTATTGCAAGAGCTTTGGATTCAAAAACTAGATTGGGATGAGTCGATTCCATTGCGCCTCGACACTAGCTGGCAGAATTTCAAAGCCAACCTACTGCAGCTCTCGTCAATTAGCATTCCTCGGTATGTAAACCTAGAGTCGACTGCTACATGCCAAGTCCATGGCTTCTCCGACGCTTCAATAAGAGCGTACGGATGCTGCATATACATACGAAGCCAATCTGCTAGTGGTGTCAAATGCATGCTGCTTACTGCAAAGTCTAGAGTGGCTCCGCTGAAGACCAAGTCTCTTCCGCGTCTCGAGCTCTCGGCAGCACATCTTCTTGCCAAATTATGGTCACGAGTTGCACCAATGTTGAGTCGACGATTCGAGCAAATTATATTTTGGACAGACTCTGAAATTGTATTGCACTGGGTAAAAACGCATCCATCTTCATTACAAACCTTTGTCGCAAATAGAGTGTCCGAAATCCAAGAATTGACTGACAATGTACAGTGGCGACATGTACCAACGAAACAAAATCCTGCGGATCAAGTGTCTCGGGGTTGTAACGTGGACGAATTGAATAATTCTATATGGTTTGGCGGTCCACAGTTCCTCCTAGAAGACCCCGCTTTATGGCCAATTAACGCTCACTTCCAGCTCTCCCCAGAAAGCGAAGCCTTAGAGAAGAAGAAAAACGCTGTCACATTTTCTGCAAATGTGAAAGAAAACACTATAATGGAGCTGATTGAGAAATTCTCTTCTCATCAAAAGTTGCTTCGCGTGGTCGCATACTTATTACGCTGGATCAGACGACCAAAGATGCCTACTGTGGGAAGAGCTCTGACTGCAGATGAATTAAACTTGAGTTTTTTGAAAATTGTCCAGGTGATTCAACATTCTGAGTTTGCGAGCGAAATCCAAAAACTGACTAAAGGCACGACGCTACCCGCTAACTTGCAAAAACTCAACCCGTTCTTGCATGAGTACTCGGATACGTCGCTTTCCTTTAAATTAATCCGAGTAGGAGGTCGCCTATTAAATGCACCTCTCCCATACGATGCCAAATTCCCATTATTACTGAATAAGAATTCGCATTTCGTTATCACTTATTTACGGTTCCTGCACTTTCGAAATCACCACGCTGGGGCAAAAGCGTTGGTTGCGCTTCTTCGAGAACGCATATGGCTAATTAATGCCAGAGAAGCTTGCAGTAGAACCGTAAGAAATTGTACACATTGCTTTCATTACAAGCCGAAGTTGCAAACCCAAATAATGGGAAATTTGCCAGTTGAAAGACTTCGAGCGTTACGACCCTTTCTGATATGTGGCGTAGATTTTTGTGGTCCCATATATACAACGTTAAAAATACGTGGTCGACCACCCGTAAAGACTTATATAGCAGTTTTCGTTTGCTTCACTTCAAAAGCAGTACATTTAGAACTAGTCTCGGACCTGTCTACTAATTCTTTTATTTTCGCCCTTAAAAGGTTCATTGGTCGCCGAGGGATGCCACAGAAAGTATTCAGCGACAACGCAACCAACTTTGTCGGCGCCGACCGCAAGCTGCGCGAGCTGAAGGAAGCCTTTCTAGCGCAAGCTCCAGAGCTAATGGGATTCGCAGCCGAAGAAGGATTCAGCTTCGGCTTTATACCACCCAGGGCGCCGCACTTCGGCGGATTATGGGAGGCGGCCGTGAAGTCCGCCAAGCATCTAATCGTTCGCGCCCTCGGCAACGCTCTACTAACAACGGAAGAGCTCTCAACGCTACTGGCCGAAGTGGAGGCCATTTTGAACTCGCGTCCCCTAACACCGTTGAGCCAGGACCCCAACGACGGAGAAGCACTAACTCCAGCGCACCTTTTAATCGGTTGTCCTCTGCGAGCACTGCCCCCAGCACAAGTGCCAACGGACCCAATTCGTTGCTGCGAGAGATGGCAACTTGTTTGCTGTCTCAAGCAACAGTTTTGGCAACAGTGGTCCAAAATATATCTAACGAGCCTTCAGGAGCGCAACAAATGGCTCCACCCCAAACGCAACCTGCAGCCAGGCGATCTCGTCCTCGTTCACGAAGACAACGTGCCGCCGCAGCAGTGGGTAATCGGCCGCGTCGGCGCAACCGTCGAAGGCCAAGACGGCAAGGTGCGAGTCGCAGAAGTGGCGACTAAGGCGGGCACAATCAAGCGCCCCATCCACAAGCTGGCCTTGCTTCCAATGGAGGTTGAAGGAAATTGATCCTGTCAAGGTGGCCGGTGTTGCGTCAAGCGACCTATCTACAAATTTATACCTAAAATAAAAATAATAATTGAATTGTAAAATACTGAATTATAAAAATTATAAACTATTGAATTGTTAAAAATTAAATTAAGAAAATTTATTATACTTACCTTAATATTAATCTACTACTTACCTTAATACTTACCATAATCTATTACAATATTGAACGAAAAGAATTATACTTACCTCCTTTTTGTACATACATACTAACATTCCAACTGTTTTTTCCCGTTAGCTTTAAGATTTAGGCTAAGTCATCTAGTTGCTAAAATAAAGAAACGAATTGTAATTAGACCGCTATTGAATCCGCACGCGTTTTCTTTCGTTCGCTAACTTTTCGTATTTTCCGCAAGTTTGAGTAAATGGTACAGGCAGTTGGTCAAGTTTTTGTTGAGTGAATATTTAGAGAAAAAAAATATAACAACACGCATCCCGGATTAATTTTTATTCTCAAAAACGCTTGAGAAATTTCACACAGTATGTAGGAAGTGGAATAATTAAATGGTTTCTTATGGAAAGGGAAAAAAGAAGATTGTATATTCAGATACAAATGTATATATGAATGTCCAAGTTGAATGGTAGAATGTGTATTTTTCTGTGGCCTGCGGTACTCGTAAGATTAATTTGGAGTACGAAAATTGTATAGTAATAGTGTGATTCAATAAGTCGTGGACGAATATTAATTTCTGTGTGATGCTCTCTAATAATTTCATCTTAATAATTGAAATGATAAGAAATTTATTACAAATTTATTTCATATGATTTTCTACATTTCTAGGACAGAAGAAAGAATCCAATAGATAATATGAGAGTAAAATTACAGAGAATTCTTTCTCTGCAAAACATGGACCTGATAAACTAATGCAAAAATATATTAGATGATTTTGAAAATTTATTATTAACTAGTTTGAGTCGCCAAAAAAGTTGGCAGCCTATTGAGAAGTAAGGTCTTCTCTCGACGAACAACGAACCAACTCTACAAGTCACTCATTATTCCCGTCTGCTGACAACATCTGATGAGTTGACGTAACGAGTTTTCGAGAGAAAGGTTCTGCGGAAGATTTACGGTCCTTTGCGCATTGAAACGGCGAATACCACAGCCGATGGAGCAATAAGCTGTACGAAATATACGACGACATAGACATAGTTCAGTGAATTAAGAGACAGCGGCTACAGATATTGTATCCGAATGGATGAAAACACTTCAGCTCTGAGAGTATTCGACGCAGCTTCCGCCGAGGGAAACAGAGAAAAATTGGAGACTGTTGGAAAGACCAGGTTGAGAAGGACCTGGCTACATTTGGAATCTTCAATATGCGCCAAACAGCGATGGACGACTAAAGAAGAAGAAGAATAGTTTTCTAGACTGCAAATCTTAAAGTTGGGTAGTCTAAAGGATAATAAAACGTTTTTTTTTTAATTGTGTTAGAACTTCGTTTTGTTTTTTTTTTTTTGAAAATTTTAAGGCTCTTTAAAGATCTGTATCGCATTTAGTATTTTTTAAAACATCAAGCAGATGTGTGCTTTGAGCAAAAATAGGTTTTTTGAATATTAAATGATATTGAAAAATATATTTTGACAAAAATCACCAAAATGATTGACTGTACGTGAAATGCGATTATATACACCGCTTCCGAAAATTCCAAAGCGCATCAACCTTGTGTTGGCGTGACATTTCGGAAAATGACAGCTAAATCATTAGTAACGGCAATTTTTGAAACATAACCAAGAGAAACACAAATAAAGTAATATACATAAGTATGTATATAAATAAGGTGAAAGATATTTTTGAAGCATAAACTCATATGTGTATGTACATACATACATATACACCATTTTGAAATAATGGAACTAATGATAAAAAGTTCAACCTTTAAACTCGGGTTAATTATTATATTTCTTTCCATAAAAAAATATATATCTTAAGGGCAACAGCTGGAAACTGCAATTTCTAAAAACTTAAGAAGTTACATAATTTATGCTACTCACCAAAAAGCAACAAAGAAAGTTATTTATTACCTTAGCTTCCTACTGATCTTCGGCTGCGTTTGTCGGCAAAAAATTTAGAGTCGAAAAACGAATGTCCTCATATCCGCTGAAATTAGTCAAACGGCTTGGAAAAACAAAATAAGTGCCAAAGTAAAGAGTGACACACATATACATATGTATATAATCTCTTACTGCCACATACAAACGCTGAATGGCGAACTACAAGTGATTCTATATACTAGTTAGCCATAAATCGCAATTCGAGTGTAAACAGATTTGTTTGTTTTACCTCGTCTCATTTGTCACACAAATAACGCTTTGGTATCATATTCGAAAATGCCAAAACAAAGATCTGATGACAAAAAACGAAAATGAAATGAAACTAAAATCACAAAATCTACTTTCGCTCGACTACGTGTAGCATCTTTCAAGTGCCACGGATCACTTGAGCCACTTGAGTTACGCCACACGTTTTATCCACACACACACACTTACAAACTTGCCATCACACATTTCCCCTATCACTTCAAGATGTCACCGTTATTATGTATTGTTGTTTTAGTTGGCGCTGGTGTTGTTACGTTTGTCACTGTGGCTCCGCAGTCCTGTGAAACTCATCTATGAATCGATCGTGCCACAGCCGCTGCCGCACCGCTGAACTGCCACTGCCCAGCAACATGCGTGCGGTAGGTCTTTCGGTAAATTTTGAATGGCTTATCGATTCTAAGTGAGTTGAACTTGTAAGCAGTAAATCTTCGAGGCTGTAAGCCGCTCTTTACCCAAAAATTACCTTCTGGTTGATGGTTTTACAGCCAGCATCGGTGTCACATTGCTCCATTTTTGATGTTTAGCAGTGACCCATTTTTGTGATTATCTGCATAACGGATTTGAGTGAAGGAGTTTGAATTTACATGTTGCCGTGGAATTGTTTTTGTGGTGCGCCGGTGTCAATTCTTGGCTAGCTAATTTCTCATGGCATTGAAATTTGAAGGCATTATGTTAATGAGGATTTTTTCTTTTATAAGATGAGGTTGATATACATCCGTTTCTTCAATTATTTTTAATATTCAAAGTGCTGACCATCTAAAGCTATGCATCTCCCATCCTTCATAAAATTTGGGGATTCTATCCCAAGAGAACTGCGCTGCGGTCAATAATTAACCAAGTTAATTTGTGATAGCCTGGTCTGATATGAAACGTATTCCAATGAGGGCATTCTGCATTGACGAGAACAAATGGTAGTCGGAAGAGGCAAGGTTTAGACTATAAGGCAGGTAAGGCAAAACTTCCCAGCGACTATTTTCCAAATGGTTTTTAACCGGTCTTTTTAGTCGCATATTCCGGGCGTTTTTCGGGATTTGCTCATTTAAATGTGATGAGTTGTAGCCGGTAGCATTCTTCAATAATGGTTTCATCCGATTTTCGCCCATAATACAGCCCACCCTTCTGACCCCGCCAAATACTGAGAACTACACTGGCATCATGGATATTCGTCTATGTCATTGATTTGAATGGTTTGCCATGCCAAAATTACCATTTTTAAATCGTGCAAACCACTTTTAACAAGTTCATTCAGCTAGAGCATGGTTATCAGAAACTTACATCAAAATACGATGACTTTCAGGCTGATGTTTTCTTCATATAAGAGTAAGAAAAAAACTTTTCCCAAGCTCAAAATTCGAAATTTATTGAAAAAGACGCACAAAGACTAGATGGAGCGTCCAACGCAAGTTCGGATTATTCGGATCTCTTGGTGCCTTATCTTCGGATCTCTTAGACGCCGTTTACGTGGTTATAGCCGAGTTAACCTATTTCGCTGTTTGGCATCGTTTCTAAACCTGATCTCGCCAAAGGAGTAGAGGTCTTTCTCTTCCTCTGCTTCCATCGGCGTGCACTGGATTGAAAAGCTTCAAATCTGTAGTGTGTCTTTTCCATCCGGACAACATGACTCTCTGCTTATTTCATGACAGGAGATATTTCGCCTTGTCTCGTTCATTACCACACTCATTTGCTTTGCTTCCTTATCCAGTCTGGAGGAAGCAGAACTAACGGCGCGTTTATTGAGGCCAATAATATCAATATAATCAGCGTACGCCAGAAGTTGTACACTATTATAGAAGATTGTATCTTCTCTATTCAGGTCTGCAGCTCGAATTATTTTATCCTGAAGTAGATTGTAGAAGTCACAAGACACGTGGTATCCTTGTCTGAAACCTTGTTTGGTATCGAACGGCTTGGAAAGGTCCTTCCCGATACTGACAGAGCTTTTGGTATTGCTCAATGTCAGCTTACACAGCAGTATTAGCTTTCAAACATAGCGGCATAGAAGCAGTTTCATTTCGTGTTGTCGAAGGTGGCTTTAAAATCAACATTAGAGGTGGTGTGTGTCGATTTTCATTTCACGAGCCTTTTCCAAGATTTTCTTAGTTTGTTCTAAAGTGACTATTGCTATCTTAGTTTTTGGATGCCATAAATATGGTACTTAAATAAGTAGGTAGCAAAAAAGCTATAGAAGCCTCTACTCAAACTCTATCACCAAATAAATTGTAATAAGAGAGCAGAAGCTCGACCAAGCCCATCTCAAAGTGCAAACAATAAATTATCACAATTATTTTAATTATATAATTATTTCAATATTATCTTAATTTTCGAGCCTAAGCTCTCTACTTTCTAGTTCTTAAATCGCTATAGAAAATCTTATCGAATAGCACGTTTTAGAAACACCCATAAATTTTCTTCGATCATCGCATTTTTTGACAGAAGACAATACACAAAAAACGAATTTGTTTCCATTTCAAGTTCAAGTGGCTGTGCAATCTTTAATGTTGTTGAGTCGAGTGTGGCACCCCTTTTAGACAGAGCGACAACACGCTTATACTATTTCAGGGACAGTATGCTGCGGCTGGGAGGAGACCATGCGTGCCTTCATGGTTTTATGGTTCAATACGCGTGTGCAAGGAATACGATTGCCTTATGGAAGAAACATTGTAAACACAATGTATTGCCAGCACATATACATACTTACATACCTACTAAACAATGTTTGTGTATGTGTGTATGCTACAATAATGTAAATAGGCGTCTGCACAAGTCAATGTGTTAGACACGCCCACGCTTGTACAAGAATTATTAGCTACTTGAGTATCTATGCAACAGCTACTCAATATAAAAGGAAACGCCTGTAAAACTCCTGTACTTGGGGTCGCTTTTAAGGCACCTTTTCAAGAGGCAGTATTTTTGACTTTCGATATTCGGTTAGTATTGGATTAATCGGTACAACAAATATTGTTTCAACTGTGCCAAATTTGATATGTTTCGAAAAAAGTCAACGTTAGGGCATTTTCAATAATTGATTTCTAGTGGGGTTTTTAATACATCGAGTATAATTATTGTATTTTACATACCGCAAATCCTCCAAGTTATGTTTCTTATGAGATAAAGAACCAGAATCCACTAGGAATTGGCAAGAGGCAAGATGTATATGGGTAAAAGAGGGTTTGGACACCCTATTGGAATCCGGAATGTATATAATAAGGGGCAGGACCTCGGAAGATACGACCTATTATTAATAATAATCAAGGAGGCGAACGAGTTAATATGATTAATAATTAACATTCACTGAATAATATTGTGGCAAGGGAGAAAAGCTTAAAACTTTTCATCCAAGCAAAAGTACTCAATAGCTTTTTTTTTGACAGATCACGCATGAGTCGTGTCAAGCTGTCTTGTTAATTTTGTTCAGTATTGTTTGGTATTTCATCATGGAAAGACTAACGGCTGAACAACTTTACATATACATAATTCAATTTTATTACGAAAATTCACGTTCTCTAAATAATGTGTTCCGCGCGCTTCACTCAACTTATGGTCAACATAATCTACTGAGCGTACTATTGCAACATCATGACTCATCTTTAGACCCAGCATTCATTATTAGACCGACCGAATAGACCACGTACATTACGCAGTAAAGAAAATTTAGCAGCCAAAAATACAGCTTGTGCAAGAACATGTGGGCTCTTGAAAAGTTCCAAGAGTATCTGAAGTTTTCGAGGCAAATTTTCTTCAGCGATGAGGTCCATTTCTGCCTCAATGAGTATGTAAATAAACAAAATTGCCGCATTTGGGACGAAAAGCAACCAACAAAAGATTCAAGCGCAACTATTAGATGCCTGAAATTAAAGCTCGTGATCTCGGCGACATTTTGTTTCAACAAGACGGCGCCACTTCCCACACATCGCATCAATCTCTGGATTTATTGAGAGAACACTTTGGTGAGCAGATAATTTCAAGTTTTGAGCCATTCGATTGGCCACCAAGATCATGTAATATTACACCGTTAGGATTTTTCTTGTGGGGAAATGTAAAATCTAAAGTCTATGCGGACAATCCCGCTTCGATTCAGGACTTGGAGCAAAGCACAACGCGTGGCATTCGTCAATTCGTCGTCGTCGTAAATTGGACTAAACGGATGGATCATCTAAGACCGAACCTCGGGCAACATTTGAAAGAGATAATCTTCAAAAAATAATAGTATAATATAAGTAGAGAACCCGGGAAACGGATCACCCTTTACAAATCAGCGAGACGAGCTAAGTCGATTTAGCCATGTCCGCAGATGCGGATTCAAAGATTTTCTACCGATAGGCTTTTCAATTTTTACCGCCTCTTCTAGCCATCTGGGATTCGATACATACATTTGATTACAAAGCGTTTAGCAATTGCTAATGTAGAGACGTTGAAATATTTAGGATATTTTCTTTAGTAATAAATGTTTCAATTTTTGTTAAATAACTTAATTTCTGTAGCAATTTAGTATATTAATTTTTCAAAAATCAGAAAATCGAAATAAAACTGTTCGAGCAAATTTGTCGCCCTTGGCTACAACCTACTCAGGTTGCTGATAAATCCGCTGCAGCGTGTCCGTCTGTCCTACTGTTTGTATATACCCAAACTAGTCTCTTCAGTTATAGACAGCTGTCATACAACCTGAACGATCCAAATAATGTCCTTGTATGAAAAACCTATATATTTGAAAATATATCTTCATAAAACAAAGGATTCACATTGGCTTTAGAAGGTATTACACTGCCTACCACGGCTGTAGACTTTTTGGTGGTACTATGTAGTGTAGTCTCAGAACATTAGGGAAACCTCCCAACGATAAAAAAGAGCGAAAAGTAATCCAACCTTTCATTCCAAACTTGCTTTATAATTTGACTCCTCTCACTATTAATGCCAATATTCTATCCTTTGAAAACACTTGGACAATTTCAACACCATTTGAGTACAAAAAAAGAATGATCTCTTTCTATCGACCTGATTGTGCCACATTTCAAGCAATCTCTCGTTTTGCACTTGCCTCCTGTTAAGCGTTGACGGCGTTCGCCAAGTGTGGACGCTGCATTCGATTTTGCATCATGTATACATATGTGCGGAATATGCATTTGTGAATGTATGTGTGGCACCCCTTTGTGACAACCACTGATAAATGTTACAACTACTGTCACAGCCACTTACAACAAAGTTAAATGGCATTTTTTTACGAGGCGTGAACAGCAAATTACGAAATTTATGCATTTTTATAGCGAAAAATGGACACATTTTAAGCCTCTAAGTAGTCGGCAGCTATGTGCGTAAGTATGCATGTGTGTGTGTGGCGGGTATTTATTTATTGTTTCGTTTTTTATAAAGTGTTGTTGGTGCGTCGCATCATTGCTGCTGACAATTTCAGCAACATTTATTTCGCACAAACACACACACACACACTCGGCATAAACTTAATATTTATGCCGTTTGTTTTAACAATTTATCAATGTACTTGTGGTAGCATGCAACCATAGGAATCAAAGAATGCACAACAAATTGCGGCCACCGCTCATTTACTTTGGCTCATCAATTAGCGCGCCACGCATAATGGCATGCGCCAGCACACAACCACAACAAAACCAACTACAACTACTTCTGGTTGCTCACTTTCGGTTATACTTGGCGGCTGGCACCGACATCATTGTCACAACACCCGGCAAGGCGGGCAATGTTGCGGTTTAATTCATCGGAAATTGAGCGCGTAATTCAAATTCAAGCAAACAGCAGCAGCCATCGAAAATTTATAATCACTTCCAATACGCTTGGCAGTTCAAGTCTATTTGGGCTTGCGATAGGAAGTTAAAAGCAATTAAAAGTGGAGGCGCTCTGGCTGCTGCTCGCAGGCACCAACAACTGCAGTTGCGCCTCTGGGTGTAATACAAATGCAGTCTTCATATGTGTATGGCATATGCACTGCCCTGTCATATGTTGCATGCTGCACCATTAACTCTTAAACCATAAGGTAGCTTCATTGGCTCGATCCTGCCTCTTTGTTGCAGCTTTGAGAGTGATGAAATGTTCGAAAATTAATGCCATCGATGACATGAATGAAATGTTTTTCTCTTGTTTCCTATTCATAGGCATATGCAAACAATAAAAGCAACTCCGCGCACATACACAAATGCACACATACATATTCGTACAACTGCATTTGATCGCGTGTGTTGTGACTTTCCGCCCTCGGTAGCTTCCAATTGGAAATGCCGGGCACAACACTGTCGCTTCGTTAGACTCAAAATAGCAATGAAATGAAAGAAAGACACATAAAAGGGACACCAGAAGTTATGAGAATATTATTGCCAACTGTTAACAGATTTGTGATTCGTTTGGATGCTCGTATGGTTTTGTTTGCTTGCACTGCTGGCGGAACTCATAGAAATTTTCCTTCCTGTTTGCTGCGGAGATCAGTAAGTGGCTTTGTTGTTGTTAGAGTTGACAAAATATTTTCGATATTGCAGTATTGAAAGTTTTACGACCAAACTTTTTGTGGATATTCAACTAAATATGGAAGTGTATGGAGCAGCAAGTTTGGCGTGTTGTGACATATGTACATATGTACGTCGACTGGATACTCATAAAACGGAGTACATAAATTTTTTTAATACTTAATTTCGGGTTCGATGAAACAGCTTAATATCTAAATCACATTGCTTTAGTTCGAATGGCAGCTGATTATAACATTGCTTAGAATCCCAGCAACTAATTTGGTTGTTGCTTTGTCCTAGTTCTTCTTATAAAGTATTAGGTTTAATGGTTATATCCATTTGCGAGTCCGAAAAGACACCTTTCTTTGTGAATTTTTCTTGAAGAGGCATTTTTTTTTTTTTAATAATCGGGGAAATTTTGGGTTCGCTTGATTTCGTAATTGATGGCCAGGGAGAATACCGAAAAAATGTGGCTGGCAATCGGAAAGATATTTCTGCTTAAAATTATTGTGATTTTTGATTTTCCAAAAAAAAAGTATTTTTTTGTGAAAAAATTTACATATCAAGTGCCAGAAAAATAAAAATTAATACTAAAAATCTTATTCCTTCAATTGTTATCTTACGAATACATCTAAACTAAAGTCGTGTTGAAATTTTACATCGAACGTTTCGAGATAAAAATGTTTAGTGTTTGGAAACCGATTATACTAAGTTAAAAAATTCTTATTTGTAAATATCGTTCGTATTTTGGAAACAATTTGTCGGATCAGCTTCAAATCCATCTTTTAAAATTTACGAGTGGATGTAACCCATTAAGAAAAGAAGCGGCAGATAGACGTTTGTCACTGTGCCAAACATTGTTCCTCAAACATTTCCGATAATTCTAAAAAATGACACCATGAGAACTTTCGGAAAAACCTACTACTTTTTTTTCTATTTTACACTGAAACAAATGTGTCCTAAAACTATGGAAAATTTACTTGTTTTAAGGAAAAAATGGGAATGAAATAGCACTAAAGACATGTCTTCCTTAAGTTAAGGAAACACGATTCTACTTTTAAGTACATATGGTTTCCTTAAAAAGAGGAAAATATTGCCTTAAATGAAAGAAAATTTTCTTAAACGAAGAACATTGTTGTCTTTAATTTAAAGTAAAGACGTTCTTAATATAAGGCCATCAAATAAAAACCACTTCCTTAGATTAAAAGGTCTTTGACTCTAGAATTAAGTCTCCCTGTCTTTACATTTAATACTAATGGAATTGCCTTAAATAAAAATGCAAAAACTTATTTTTTTTTCATTTATTTCATTTCATTGTTCTTAAAAATTAAACTTAGGTTTTAAATACTTATTATTATTTACATTATAATACTTAATTATAGGGAAAATAATATCTTTTAAATTAAATATAAAAAAGATCAGAATTTTGGCATTTTCGCTTCCAAAGCGATCCATTTATAAAATTTTTAAGTGAGACACTTCTTGATAAAATAGCTTTATTATTTTGAAATTTTTCATACACTTCCGGTAATTCAAAATATTTTTTAAGTTGGAATTTTATTGGAAACAAAATACCTGCTGCTATTGATTCGTCTATTGCTTTGAAATTACATGAAAGCAAGTTAGAAAGTGAATTATCAATTTGGATTACAGAAGGTTTTTCGTACATATCTGAATCTAATAACGTTTTAACAAATGAATGCTCTGAAGAAAAACTGGCGAATGGTGCCTTACAAAACGATATTAGCTCATTTAAATTCTCACGAACTTCGCTATGATCTGGCTCTAATTTTTTTTACAATTTTTTCCAATTCCCCACTAATTGGACAAGTTATAAGATTTGTTATATTTTTTTGTAGTAACGTTACTTCCTTTCGGTGCAAGTAGTTGCTGGAATATTTTTCTAATGTAAATTTTAAACAGTTTTCTTTTAACAAATTTAAGTTTACATTTGATGTTTGTTTTTCAGTACTGTTTTCTATTTTTCTTTTTTTTGGACTTGAATTGATTTCAGAATCAATAGAAATATTAAATGCAGTTTTACTATCTGTATGTCCATGCTTTTTTTCCTCATTTCTCATATGGCGACGAAATGACTTAAAATCATCAAATTTATGTTTACACTCTAGAAAACAGCATTGGAAATAATCTACAGCACCTTTATGATGAACATACTGCAGAAAAAATATTTCACCACAGACAAAACAGATTACTATTTCTTAAATTAAGAGAGATCGCTAATAAGCGATGAAACACAGCTCAAGTTTTCGTGTGTCAAATTAAAGAAATATTTCGCCAAAAACTCCCACACTTGTTTGCACTCTGCTGGGTATTCTAAATCTAACGTTGCGAATAATTTTAAGCAAACATCTATGCTTTTCACAAAATTTCCTACTTTGTAATAGCTGTTAGCGAAGAATACATAAAACTGCGTCAAATTTATATCATCTTCACCGATTCCGCACAAATGTGGTTGAACTGTTTCTCCAGCTTTGCACTTATTGATACCTTCAAGTATATCAATATTTTAATTTATTTTTATTTTTCCAATTATTATTATTTTTCTATTATGTATTTTAATTTTTGCCAATTCTCGATCAGTCTCGAATATTGAGAGTATCGATAATTCGAAAACGATCAGTGCATGAGTGGCCATTCGAATTTACAACAGCTGTGCCATAATTTCGAACATAACATAAATTTCGTTAAATGAAGTGATTGTGAAGTTTTTCATATTTTTATAAAAATAACATAAACACCAAATTCTCTTATTGATTAACTAAACAATATCAATAATTACGTGTATATAACTTATAGAAAGTATAAAAGGTAAAGAATTCATGTCTGCTTGCATTAGAGTAAAGAGAAACAATCCATGTATGCTTGAACTTAAAATAAGGGAGCATGACCTTATATCAAAGTTTGAGTTAAGTAAATAGTCGGTTCGCATAAGGTTGAGTCATCCTTAAATTGAATAAATTTTTACTTGTTGAAAGTTTAAGTAAATATTGTCCTTAAACCAAGTAAAATTGAACTTCTTTCACTTATAAAGTCTAAAAATGACTTGTTTTCAGTACAATTTTACTAAAATATAGGAAAATGCCATGAACTTAAAATAAGACATCGATTTTTTTATTTTAAGTACGATCGTCCTAAAATTGAAGGGTACGACTTACTCAAATTAAAGGAACTTTACATACTTTGAGTAAATTTTACTATATTTAAGTATATTTTGAGCTTTTTAAAACAAGGGCGCACTTTCCTTAATTCTAGTCTGTCCATTATTTTCAGTGTAGACTTCATTTTTTAAAGAACCAACAACAACATCTGTATTATGTTATGAAAAGCTTTGTGAAAAGTAGTACTCATCATCGTACAACATGAATTAAATATTCCTTATTCCCTGCCCCGCTAATCAAAGAAGATGAGATAACTCTATTTTTCAGAAGTTTCTCATTTTCAATTCAAAACGCATCTGAATGGATTAAACTAAGCTATTTTATCCACTTATTTAATTAAAAAAGATACTTTTAAACGTATCTCACATTAGCCTTGCTTTTGAAAATATCTTTGGTGGTTGAAAGGAAAAAATATATCTAATTTTTATAAAAATATTCCCTTTCGCAAGCAAAATTCGACCGCTGTTCATTGCTGAGAAATTTGGAATGCAACCTATTTGAAAGCAAAAAGAAGAAACAAAATTAACTTCGGGTGCACTGAAACTGTAATACCTTTCACAGGAGCATTTACTTTAGCATTAAAGGCTATAAAATGATCTTCATCTTTGTTTTGATCGTTCAGTTTTTATGACAACTATATACTATAGTCGTTAGATCTAAACAATATGTGCGAAGATTGTGGTATTAACTTGGACAATAATATCCTCCAAATTTCTTGACAAATAAAAAATATTGATTTGAATTGGTCAGTTTTGTATGACAGCTGTATGTGTTAGAGAAAAGGACCTCTGAAAAATTCATTTAAAAATTGTGGGACTACTTGCCTTATATAAAGATAGACAGATAGGTAAACACGGTTAAAGTGCGGGTTTTTCCCTCATTTTTTGAGTAGTAATGTATGTATATATTTTTTATACCATCAGAAAGTGGACATTTCAGCAAACATAAAGCCTACTGGCTTTTTTAAATATCTGAAATTTTGACTTGAGATTTTTAGATTGAAATTTTTTTTCGCTTCAAAGTCGATATAAGGTTCCCTTCTTAATATTTTAAATTAAAAAATAACTTATTCGGAACATACATACCGCTCATTTGCTGCAAGACCGGCATAAATTTAAAAACGTGATTTTTGAGTTAATGCTGCAGAATTGTTCGTTATATCATACTTCATGTTGAGTGAAAAATTCATATGAATACCTCTTATATGCTCCGCTTGAGAAGAGAATATATTTCCTGTTTTCCGTGTAAGGTTATAGTCAATTGAAAACTTTAAACGCGTTTTCTGGCAAATCGATTTTTTTGACTTATGCCGGTCTTGCAGCAAATGAGCGATTTGTAAAGTAGGTAAATTTACTCAAAATTTCATGGATGAAAAAATGTATATACAGGATAAAATTAAAAAACCCAAAAACATAAATATTTGAATTTTTGAAAAAATTTCGAGGTTGTGTAAAAGAAAGTATATAAACAAAAGTTACTGATCTTTTAATTATCTACAACATTGTCATATAATTATTTCCATAGGGCTCATAGTTTTGCCGAATATCGAGTTAAGCTGTTTTTAAACCTTAAAAATTCTATCAAGCCCCCTCCTTTTTTCCGACCACAGATCGCCCATAAATTATTTTTACATATGTTGTTATTTTATCGTCTGCGATGGGTTTCAACCTACTATGATTTTCTTTCTTATTTTTATAAATTTCAAACGCTTCTGTGCTAGTACATATATAAAGATCAGAAAACCTACAATCCAATATACACAAAGTTATGAATAAACGAAAAGTCAACAACACTATCCCATTTCACCACTACCCATTGTAGACGGCGAGCTCGAGTAGGCGTGAGAAACGAGAGTGACCCTTGCACAGCTTCGGTCTGGATACTGTACCAGGTCAAACTTCTACTTATACAGAACAGAACCTGATATAACAAATAAATGCCCAGCGTACAATAGATATCCGCCACCCCTTTGTATGCCTTGCTAACCCTACTCATCTAACACCCTTATCCCTTTGACCCGAACCCGACGAAACATGACGATGACAACTTGTCTAATCCTTACCATCCTAATAATGTACCCATTGCAACAACAACGGCACGATTCCGATTACTTTGGCGGAGGGGTAAAAAAACCGAATTTCCGTATAAATGGGGTATGTACGGATAGGGGAGCTTCTCCAGAGGAGGAATATCCAAAAATAACATAAAAATAACTAATATTTTTTGAAATATTCACGTTTAAAAATTCAAAAATTTACACTAAGAAAACATGTTATTTCTCTATGTTTCACTAAATTTTTTCACGTTCTTTACACTGTATATTTAAATATACACTCTAAGCTTTGAAATAAGCTTACATTTCACATTTATTTTGCAATTTTTCAACTAAATTTAGTATTTTAAAAATCACTTGTCAAATTTATGGCTGAAAAGTTTAGAGTGCTTATATTTACAAGGAAAACCAGCATTGCCACACCTTAAAAACCAAAAGTGAAGGATTTTTCAGCGTTTCACAGCGTTTTCTTTGTTTCTACTTTCGAGTGATTCTTTTTTCTTTATTAACTATAAAAAAACTATAAAGAAGATTTTTCAAGCTAAAATTGAATATGTGAACACTTTTCCATATACATGCATATATGAATATGTGATTTATACTTAATAAACATAGATAAGTAAAATCGTGTGATAACATTATAATATACATATATGTTTATGATTGTAATATAACATTTTTATATACATAATACCCGGGGTGACTGAAGTACTTTCGCATAGTGCTCCTTTCTGCGTTGGCGGCCTTCGGCCGCGCTTTAAAAAAATAACCCTGGCCGAGCGAATACCCGGGGTGACTGAAGTACTTTCGCATAGTACTCCTTTCTGCGTTGGCGGCCTTCGGCCGCGCTTTAAAAAAATAACTCTGGCCGAGCGAATACCCAGGGTGACTGAAGTACTTTCGCATAGTACTCCTTTCTGCGTTGGCGGCCTTCGGCCCCGCTTTAAAAAAAATAACCCTGGCCGAGCGAATACCCGGGGTGACTGAAGTACTTTCGCATAGTACTCCTTTCTGCGTTGGCGGCCTTCGGCCGCGCTTTAAAAAAATAACCCTGGCCGAGCGAATACCCGGGGTGACTGAAGTACTTTCGCATAGTACTCCTTTCTGCATTGGCGGCCTTCGGCCGCGCTTTAAAAAAATAACTCTGGCCGAGCGAATACCCAGGGTGACTGAAGTACTTTCGCATAGTACTCCTTTACTTCGGCCGCGCTTTAAAAAAATAACCCTGGCCGAGCGAATACCTGGGGTGACTGAAGTACTTTCTCGTAGTACCCCTTTCTGCGTTGAAAATAAAAAAAATATATTGACTTTTTGGTATAAAGTGGTTATAATTTATGGTTATCATGCACTCAAAATTTAAGTTTTCGTTATAAAATAGTAAATTTTGGTTATTATATCTGTCAGCGATTTCCATTTATTTTTGATGATACATTGGTTTGTATTTTAGGTGACAATATATATGTTATTATATTTAAAATATGAGTTTGAGTGCATAATAACCAAAAAATATAACTACTTTATATCCAAAACTCAAATTTTGTTTCAATATGACTGCATAATAACCAAAAAATATAACCACTTTATAACCAATATTGATATAAAATTTAAGTTTTCGTTATAAAATGGATAAATTTTGGTTATTATATCTGTCAGCGATTTTCATTTATTTTTGATGATACATTGGTTTGTATTTTAGGCGACAATATATATATTATTATATTTAAAATATGAGTTTTGGGTATGAAGTGGTTATATTTTTCGGTTATCATGCACTCATATTGAAACAAAATTTGAGTTTTCGTACTGTACTCATGTACTGTACACTTTATTACGTAATATTATTATATAATATTACTTATACATATGTATATATAATATTATTATATAATATTACTAATACATGTATATAATATTACTTATTTGCTTAATAAATTTAAAAAGGAAAATATCCATATGCATGAATAGAGGAATTTTTGCGAAAAAGAGGAATTTCAGCGAATTGCCTTATCAACACATGGCAGCGCTCCATTTCGTCGTAATTATTAGTAAACAAATGAGATTGAAACAAGTGTAAAATGTAATTTTTAAAATAAAGATTATTTAGGTAAAAAACCTGCTAAAAGAGTAAAATGTTGATTTATTTAAAAGAATATAGTGCAATTTAATTAATTTGAAGTGAAAAATGTGAAAAAAGTGTGTTTAATGTGGTGAAATAGCTCCTTGAAATGGTCCAATTTTGCGAATTTTTGAACTTTAAGGCCGAATATCTCCTAAACTAAGCGTTTGCGGACCCTATAACCCTATATATTTTTTAATCAGGAGGACTTCCTCTTTCCAACGGTACTTTCAAATCGCGGCGCCAAAGAAATCGGAATTGTGCCACAACAACAACTATCCCATTTCAAGACAAGTAATATCTGTAGACACATACATATATAATTGCAAACCCTATTTCTGCTAAATTGAAGTCTACTTCTACGAATTTATGCATTTGTAAAAGAATGTTAAAAATTGTAACAAGTCACTTACATCTGGATGTTGCTAAACAAATAGTATAGCACCTATTTACAAGAAAACACTCTTAATCACATATTTAAACACAAAATATAAAATTTATTAACCGTGAATGCAAACATTGGACAAAACACAAATACAAGTATTTCCGCCAATTTATACAACAACAATATACGATCCACAATAATATCTATTCCCACCAGTGTTGCCGTTTTGCTTACTTGTAAGATTAAAAATAATCAGATTTAAAAAAAATTTAAAAAAATTACAAATTTTTTATTCAGAATTTTCAAAAAGTTGTTGAGTATGCCCATAAAATTTATGTACAATTAAATGCAAGTTTCAAGTCGCTGAAAACTACCGTTAATTTTAGAATTTTGAGTTTTTTAAGCCAAATTGCATTCCCGAAATCTCTGAAAATTCTGAATAAAAAGTTTGTAATTTCTATTGTAGGTTTTGAAATTTGATTATTTTTGGTAAAGTTTTTGTAATCTTTAAACTTGTATTTATTTTGTATCTGTTATGCATCGAACTATGTTTTAAATGAAAATTCTTTAAAATAAATAAATATAATAATTTTGCTATTATTACTTTTTGAAAAAGTAACTTTAT